>CM060833.1:37667500-38267500 GCA_030762175.1 Metallyticus violacea
ATCTTATGATGATGAACACTTTCTGCGAACACTGCTAAGATTTCACGTAGTCAAGGATTCCTTCTTGAAATACAGTAATTAAAATCGGCAAATAGAATCTGTTTTTATCTACGAGGCGTTCTGAAGTTTTCGGTCTCGATTATAGGTGGTCATGCATGCATCTGGAAAATTTATTTTTTTTTACAGAGGTACATCTTACGCATCCATGGAAATCAAGATGTTTCAATTTGTTTATTTAATACTTTTTAAAGCACGTGTGTTGTGTATATTCCATAATATGGGTAAAATGTATTATCACAACTAATATCTCAGGACGGACTGAAATTGCCGATAAATTCCCGAACGTGGTGAGTGGAAAGCTCAGACCCTCGAGTGATATTTAGCAGAATTTTTTCAGGAATAAAATAAGAATTTTAATATAATGCCCCTAAACTTGGCTTACAAAATTGTAATAATTTCTACATTTGTAATCTGAATACTTAACCTTTTGAAGCCATCTTGCGACAGACGAATGTCGTTGTAAGAAATGCCAATAAAGAAGTGCCAAACACGGGTTTAGGGCTATTTCATGAATAGTTCTAAGAATAAAATTAATATATACTTGAAATTCGAGCACAGAATATTAACAATTGTATAAAATGTAATGTTTATCTATTCAAAAACAGTGAAACTGCATTTGACCAAAATCGACCATTACAATCGCTACCATTCGTTTTACTAATACACTGAGAAAAACAAAACAGAGATAATCTTTTGCCATTCTGAACAACGTGTTTATTACAATTTATGGTTATTTACGCATGTATTGTTATGTAAATTACAAATTGATTTCAGACTGTTTGGATGAATACCCCAAAACAATTGTTTGAATGAATACACTTTAAGTTAGTTAAATTTACAATTTGCGTGCTCAGGAATTATAATGGGGGTATAGGATTGGCTACACTGACAGAAGACAAATGCACGTCGCACAGTAAAGGTATTTGATAAAACTTTACGATAATTTCACTGCGATATCGGACTGTGATTGCTTAAAATTAAACATTTTGTTTCTTTACATTGGTCGATTTGATGATGTCACATAAGTGAAATAGTCATAATAAACTCTTAGTAAAAATTGTTTATGTCAAAGAAAGTTCATACCAAATTTATAACATTTTGTGGGCACTCTTCTTCTTCTTCTTCTTCTTCTTCTTCGTTTTAAACGATTAAAATGAGCTGTAAAATTTACATATTGAGATGGCCCCAAAATGTAACAACAGCAGAACTTATTGAACAAATAGATGATACATTATTATATTACCGGCGAGTTAAAGTGCATGAAATTGCTGAGGCTATAGTCATTTCAAAGAACCGTGTAGGTTATATTTTATATTGCACATGAAAATGCTTTGCCCAAATATGGATGTCGCACTTGTTTATAGCAGATCAAAAACGTATTCGTTTGAAAATGTCGCAGCAAGGTTTAGAGTGTTTTAACAGAACTGATTATGTAAAAACATAAGATAAAGATAGCCTATTGTGTCCCTTAAGGTCAAAGGTCTCCTAACAAGTAGGGAAAGCTCGCTTTTTCCTAACGTGGTAAACTATTCCACGCTAGTTGTTCGTGTGCTGTTTAAGACACTCTGACCGATTTGTTCTTTGGTTACTCCATTCATCACAGCACTAGTTGCTTCTCGAGAGATTTCCATTTTTCTCTTCTTCTTGCTACTCTTGACCAATCTGGACATGCGTGCTCCTTGAAGAGGTTTGTCCATCTTCTTCTGGGTCTGCCTTGTGTCCTTTTTCCTATCCGGGGGTTCCACATGGAGATCTTGTAGGTTCACCTATTGTCCTGCATTCTTGTGACGTGACCGCCCCATTGCCATTTGCTTCTGGTAGCTATTTGTGCGATGTCTGTTGTTTGAAATAACTGGCTTATTAATACTGTAGTATTTTGTTCTTCAAAATTATTCGAAGGATCTTGCGTTGTATTTTTCTTTGGCATATTTGAATTTTGTTCCTTTGTTTTTCTATTAGTGACCATGTTTTGGCACCCATATAGTAATGCAGGATATACACAGGTTTCGAGCGTCTGGAATCTGATTTTCTTAGTTAGTGTTTGGTCTAACAACATAAACGTAAGGGCTCAAAATGCTCTCCAGGTTAATAAATCCTTCTTTGTACTTCTTTTTCACTTTTATCATGGAAGGAAATCTGTTGTCCTAGGTATTTATATTCGTTCACATGTGTGAGGACTATTCCATCTATTTTTATTAGGGTTTCATGTCCGTTTGAAGTTGGCTGTGTCTTCAGTTTGTTTAGGGATTGCCCAGCATTTTTGCTATGCTCACATAATTGTTCCAGCACAGTTTGTAGTGCTTTCCGTGTTTTGGCGAATATGACTACATCGTTGGAAAATCTTAGATTTGTTAGTAGTCAGCCTATAATGTGGATGATACTTGGATCCATCATGACACACCAAAATCAAAATGGCAGTCAAAACAGTGGGGCTCAACACCAAAAATACAAAATCTTTTACAATGTTTTAAGGCGATAAATTAAAAAAAAACCCTGAGAAAAGACCCGGTTTATATGCAGCTGCTTACAAAAGTGCTTGGCGGCGGGAAAATTTAGGGAATTGAAGTGATGAAACATCCACCCTACTCCCCAGATTTGCCTCCTTTGACTTTCATCTGTTCCCATTGCTGAAACTCTTCCTCGCTGATCAACTCAAGAAATGATTGCAGCTGTAGAGTAGTACTTTGTAGACTTTCCAGACAAACTGTTTCAGAGACAGAAAATTACACTCCTTTATTATTAACTGATTAATTTTCACATCCCTTTCGTGTAATGTGAGCTAAAACAAGCTGCGAAATGCCAAAACTGTTCTCCATTTTGTATTTCATTTTGTTCACGTGCATTACTGATAATGTTTATTATCTTGTGTAAATATAAATCGTAATGTATAGTTTAATAAAATTATATGTACTTATAATATTTGCTTGTATAACAAGTTGGCAATACTTTTTTGCCGTTAATGGCTTTAAATGATCTCATAAGTAAAGATCCAATGAATTAAAATCAGGGAAGTGCGCAGGCTAATTCTTGTCCCCCACGATATATCCATTAATCGCGGATTTCGGATGCATTCAGTGTAGCAACACAAAAAAAGAGGTTTACGTCTAGTGGAACTTTTTCCAGAAAAACATTTGAATGTTATACTCCTGTCAATCTTTAAGATGTGATCAGTTTGCCATTATGTTAATGATGAACCGTTATTGTCTTGCCTCCGAAATTGCATGCGAGTGTCTCTCTGCCCATTTGAACGTTCGTCAACAAAACCACTCCCTAAATTAACACAAGTGGGAGCGGAATGTAAAAGAAACATTAACAACAAAAATCACGAACTTAAATGTTTTCCTAATTCAATGCCCATTTAGGCGAGGGAGGATGGCAATTCCTGCAAGATTGTATACACATTTTGGGAAGCAAAGTTGAAGTACGAACACCGCCAGCTTCGACAGGCATAATCGCTAAACGTAAAACATCGCGTGGGGGTACAAGGTTTATAACTAAAGCCCACTGGGTCGCATTCTACTAACCATGCACAATGCGAAGCAACTTCAAGTCCATACCAAGAGCTCTCACATGATAGTGCATATGGCTACATTAAAGGGTATTTGTGTATTATCTGAAGCTAAATGAGGAGAATAAATATGCTTTATACTTACTCTGTGCTGTGGACGTGGTTTGAGCTAGCAGCAACACGGCGAATGTGAGGAAAAGCAGGCGCCAGACCCATCGTGGTCCGGCGGGCAACGTCTGCTGAAACAATCACGAAACTCATTAACAACCAGGACAAAAATAAACAGTTGACTATGTGCCTAAAGGCATTCGTAAAACTAAGGAATTTAAATTGTGTATGTAAAACAAAAACATGACATTTACAGTATGAGGGTTATTAACTTAAACATTAGGTAATGCTGTATTCTTAAAACTATACATGATAATTTCTGAAATTAGCCTAACAAATATTAATCCAGTTTAATACAAAGCCCATAGCACAACAGTCTGGAAGTTCTTAATTTTAACATTTTAACACCACAAAATAAATAAATAAATTACAAAAATTAGCTTTAAAGCACACTACGAGAGTTGCCTTTTAAGTTATTACGAATGACCATTAGGTGTCACTATTGAGATATGTCATCACTATTTTCGAAACAATTGACATTTGTTATTGTGAAAACAGTTGCAGCTTAGAAATTTACCGAGTAGTTTGTTTACAGTGAGCATTTACAAAGCAATTTGGTGCAAAAATGTTTTCACGTGGAGGTTTAGGTTGGATGAATGTTTTACCGTTTTAGTAAAGGCCTAACTCAACAGCAATGTGCAGACTCGCTTCATTCAACTTTTGGTAACGAAGCACCATCAGAAAACACTGTTTACAATTGGTTTGCAGAATTTCTTCGTGACCGTGCATCTGTCAGTGATGAATTTCGTGATGGCCAACCAAAATCGGTTGTCATTCCAAAAACCACTGATACAGAGCGCAACATAATTGAAGAAGACCGGCAAGTGACTTGTAGTGAGATAGAAGCATCCTTAAGCATATACATTTACATTTAGCTGTGAAAATGATCTGTTCCCGATGAATTCCGCGTAATTTGACCGAAGCTACAAAAACGCTTGTTAATACGTTTAATGAAATGCTTAAAAATGCCATTGAGGAACTGCAAAATCTGTATACAATATCGTAACAAGTGACGAAACTTGGATGTATTCGTATGAACTGGAAACTAAGCATCAATCCACTGTTTGGTTGTTCAAAGATGAACAGAATCCCAAAAAACAATTGTTCGTTCTCGAAGCAATTCCAAGAAAATGATCGTTTGTTTCTTCGGTTGTTCTCTTTCTTAGAGGATCGAAGAACAGCTAATGCTGAATGGTATACAACAATTTTTTTTTTGCCATAAGTCATCGAAGAAAGGAGGAAAAACAAACAAAAACGTTGCATCATTCTGTTAGCTCTCACGCAGCACATCAAACAATTGATTATTTGAAGGAGAAATACATTTATTTAATGTTTCATTGCCCGGATTCACCTGATTTATCGCCCAATGATTGCTTTTTGTTCCCGAATGTCAAACAAAATATGTGAGGACAGCAATTTTCATCACATCAAGAAGCCGTTGAAGCCTTTAAAAACATTGCTTTTGAGATATCAACTTCAAAAGTGGAAAATTATTTTGAGAAATGGTTTGAACGCGTGCAAAAGTGTTTAAATGTTCAAGGTGAATATTTTGAAAATAATAATTTGTTTGTTTCTTTCTTTCCTAGTTTTTGTAACAACTTAAGATAGCCCTCGAATAAAGATATAAAAGATCTAATTAGCTGCAGTATGTTCTCAAATATTGGTATATTAGCATCTGTTTCCTTTACCTAAAATTAAATAGCATTACTTAGTTATAAGTTTGTCATATTCCTACACGGCAACAGCAGTTTATGTTTATGGTAGCTGGTGTTAGTGGAGAGCGTTATTATGTGTGTACTGACTGGCTCCTGAAGAACTCTACACTGGAGAACATCTGACAGCTCACCGGAAAGACTTGTAAGTAAACATTTGAACATCAACTTTCATAATATAAGTACATATATTTGACCTTTTCTTTGAAAAAAAAAGTCTTAAAAGACGAGAGAAGGCGTCAATACTGCAAATACTGGCATGTAAGTTTAAAAACAGATAAGTCAGATGATCATCTTGATGTAAAGCGTGGTGGTCCTTGAAAGTAACTTTTAAATACATCTCGTCCTTCGACTGTCTCTCATATAAACGGACACTCGGTTATTAACGTGTGTTGTATGTACTCTGGACAAATGTATTGCATCACTATTTTACCACATGTTGAAGCAATTGTTTGCTTTTCTTTCATTCTAACCTGTCACGTGAAATTAGTCGGCTGTTTTGAAAAGCCAGTCCATATAGAGCCTATTAAAGGATGAATAATTTTCACCATAGCTTTTACTATCCGGAACGCGGCAGTAGAATGAAGGCCGCAACTTGTTTGTAATTTCACAACCTGTAGACTATTATGTTCATCCATAGAAACTTCCTAAACACATAAATGTTTTATTATTTCCAAATTAAGCCAACGATGTGACCTCTAAAGCCACACTTGCATGTGCTTTTATCTGATCAAAACCCTGCAATGCAAACTTATGTACTTCCTATTGTAGTACACGATGTTACGCATACTTTACACTAGTTAAAAAACAATGTGTTCAGAAAACGCTACACATTAATACTTATATTTTTAAAATTTTTTTTTCTTCATTAAAACAGAATTTGTACTATCATTGTTGTGCAAGTCTTAACTTCATTAGCAATATTTTTATGTGGCGTCTCATATATTCGTATATTATGGATACTTATCTGTATTACTAGACAAAACTTTTTGATACCTTTAATTATTATTTTATTGTTAAAATGAAATAATGTTTCTTAAGAGCAAACTCAGCTAATTGAAATTCTGATGATAGAATATGGCGGGAAAAACATATATACAACAAACACCACCAATACGGTAGGAGAAAATAGGATATTATGGGATGAAACAGGATGTCTCGTCACTTCGGCTACTACCGCTAAGGGTGGCCGAAGTCGTTAAGGCATGGACTCGTGAGCGGAAGATCTGTGGTTCAATTCCCGCCTGGACTGTCCTCCCTGAATGAGGATTTTTTAACATTTTCCTAAGTCAGGTATACCCCTCAGCTCAACTCTTCCTTATGGAGGTGCCTCTTTCTTGGGGGGAGGGAGCGAAGGCTCATCAGTGCAATACATACTGATACATGAAATGAAATGATAAATTGGGAAATAAATATTTTAATAGCGTTCAAGTCCTAAGTTTAAGGTACCTCGCAAGAAAAAATCCATGGTCAGGATGGCCGGCCCGAAGGAAATTGAATCCGGGACCTCTCAAATGCGAGTCTCAAGCGCTACTAAGAGCGTTAATACATATTAATTGAATTATTTTTCAGTTTAGTAGAAGTTGCTAAACGTTTCCGGCTTTTACTTCTGGATAATTACTGTTCTGTAACATAGTGAAATAGGTGATTTCTTGTGCTACTTTATTTGACACATACAGGCATTATCAATAGAAACAGGTTCTCGATACTGTCAATACATCGATACTCAAGAGATATCGATATTGTACATGTGCTCGTAACATGAGCTCGATATCTTTTTGGTACTTTTTAATGACAATAATTTTAGTTAATATTATCACAAGTAGCACACTGTAAAGTGTTCACAAGAATTATGTTTATCATTCTTAAGCTTCTAAATAGCAAATAACAAGAAGTGTGCGCTTCTGTCCGACCTACGACTCCAAAGTAAAAACGCGCCCACCCCCTTTGTTAATTTCTGCAGATGGTTTAGCAACAGTTTGTCCGAACTACACATTTCTTTAAAAATCATCTATCAGAGCAATAAAAGTTCTGGATCGCAGTTTCAAGGATATATTTTTGAACGTGCTAATGCATAAATTATAGGAGGTTTTCACTTTTCGTGGATATAGAAAAAAAAAAAAAAAAAAAAACACGCTCCGCCAGTGAAGTTTTGCACTTTACAGTTAGCTTCAGCTCAGGTAATGTTGGCAATACTGCGGCTGCGATGTTGCCACATTCACCACTGCTAACGGCTGGTGAATTTTCAATTTCACCCAGTAAGCGTATATAAGCGTCTTTATAACACCTTGACGCAAAGGATTAGGCATCGCTTTGTGAATCATTCTGAAAATGGTCTCTTTTGGACATTTTTAACTACCACAAATGAACCAGTTCAATTAATCAAAGTAATTAAACTGCAAGCACGTGATAGAAATAAAATGTGCACGCAATAAGAAAAATTGGCAACATAGCAGCTGTCACGTCACGACTGACTGACCGATAATACTACTTTTAATTGGTTCAGAAGGTGTAACTGGTAGCATTCCTCATTTGTTAATCTATAGAATTGCCAATCGAAAAGGTAGCAATCAAGTGCAAAGTTTCAGAGGCCTGTGTATAAGTCTGAGCAATAATAAAAGAGAATTTTGGTAAACATACCATGTATCTGTTAAAAAATAAATTAAAAGCTACTTATTGTAACATGTCCTATTTCAGCGTCTTTAGCATGAACGCCGATTTTACATTATTGTCTTTTGTTATTTTCAAGTAAATTGTTTTGAAGTAAAAGAAAGCAGTGAATTTCATGGTCTACGTTTTCCGGATAATGCGAGTAAAGTTTGGAACCAGTTTCATCAGTGATAAGCGCGACATTCAACAGCATTTGTAAAAAAAAGTTTTTCGCGAGGTGGAAAAACTCACAATACTAGCAATAGCTGTAGAGGTATTAAATGTTTCCTTATTCGATGAATAAGGAAATTCAGATCTATTTGTTTGATATATCAGCACTTTAAAAACAATAGCAAGAAAAGTTTTGATTTTATTTTATTAGAATATAAACTACTAAATATCGAAGAATATCGAATATAAAACTTGTATAGGAATCGAGTATCGATAATATTTGGTATCAATTCACCTCTAATTAACAAATACAATTATTAAGCAGCAGATAAACTGAACGAGTTTAAAGCAATTCAGTTTATACCAAATGAAACGAATACAAAAGTGAAAGACAGGTTCATGATAAGATGCAATAAATTTGTCCATGACTGTGGTTTGAGAGACAGCAATGCTTGATGGCGTTTCAGTTTCACAGTAAATCATCCCTTCTATTTCTCTCTTATAAAAAACATCTATAGAGATGAAGAGAAGAAGAGGAAGAAGAAGACGAGGAGAAAGCTGTGCAGCTCATATTCGCCCAGAGAAGTGAAAGTGACGTCAACTGCCTGTCCTTCCCAGAAATAAAATTAGCCATGTGTTCATGATCACAGCAGACGTAAGCTTCGTCTTTCAGGACCTCATTGCCAACAGGTGCATTCCCAAGGGCACACTGCAGGGAAGATGTCAAACCGCATACACAAGAGAAAAACAACTGCTAAACACATCAGACACGGGCAGGAGCATGTTGCAGGAGAACTTGCAGATATACGGAGGAAGGAGGATATTTGCATACAGAACTATTCTCAGGAGGCACTTTGACCTTGAGAGGGATTGGCGAAGGGCGGTTTGTTATAAAACGTTTAAATATGGAAATTAGTTTAAAGAAAACTATGCGCTTAAATACTGCTTTTAGCGTTATGTGCTGTATTTCAAAGAGAAGATGCCGAAGTACTTACATCACTCTGCGCCAGGAAAAGAGGGTATCAGGACTAGTTCATTACTACAGGATTTTATCCTTTGCTTGAATGTTTCTCATTCGTTACCGGCATTATATTACTATTTATTCTGTTATGTCAGGTTATTCTAACATTTTCCAGTTTCAAATAGTCACAATTTTGGTAAATTCTAGAAATTTCAAAAATAAAATACCAATAGGTTTGTAGAACTGTGGTTTTATTATAAAAGAATAAACAAAGAATGTTAAATATGAATACCAGCGTGTTATTCAATAAGAAATTATAGTTCTTCTATGCTATAAACGGTATTAATAAGTGTTCCTAGGAATGCTATCAATGACATTCGGTATCGATTGCTTCAGCTCTTCACGAGGAGCAGATCCGCTGAAATAATCTTTCTTTGAGGCACCTGTACAAGTCAGCCAGGTTCATATCTGGTGAACTAGGAGGCCAGCTGTTCGAAAAAGACTACTGATTACTTCATCATCAAGTATTGGCTTACTAATGTTTTACGGTATTGTGTATAAGAATCTTGCATAAAAACTATTTTCGACCTCATGATTCTATAAGGCTGCTAATACAAAGTCTTGCAATATACGAAAATGCTGCTGCCCGTTTACCACCGCTGTTTTTATTTGTTCGTTTTTCATTTTTTCAAAGAAATAAGATCCTATTATAAAATGCGATGCACCTATAGCAGACAGTACCCTTGGCTTCGTGTAATAATTGAACGTCTGTGTTCGAAATATTTCCCTCGCATCGTGCAAATGTGATGGCATATCCTCCATTTAATTCAAATTGAGCAGCATCTGTCCACAAGATTTTGCCTACCCACTCAGAGTTATTCTGAATTTCTGCTAACATTTGCGAGTAAAAGTGACGGAAATTCATTTACGTAGTTCTTTGAGTTCAAAACGCTTTTTATTTTATTGGGATAGAATCGAATTTGTCATCTCAGAATTTGCCATATTGCTGGATAACTTATTCACAAGTTTTTTGTAAGTCTATTAGAACTACTATAAATATTATATGCAGAATATTCACGAACTTTCTGGTTTCTTGTAAAGCTATAGTTGTCATGAATAGCCAATAAGAATTCGTACAGGAAAAACCACTCTAAAAATATTAGAAAATAAAATTGCTGTCAGTATTCTAAACCGCAATTGATTATACAAGCATAACACGGTATGCATTGCAATGAAAGTGAAATAAATGCATATGATAAGAAAAGTCGGTTTCTCTAAATCATAATGGTATCCGTATGGAACCAAAATGTTAATATATACAGAAGATACAAACATTTCAAACTGGAATGTTACACTGGAATAATCCTAATCTTGCATAACGTCTCTTTTTTCACGTTTTCGGAGTAACCTTATAACGAATTTACGTATTATAGTGGAGAAAATTCTTATAGTTCTAAGGTTTGCTGCACCTCTTTTAATAGCAGTAATGAAATATAAAAATGCATTGTTGTGTTATACGTTTACTGATAAAGCAATAACATTAAAGGAAATAAAATTATATATTTATACTTGACATGGATTCCATCAAACATATGTAGCGTTACTAATTACGAGCAGAAAACTATGAAGGGCATATTCAAAGTTAACTGTTGATGAACTCTGAAATCATTCATAGGATGGATACAAATTCTACCGACAAGCTTTCAAGAATTGCGATTGAGAGTTTTGACTTAAAACACTCATTGTCTCTAGGAACACATTGCCAAATAATTGCATTTTTTCGTTCTTCAATCATATTATTACATTATTTGACATTTGTTTTATTTTTCGAAGTCAATGAATTTATTTAGTAATTCAGTAGAACGTGCTCTCCCACGTTTCCTGCAGGATGTACTCCTGGTAATTTGGAGATGGCATGTGGTTTTAACATGAAGGAGTACCGTCACATTATGCAAGCCATGATAGAGATTATCTTGATGGACAGATTGGTCAAAGAGATAAAGCTTTTGTTCCATGGTCAGTTCAGTCACCAGATATGACACCGATGATCTTCTTCTGGGAACTTGTGTAAAGTATAGTTTCTTTAAAGAAACAGTATGTATGTCACAAATGTGTACGACTACCGCATTGCAGTACCTATTGTTTCCATTTTTTTAACTGTTCAATTTCATTTATCCGTTCCCTAGTACTGTTTTGCTATTAATGATATTTCAAGTCGATGTGTGGCTCACTTATTTTTCTTTATAATGTATCAGAATATATACTACGCTGTTCAAGCAATTACACAGTCGTAGGATTAATTCTGGATACATTTGAAAATTTTGTTCAACGTTACATTCAGCTTTTAGTCTTTTCAAAGACGTAAAAAAGTAACGTCGCATGTCGGAGTGCAGGAGAACGCAGCAGTCAATGCAACGCTCTACTTGCAGTTTATTGCTCCAGTTAGAGAGAACTGACATTCAGGTACCACTACTACGCCCGCCGTTTTCTATCTCTCTGATCGCCGGCTCCTGACATTTTCCTCCTATTCCAAGACATGACGCAACACCAAACCTCGATTAAGAATTTGATTAAGAACTTCTGCTTGAATCCTGCGGCTCTGTTGCCAACCATACTAGCGGGTAAGAAAGTGCAAATGGATAAAGGCGGCTTATGCTCACCGATTGACACTCATGTGAAAGGGCGAGAGAATTGATGAATACGTGATAAACTAGTCTTCTTCATTGACGGAATTGTAGTTGCAGGAAAGGTTGGAGATACTGGTAAAATATGTTGACGCTTTTTTAAACTGTGTTTACAAAGCGAATGTTCTTATTTATCTTACCTGGGAAGTGCCTGGATAACAAATCAATTTCAATGAAACTATGTAATATGATCAGTATCCAAGGGAGTGCCTTAGACGGTAATGCTTGAGACTTGCATTTGGGAGGACCCGGACTCAATTCTTGTTGGGCCAGCCATTCCATTTGCTTTTTACGTTTTTTTACCTCTGATCACTTAGGCAAATGCTGGTATGAATATTTAAATTCGTTATCCCCATTTTATTTCCTTGGATCTGTTACATGATTGTAAGCGTCAGGGTGAGGTGGGCTGGCGCGGTGTAATGGTGGCTTGCGCTTTGTAACGGCTTCTGCCCCGGCGTCTGAAATAAAAGCAAATCTTTTGAGGGGTTCACAGCGATCGGAGGAGGGCTCCATCGGTGTCGGGGTGTTATATATGAAAACATATTAAAGACCCCTTCTGAGTCCGCGCAGTCACGCCCTTAAATCTTGGTCGTCCGGTGTTTCCCTCATCTCATCCCTTCCTCCTGGAGGTGCCTCTATTGGGGCATAGGCATAAAACTTGAGCAGTGAGCAAGGTTCAAGTACCGAAAATACCCTCCTCCGTCACAGATTATCCATTCACAGCCACTAGTTAGATAAGTTAAGATATCCTAAATTTAATGATGATGATGATAATAATAATAATAATAAATTTACCATATAATTAATGGTAACTTTATAAATAATTGTTGAAAAATAGGTATAGATTCCGGGCGGCACAGCACAGCTAGTGGTTACGTTTTATGGCTTTTCTTTTGCTAGTGTCAGTGAGTTAGGTAGTTGTACGAAAAGACAAGTGTTAGAACTAATGCAGTATCCATTTAGAAAAAAGTTTTGATGAATGCAATGAATATTTTAATACTTATGAGACTAGAATAGACGTAAGTTTAAAAGCAACATAGAGCCACGGGTGGCGACCATCAGTTTGCGATCATTCTTGAAAAAATGACAGGAAAAAAATAGCCCAACGTCTTGGATGAAAACATACGGACAATATTAGATTTCACGGTGGAAAAGATTAAATTTCAGGAATTCTAATATATTTTAAAGTGAAAACGACAGAAATAAAATATCATCTGTTTTATTTCTTATTATACCATCTATTTTTTTATTATACCATCTATTACTATCAGTAATTACACATCTTCTGAAAACAGAAACCTCCTGAAAGATTGGATACCTATTTTAATAAATATTATACAGAAACGTATGAATATAAGACCAGTGGAAAAAAGGAATGAAATCATATAAAGAAATACTTTTAGAAATTAGGGTTCTTACTTCTATATAGTCTGTGAGGAAAGTTAAAATGTTACGCTTATGTAGTATAAATATATAAACGTATAGCAAATAAAATGGTGTTATGTTGTTTTCTTATAGATAAGCAAAGTTTTATGGCCGGACCGGCCATGCTAGTCGCGCTGCTGCTGACAGACTAAGTTGCACTGAATTCGGCAGCAACGAAATAATACATTTAGCATGGTGTGTTATTTGGCGACAAAATAATCATTATCGATAAATTTCACTTTGTAAAACAGAATTAAAGAAATAAAAAATATGAGAAATGTATCATTTGGACAGTAATTGTTCCAATAGGCTTTTACTGTACAATGCATGTTACCGAATATCACTTACAATGAGATATTAACATCTAGAAATGCAGTACACCACAACTACAGCTGTTGAATGTATCAAATAGGGGTCTCAAGTCAGCTGACACACAGAACGGAGCGTTACACCGGAGATTTCAACGCATGATTAGACGAGTAGCCTTCAGCAACAACAGCCTAAATCAGCCTCCTCCCTTCCCTAAAGGAACTAGAAAAACAGAGAGACAGAGAAAGAAAGTGTAGGCATGTGCGTGTTTGTTTTATAATACAAAGTAAGGAGAAATACATGATAATTGCCAGTCGGTTCCATCAAGCCATCAAAAGACTTAAGTAAAAGAATTTATAAATTTCATTAAGACTAGTGCTTCACAGTCAACGATATGGGAATTATATCGTTTATTAAACATATGATTGACATAATTGTGGGGTACTGAACTACACGTAGTGGCTACTATAGTGTAGTCATTTCTCCGCCTACCATCTTACAGCAGCTTTTTGTGCTTGCAGGCTGTACCATAATATCATTACAGAGGTAACCATAGCTTGACTTTAGGTATATAGCGTGCTTTACAGGTTCGCTGACACGCTCAAGGAGAAATCAAAGAGAAACTCTGATCATTTCGGATTGGAGATTTTCACCATATCTACTTTAAAAACTGTTAATTTTTGTACGCACTATTTATTGTGTTTTAAATGTTTATTTGTGGAAGAAAAAATTATAAACTACAGGAGAAACTGGTGATAGGCATACAGGAATGGTTTTTCAATAGAATGTACTAAAATTATGTGAGAAAGTTGGTAAAAAGTTTTCATAAGTATATATTTGCATAAAAAGAGAAAGATAATGTTGAATTATAAATCTGACTCCATCTTAATGCGCAACAATTTGAATACGTCACAGCCCTGTGTTGTTAATAAAGATTATATAAGTATTGATAAAAACAACAACGAATCGCAACAACAATAATAACTACATGAGGTTGGTTGGGACAGGAGGAGGACACTTTTGCTTAAGGGCTGGCCCTAGAGAAAAAGATGAAGTTTAGGAGATACCCAGCGATCAGGAACGTTGAGGCATGAACATAGATTGGGGATCTCTATGGACGTTTCTGGATATAGTACCTCAACGCCGGTGGAGTACATCCCTCCAAGGAGTTTGAGCTCCTCAAAAGCGTCGCTTCCATACCAGACACTGAATGAAAACAACGAAATGAAATGAGATGAAATAGAAGAGCGAAAATTTCATGGAAAGGAAATATACATCCCAGAACTCGCCTAAACGACCAGAGGAAACCACTACACAATTGAAGGCCATCTATACTGTACATGATTAATGCAACAACCCTCAGGCAAAACACGTACACCTTTGTTACATGGTTGTTCAACTATTCTGTTACTGCAACTGTTCTGTACAGACCCGTCTCTTTACAGCTGCTATTCGAAATTTCGAACCCATGATCACGGAAAGTCGAACATATGCGTCATGAACTATCGCAAACATTCTAGCTACCAGGAGATTGGCGTTTTTTAGCAGCAGCTACTAAAATCCTAACAACCAAGTTAATGGGAGTATCCATTGGAGTCTCATAAACTAGGCTCGATGCATGGCCAGCTCGGTCACCAATTATGACACCGATGGACTTCTTTCTTCTTCTTCTTCTTCTTCTTCTTCTTCTTCTTCTTCTGGGGTCATGTAAAGAGCCTAGTTTATAAGATTCCAATCGGAACTTCTCTGGAACTGGTTGCTAGAATTGTCGCAGCCATTGCAGAAGTACACCAATCTCCTGGGTTGCAATAGTCCATAATGCGTCACTGTACAACTTGTGATCATGGCAGTCGACATTTCAATGTGCGTCCTTTACCTGAGGGTTGTGACATTACTCATGTACACTATTGTATTTGTTTTGATTATTTTTTTCTGTTGATTTGGTTTACAGGTGCCAGAAGCTAATGAGTAGTTGATTGATTTACACCCAAGAGGCATTACATATCTAACACATAAACATCTAATTACTTGGTAATAAGCTAGTACAGTTCAAGGGTTCCTTGCATCGAAACACTCAGTAAACCTTCCTGAACAACCTCTGAAAGTTTGTCAATAGAGTTCGCGTTCATTCTATATACTTCAATAAGAGATTCAAAGCAAAATCATTAAAAATATGCATGTTTTCAAACCAATATACAAAGGTACACAATATTTCAGAGAGGAAAAATTCCATCTTTCCCAAAACTGCCGGTTAATTCTCTCTGTATTACTCTTAAAGTAATCAGAAGCTATTCCTAGTCAATCTATTTCAATAGTTCATCACTTTATCTTTTGATTTTATGTTGGTAAAATCTGAACATCTTTCCTTCTTAAACCGAAATAATTTTCAAAACCCTTCACCAAGTGTACTTGCAATCACTTCCAGTATCTGGAGTCTGATTAATTATTTTTTTCTCGTCAAGCTTTTTACTTACTTTCGCTTTTTAGCTTGATGTTTCGAATTTCCACTTCATGTAACTTCTTCCATGTGAACATTCAGTTTGACTGTTAAAACAAAACGTAAACAATCCTCACACAGCCATGAAATACAAGGTCACACTCGCATACGGTTTCCTTCTTACGCTGTACATATCCAGGATTGCCAACTTTTCCTTTGGGTCCAGAAAGGCTATTCGCAATTTTCCAATGGGCAATCTTTTTGGGTAGTTCTCAAGTGTTTATATTATTAATTTACAAAGTTTTAATCGTTCTTTTTCCAAAAACCAGATGTGGAACGTAACGAGAGAAGAGCTATAGATTATTATCACTATTTTAGACTCAGATGGTAAAGAATATGTGTTTAATTTTAGATAACAAACTTAAAGTTTAGATACAACAAATTGCTTCGTTGGTGTAGATTTCACATTAGTCAGAAGTCGTGACGGACATGCACTGAGATCATCAACGTGTTTCTTGATACTATCTCTCAGGCGGAATATACATTCATAAGTTCACCGAAGTGGAGATTTTCAACTCAGACAGTATGACATCACATAAGCACAATAACATCGTAGTTATATAACGTATCCAAACTATTATTTTGTGGTACGCAGGGAAGCAAAAGCATGGAAAATAGCAACAAGCTTATGTAAAGTACCGGTTGTGAATGAATAATTGTGTTTCAAATTACAACATTCAGATTACCCGACTTGGCTGCCAGTGCACCTTTATTACATAATAACTGAGATCTTTTAGTACATTTCACGCTTCCAATGCTATGCTGTAATAACTACAACGAAGGGAACCGAATTGGAGGCTCAGGAGAAAAGCTAAAGCCAAACTTGCTCCTTGCGATGAATGCACTAACAAAATCTTCATTTCATTGCCTATTGAATTTTAGAGGTAAGAAACTTGTTGATAGTATTCCATTACTATTATTGCACTTGGCACGAGGACTAAATACATTTATTGTCTAACAAATAATTAGTAAATTACAAAATCATGGGTTGGTTTCAGCCTAGATGTACAAATTACACAATAACCAGAAATAGATAGAATATAGATGTAATTAAAATGGTTAAATATGAATATACATTAAAATGGTTGACTTCACATGCACATTGTAATTTAAGTTGTTAATATGGCGAGATAATAGATAACCAGTTGCAATAATTGCAATAATTTTTCATATTTTTACCATAATTTTAATCAATGTTCCATATAAAAACATATTGCTTGTTTACCCATGTTTTCAAACCTGGGAAGGGACATCCCTCCAAATCCCTTTCAACTTATTCGTGCTTTTCATTCCATTTTTTTATCAGCTGTTCTTTTATCATTTACAGAATATTTCCTGTATTCTATTTATCATAAATCCTCTTATACTCATTGCTTCTATTTCTAATAAAAGCCATATTTTGTGTGACATCTTACAGAGAATTTTAATTTATGATTTTTTTCTCAAGTTTCCTCTACACTTCATAACTCTACTTCATTTGTCCGTATTGACTCCATCAATAGCTAAAGCTCTTCGTAGCAGTAGCTCCCAACGCTTGTTATCCTGTTTGAAACTCTCGGAAAATGCTGAGAGGAAGAGTTTTGAGATCCGTGGATGCATCAGTCGACCTCATTGCATTTAGTGCACGACGAGATCGTGAAGGGAATGACTCGTGGCTGAAGAAGCTCCTTACCGTTAGGATGTAGTGCGGTTACGGAAGATAACCAGTGTTACGTGTGCAACAACGGTGTGGGAGCCCAAGGCCTTCCTCAAGAGTGCATCATCACGATAGTCGTGAGCGAGAACAAAAGGCCAACTAAAGGAGTGCATCACGCTCGGCGTGCACTTGGTGGCGCAACGTCTCATCTCATTCAAAACGTCCTCCAGGTCTCTTCCCTACGTGCAAAAGACGTTCTTGTCTATAGAGTGAAATAGCAGCCGATGAAATGAGATGATTTGCAGCGATAGTACATACTTTTTGAACAAACCGTTAACGATAATAGCAATCCCGGTTGCCATAGTGAAACAGTCTAACCTTTCACCTATGTCGTCACTTAAATACGTTCCCTTTCTTACGGCACTTAAATAAGAGGACAAGAAACCATAAATTAGGATGTAAAGGTTTCCCTGCAGAATGTGTATTCATGCTCTAACCTTAGATATCACGCGTGTTGAATATCCAAAATTATGAGGAATGTGTGTGGAAAATTCATACTTAAAATATCAGGATGTTCCTTTTGTTTTTCCCCGCATGCGGATCGGGTCCTAAGCTGGCAGGTCACAGCTGCACTCACCGACAGTCACGGACGAGTATTGCCGTTGATAAGGGTGGTTAGTGTGTGTTTAGCCTCGGAACATCGAGGAGTTAATGTCTATTATTTCTTTTTATATCTCTGTTTGTTATGCTAAAATATTTAATACAGATCAACGCATTTTTATTTACTGTAAATTTTTAAGAAACGAATCAGTTGCCAGTGTCGTGCAAATATTAAGCGCGTTTTCTGGGAGTTCATAGGTTCGACAGACTTACAGTTCATTGTGTTTAAATTCTAAACAACAAGCTCAGTGTTGATAAGAAACTTAGACGCTGGCGCCGTGGAAAAGTTAGATGACATTGCTGCTCGATTTGAGCAATCACCCCGAAAATCTCTTGCACATCAGCACGTTCTGCTAAATTTCATCCTTACAAGGTTACTGAAGTGCATGCCTTAGAGCCCGCCAACTCGGAAAGAAGAAAATTCATCTTCTGTAAACAGGTAAGCGCGTTTTCAGTACTTTGCAGATCGCGCAGCTGACTGGTTGTGCCGACCCATTCCGCGTGCGGGGAAAAACAAAACGAAAAACCGATATAACAGCAATAACAAGGGTATTCAAAAGCTTAAAGAAGTCAAGATTTCCAAAAGTTTTTGCCACTTGTATCAGCTGTAAACGCGATGCCTAATTAACCGCTAAATGAGCATTCATTTACTTCTATTAATGAAACCATATCTTTCTTATAACTAACCAAATCTTCAAAAGCTCAATTCTGAGTCATATGTAACATTCTGGTTGCTGTCTGAAAGACTATGCGTTTGAAATCCGCTCATAGAACAGAAAGCTTGACCAAGGAGTCTGTGAGTAAAAGCTATATCTCCTGAATTTTACAATGTAACGTACATGCACTAATAAAACTTTCATGATAAAGTAAGGACCAACAGACATTGCAGCTGTGACAGAGTTTTATTTGCCTCAAAAATGTTGAGTGTGGAGTTTTAGGGCTACGCTGGTAGCATTGGTGCACACGCTGCACGCCGACTGCGGATGTAAACCAACTCAGATTGATTTCCTCCAGAACAGAAACCAAAATCTTTAAATTACGCAAACGATGCACGGATACATTTTTCTGTCTGTGGATTCTACTCGAAAGCGATGTTGAACTCCATCCTGAACTTGGTCGCAAGGAGTTTCAGCACACAAAATGCTGTGGCCACCATTATTACAAAACACCATCTGTGGTCAACAATCAAACTATGTTTATCGGGACAGTATACATAGAAATTTACAGAGATTTTTTCGTGTTCTGTACAGCGTGCATCAAGAACAAATCAATATTAAAAAAATAGATGTTTTTTTTTATAAAACCAACCAGCCCCATGGTGTAATGGTTTGCATTTCTATTCCTACTCTTTACACTGGACTTTCGGATTATGACATGGAGATTTTTCTTTGATTGGGAAGGTCTCCTTGGTGCCCTTAGTTTAGTTAGGTTAAGTCTCAAGTAGGTTTAAGACACCTGACACACCGTAATCATCTTCATCATCCCCTTTGGGTCAAAGTAGCTGCGCATTATGGGAAGGCCAGCCTCAGAAGACAGCAATAATGCCGTCACGCCAGACATAAATAGGGGTAGAAATGTTTTTTAAGACGCAGGATATATTTTTGACTAAATCTGTATTATCCTCTGTGAAAGGCTCTGAATTCTTATGTCAGTGCATGAATTGTTTTAGAAAAATCCATGATGAAACAACCCTAGCTCAAAAAGGATCAATGATATAAAATATTTATTATACACGTGCTTCTTGATGTGCCCTTTCCTATTACATTATCTATCTAAAATGTTTGCCTGTGGAAATCTTCTCATTGTACCAAATAATTTACGTGACCAGTAACCTGATCCATTGATTGAAAATGATTCACTATATTCGTCATCATTCCTCATATCGAAATATTCAACTCTCACCACTTTTTCCACTCTCTATCGATGTAATATCTAAGGAATTTCCAGAGTAACCCGTAATTGATATAAATTAAGGGTTTGATGGCTGTAGAAATGGCTATTAAAAGAATACTTAAAAGATGTTGCTTTAGAAAAAAGTTGGATTCACAGCTGACGTATACAGGGGCCTTCATTTCAAAATGTACTAATCAGAATAACAAACTATTGAAAATATATTTCATTTAAACAAAAACTCGTCAAGTTAGATATTGAGAGGAAGTTTAAAATCACTATCGATTCTGTTTTCAGTTCCCTTCCACAGCCATTCCCCAGTTTGAAATTTAAAACTTTTATACTTAAATTTTAAAGAGTATTGAACTGTTATCCTATTTTTTGTTTTCTAACATTTCCTTGAAACCTGCATTGTTGTTCGAATTTGAACAGAATAAAATACAAATTATTTGTTATAGAATTAATTTTGGATAATATTGCAATTATACTAAATTAAACGTTCAAAATGTGGTTCATTGTTAAATAGGCAGCAATTTAGTCTGTTTCAGAACCTCTGAATACGCTTATAGTTTGCCCTTTCTTGTATGACGTATGCCATTTTGAAACAACTTATTACCTAATCACAACTATTGTATTAAATGCTCAAATGTGTTATAGTTTTATATTGTCTATAATCATATAATAATAACAACAATCCAGGTAAAGATAGAAAAATAAAGACGTGATAACAATTTAATCTCTTTAAAATTTAGGAGCCATAAAGAAGGGGTGTCATTTGAAATTAAAAGTACATGTGATTGGGGTGGGGGTGAAACCTAAACCGTAATTAACATTGATTTTAAACTTCTCAAAATTTGAATTGACGTGATTTCTGTTTAAATGAAATGTATTGCAAATAGATAGTGTTCAGACTGGCATATTTAGAAAAGAAAACCCAGTATATACGACTGAAATACTGAAATCACCGATAAAGGAATCCACATTATTTTAATGGAATTGGAACAACCAATTGATAGCGTCCATAGAAATAAAATTTCCCAGAAATGTGTTACAACTGGAAAATTATATGAAGATATAGGTCCTCAAATTTAGACGAGAAAAACGTTATCACACTCAATTTATCCAACAAAAAGGTTACCAAGTAACGCTATTGGCCCTAGCATTATTTACGGTATATAAATATAAATGCGACAATGGTAAAACACATGAAAAGAGGGCCGATATCATAGAAGAGAACTAACAGATAAATGCTATTAAATGCATAAAACCAGATGCTACCAGCAGGAGGTAACGTTGATACAGGTAAACAAAGAATATAGAAATATACCTAAAGTAAAATTAAAGGTAAAATAGAAAAAACAGCAAAAAGAAATATTAAAAGAGATAAATAGAAATTAAGGTTTGTAAGTTATCTTTTCGAGGGGAATATACATAAATATACATATTCCCCTCGAAAAGATAACTTACATACTTACATGGAATAATGTTTAATAGTGTTAAACTACCGTTTTAGCCCATAGACACTGATAATAGACGAGATGAAATGATAAACTGGGAAAGAAAAAAAAATCAAGGAAGAGTTCCTGGCCTAGGATTAGGATACCTCCCTGGAATTTGCCATTTAGGACTGAGGAAAACCTGGAAAAACCCTGTCATGGAGAATGGTCCTGGTGGGAATCGAATCCCAGACCTCCCGTTCCTGAGTCCACGCCTAAACGACCTCGGCCACCCGTGGCGGTCATTAAGTAGAGAAAAATAAAATAACCTTCATTAGAGACTTGTTGCTGCACAATGAACGGATTTTTTAAAACTTTCAAAAGGAAACACAAATTTATGTCATATATATATCACAGAGACATCATTTTATGGACTGGTACAGTACAGTAAATGAAACAAGTTTTTTAATACCATATTCACCTTTGGCGTGTTCTTTCGTCGAAAAATATAATTTCTGATTTATTTTTCATTACGTTAATGCTTCAGAATTAATATATTCCGATTATAATAATGAATAGATAAAAAGAAATGTAATAATTAATTCCTTTGCTATTTTTATAATTGTTTTGGTGAAAATTTACCTGAAAAGTTTCATATGAATAACTGGGGTTCGTAACATTAGATTTGGCATTATTGAGCTTAACATTCATAATGTTGATCTTATCAAAGATTAAAAAAGTGAACAGTTTTAGATTTATAGAACATTAAGCAATGATACAATATGTTCCGAGATAAAATATTTATTTTTCGGAAATTTAAAGACTTAAGATTTATTTTGCCTCTTTTCCCAATTATTATGCTTTATTAACAGGTTTATAGTTGCCTTCCATCCTATATAATAGAATTTCTCAAGATAAATAAACTGAAAAATGTAGTCAGTCTTTACAGTATGCTGGCATAAAAAAGAAAAATAATTACAAGTAATCCAACTGAAAAGGGGGAAAAACTGGAAGCAATTTAAATAAATTATATATAACAGTCAATTAAAAAGAGAACCAAGCAGGCAAATACAATAATGGAAATTGGAGGCAGATTAAAATGGTGTAGATGTAAAAGGAATGGAGAATAGTCGATCGCCAAGAAAAAACCAGACGCCCCATTTAGGAAGAAAGGGAAAATTCATCACCAGAAAGAAAGAAAAAAATTATGGCAAGATTTATGGATGGATAAAGAGGAAAGATGTAGCCTGAACAATTCTAAAACACTCGCCGAGTTAACAAGAATATCTGGGTATTTGCAGATCAATAAATTGTCTAAGTGGATTACTCTAAACTTCAAATGCCAACAAACTGACCTCATTTCCTATGTCGTTAATTCATCTTGTCAACTATTACGATGCCCTTTAGAAGCGAGCATGATACATTTGTTTTGCAGAAAAATGAAGGCACCAATTCCAAGTGCATTAGCTCATTGTGGCTAGCAGTTCCGTCACACGCTGTTGGAGAACTGGCATTTGATATTGGACAGAGAAACGTTAAATTTAGGTCAGTCCGCAAGAAATAACCGTTAGTTCATTTTGCAAATTGTACGCCAGTATGGTAGTATTTTACACATTCTTCTAGAGCTCTGCCAAGTCGCTCATAAACTAGGCAAGTTATTTTGATACACGGCTAACGAAATGTTATAAACATCCCATTTTCATTAAGTCAGATGGTTTCACGATCAGGCTCTGGAAGTTCTTAGAAAAGGTTAGTAAGCGTAAATTAATATTTAACACAGCTAATAGATTACTTGTTATTTAATTTCTCAGCTTTTCTTTTCTTTACTATGCGCGTCACTAAGTTATAATACGAGTATTTCCCACTGCACTGTTTGAGGCGTATACGTTTCCTTATTATAGAATGGGTTAAAATGTTTGTGGAATGCTCACATTTGCTAGAATCTAGTTTTTCATTTAGATTAAATGAAATTTATAATTGATATGACCTCGGATCCATCCGGCCTGAAGTTATGTGGCATTGGCAATTTCGGAGTGAGGAAAAACTTCGGAATAAAACTTCTTGCAATGAACGTATTTAGATGTAAATACCAGACATTTTGTATCTGATTTATGGTAGTGGATAAGTGATATTCTTCATTGTTTATTCTTATACTTTGTTCGGAATGTTTGCAGTTTCTCGGCAGCGACAAAGACTTAAGCATTTGATAAGAGAGATACATTATTTTAAAAGTTGCAACCCCCTATAAAACAAGCACACAGATGCTTGTCCTCAAACTATTCAACTATCCATAACTTGCCGAGCACATACTCAGATTGTTTCATGTGTGTATGTGCTTTTTGAGGGGAGGGGCAAAAACATGCATTTACGTCTTTAATGCTATTATTAAATATAGTTTTCTCTCACTTCATACAATTAATTTCAGTATACATGTTGTGACAGCATAGAAAAATTGAGTTAAATGCAAAAGGCACCTTACACTTCAAAATACAGGTGGATATTAAAAAGTTTTGGTGCATTTTCATAAATGGAAATAATGATTTGTCGTAAATGAAATGTGTTTGGCATGTACATACTTTATATCTTAATTCAATATGGCCACCATCCATTTCAAAGCACTATGCCAACATTCGAAGGCAGCTCGAAAGACGTTTGTAAAATGTCACCTGAAATTGCTGCACATACTTCTCGAATGTGATTCTTCACGTCCTGTAAATCTGTTATTTTGGTTTTATGCACTCTTGTTTTGATAAACACCCAAGAAAAAGTACAAGGGCATCACATTCGGTGAACGCAATAATTATATTCAAAGTGAATTTGTTCTAAAATCGTCAGCTGAGATATTCTCTCACATCCAAAGCAAAATGACAGAGATGCTCCATCTTTCTGAAAGAAAACTGTCTGCAATGTCATAAATATTTTCGAATAAATTTCTGCTGCACTTCTACATATATTAAATTGCATAATTGACCATTTGTCCCTCTTATAAACAGCATTCTGTAGTGATAGTCTGAAATAAAAAAATATAAATAAAAGGTATTCAGGATGTCGGCCATATTAAAATAATATATATATTATATAAAACCATATAACTTTCATTTAAGACAAACCATTATTTCATGAATATGATCGAAACTCTATGCACACTCTGTATTTCTGCCTCTTTAGATGATCTTGGAGTCGATCAGTACTAAGTTGAGGTTGCGGATCCGAACCCAATAAATTTGGTGATGATAAAATGAACAATATGTAGTCTAGCACTATCGTGTAACCAAACAGCCCTCTCCTTTAGAGTCCATTTTCCCCCTATACTTAGCGGACTGCTATGCTAAAAATATTCATTTTTCAATTTTTTTTATTTGTTTATTTACGGACGCTCTTTAACATCAGAGGTCATCAGCGTCCCATTCTATTCAGGGCGTGAAACGGCCGTCAAATTTTGCTCAGAGGCCTTTTCTTTCAGGCTTGAGGTTCTATCCCCCCCCCCCAATTTCGCGGGCAGTGTTTTCTTCAGATATACTTTCAGGGAGACTTCCTCTCCCCGGGTTTTTTCCACTACCCTCCCCTCCGAAAGAAATATAACAGATAATAAAACAGGCCTTCAATGCTACAAATAGTAAAAGTTGATTGTAATAGTGCAACCTAATTGGTGAAACAGAGCTACTCTTGCATCCTGGAAGACTATTGGATTTTTTTTTCATCATTTCCCAGTTTTTTTAACTATATAGTACATCAGCAATATGTAGGCTTATTTTTCAATTATTGAAACAGTGAACATTACAATAAAGAATACATTTGCGATTTTCTGATGGTGTTTAACGCCCGTTTTTACTACTGAGGCACCATCGGCGGTGGACACTGGTGATACATGAGATGAAATGATATATTGGGAAAAGATTTTTTTAAGGAAGGAAACGTTCCAGGCCTAAGTTTTAGGGTACCTCCCAGGCATTTGCCACTTATGAGGACTGAGAAAAGCCTGGAAAAAACCTTAGTCAGGTAGGACGGTCCTGGACGGGTTCGAACCTCAGACCTCCCGCTCACGAGTCCGCGCCTTAACGACCTCGGCCACCCGTGGCGGTTTGCGAAAATTAGAACAAATGCCTCACTATACAGGATGTTTAAAAATATCTTTATTAACTTTGGTGGCGGGTTCCTCACACCAAACAAGCTTTAAATCCATATAAACATATGTTCGGAAATCCTTAGTTTGTCAGTTATTAATGAAAGTTTACCAAAACAAGAAAATAAAAGTGCAGATAAACATATGTCCGGAAATCTTTAGTCTTTGAGTTATTAATGAAAGTAACATCAGAGTTAAGATTACTTTCTATCACATTTTAAATAGGGTTATTACCAAAGCACATAAATGACTAATCTTCAACAATGCTATTGCCCCATTTTGCGAATAATATTTTGATATATAAGTGTGCAACGTTGAGGCCAAATGCGCCAAGTGCATCAGCAAACTTGTATCGACAACAATATTGGTACTTAACAAAATTAATTTTATTTTCAGTTACAAACTTGAGTTGTTAGATTTTGCCCTGAAATATGTTGAAGTAGATTTTCATTAATAATTCAAAAACTAAGGATTTCCGGACATAGTTTTATGTTTTTTTTTCTTCTTATTTTGGTGTGAGGAACCAACCACCAAAGTTTGTAAAAGTATTTCTGAAACATTCTGTATACTGTTCAATCAAATGCGTCATGCAATACAAAACCTAAATGCCCTCCTCGAGAATTAAACATTATTTATATCCTACGTGTTGATTTTGCTCGCCCGTCAAAGTCTCTGGAAGAAACACAATTTGCTGGTACGTCATAAGTGAGCGAAGTAATTGTTAACTCTGCATACTCTTCGTGCAATATGTTTTAGTGTCAACTTTGTGTTTTATTTTTATTCTTCTGAACATGTTTTTATTTCTTATTTATCATTGTGCAAAATCTCCATATCCTATAATTTTATTTATACAGAGATAGGTAATTGCACGCGAGCGCCTTTCAGGCTATGTACGGTTTTAGCGATACCTTATTCACAAATCAGAATGGGTATTTTTAAAGCATGGTGCTCAAAAACCAATTTTTCTCCTACCTTCAATTTTTCATTCTTATAAAATATGTTTCGATTCAATTAGGAATCTAGGAAGCCTATTCTCAAGCATTTTCCTGTTCACTATTAGTAGTAAGTGGCAATTGTTATAACTAATAAGATTAGCGTATGTTTCCAGAAGGATCAAACAGGTAAGCCAAATCAGTTAAATGATTATAGTAAAAGTACAAAATAATAATAATAATAATAATAATAATAAATAATAGTATCGTTATCCATTGCAATTGTCTTACCGGATCCCCATCTTGCTTATAATTTTTCTTAAGAAATTTAATTAAACTTTCAAACTCATGCTGGTTGTTGTTAAATAATTATTTCTCAATCGTCGGTCTCGAAATAATTATCATGATAATAAACATTCCTCAACATCAATTAAATTGCCGAAAAATTATCTGCATTCGTGGCATTGCTGAATATAATCTTATGATTAAATACTGCTCTTCTGAGTATTAATAAAATGTTAATATACATGGTGAAAATTGCTTTAAGTTTCAAAATGCATGGTATACATTGATAAATGAGAAAAGTACCTAATGCAGATTTAATGTTTCATTAGTGTAATAAAGGTTCCAAGTTAAAGAACGTTGATTCATTAAACTTCCAAGGATCCATTCAACCAAGTGAGGAAAGGTGTTTCTTCTAAACGATTTATTTATTTTTGAAATTCTTTGCGAACTCAATAAATTATTTTTCTCTAACAATATGGAACTTGGGAAAATATTTTAGGATGAGAAAATGTTGTTTAAACATTCTACTACCTAACCCAAGATTGGGAATAAAAAGTTTGTCTGTCAACTGAAGAGCTAGGGATAACTAGTGTTAGGGACAAGTTGTCTGGGTGTTTTCTACGAACCCCGGGCTAAATTGTTTTTGTACATAATATCGAACATGCAAATCTGTTATTTGCGAAGAAAATTTTCTACAACGTTTTTGAAAGCGTCTGTACTCCAAATTGTTTGTGAATGCCATTAAAACTCCCCGAAAGGAAGCGTGAGGCTGAGACAGGAGCCTGTAACAAAATAAGACGAATGAATGGTAGATGCTGTAATAAGTTATCTTGAGAGGTTTGCCTTGAATCTCGAGGTATGAACAGGGCAGCATGATCTAATGTAGTCAGAGAGAGGGATCTGTTCTTTGTCTCGAGAAAGTGAACCTCAAAATACTAACTATCGAAGAATGCTGCCTACGAACAGCGAAAGTGTTTTAACATTGCAAGTGTTACATGACTGGAATCTTGTGACCAAAAGATTTTTCCATCCCTGACGAACAGTACGGGATGAGACATTTGTAGCTAAGGATTTATTAATCATTTATCTATTTTCGATCATTCCATAATGGGCACAGGGAAATTAATTAATCTATATTTTTCTGGGGCTGTATTATTAATCAATGCAATATCAAAGTTCAACAAACTTTCAGCACTGTTCTTGGAAATTACTTTTCATTTCATGTTCTCATTTAATCCGAAATTTCTCTGTCGACAAATCAATACCAAAGCCAGGGGCCGCTCTTCTAAGAGGTGGCTGGTTTGCCTTGCCATAAAACATTGCATCGTTTAATTTCCTGTAACTATTGTTATGCATTTTTATGCTTGAAAACGTCTGCTGGGAACTTCTACGAATTATCTTGCGCTTGGTGTTTTGTGGTTATTATGTGTAGGGGGCTTTGGTTTGCATTCTCGCTGCAAACCAACGTCTCTTTTGACCGGTGAGAGGTGAGAGTCGATGAGAGAAGCCTCTTTCCCATTAAGTGCCACTATTTGAAATATCACGTCTCATAAGTTTGTCTTGAGTATTATACAAACTGATTGTTCGTTAGTAATCAGATGTTACTGAATGACAGGCTATTGAATTTTCTTGCATTTCTGAAGTAGTTGCTTCGTTAAGTTGAATGTAAAATAACGAACACTATACAAAGTTTACATTCTAAGCTTTTTCCTTTGAGACTATTGAAAGATAAATTCTACTAAAAATCGGGTAGATCAACCGCAAATGTTTGAGTCAAACTAAGATTTCGAAACAAAGGAAGTATACAGCGCACTCTATAGAGACAGACTTCATTCTGCTCATTCCACACTTTAATCAAAGGGTTATCGATAAGCTTGTTTCCATAAAACCAGGAATGATTTGTTGGTAAAATAGTGTGTTACTACAATATTTTAATAGACTCTTTCTTTCTTTTGCTCTCTCTCTTCCTCTCTGTTGTATACCTATGTTCAGTCACGCAAGTAAGTATTAATTTCAGTTATTAAGAGTCTAGAAGCTTGCAACGTTGCTGCCGCGAGCCGCCGCTGACCGAAGCCTACAATAGTTAACGTCTTCCTTAACTTCAAGAAGCATTCTACTTCGCTGTTTGCAGATATGCTTAGCATCTCCTCCCCTGTATTGTAGAAATATAACGGATAACCAATCAGATAGAGATTAAAACTCGATTCCGGCCAGGACCGATGGATTTTTTCCGGCGTAAAAGTAGTAAAAAAGTAGTAAAGCCAGATGGTACCACGATTCGTCTACAAAGAATAGGAGCTGTGAATCAGTTTCATCATTTGTGCTGGGTAAAGCTTTTTAACTGCAGTAACTTTGTTGCATTTTCTGCAGAAAAATTATGAATGTATGTCCACGTGCAAGTTTAGCTATTGATTTCTGTGGCGAACGCTCTAGACTAGTTTTGATTTCAACAATTTTTTTTCTCCATTAAAATTGTTCATCTTCGGGAACGTGTTTGCAATATTGTACAAGTGTCTTTAAATTTATTCACTATTCTTTCTATAGCACTCTCTGAAGGAGGAGGAACATAGGTTGGGAAAGGTTCCAATGAAAGTTTCTTCGAGCATCACTATTTTTAAAGTATCTTTTAAAAAGAAAACTTCGTTCTTTCAGTCAAATCCCATATTATGTTATATATCGTGTAACAATCAGAACAACTGTACTACTATTATGTACTGTGCATGCATAACCGTCGCATGCGGGGTGAGCAACTTGTTCCTGAGCGATCCTAATATTACGGACGATTATGACGTCAAGGAGATTAGGAAAGAACGCTTAATGGGAATACCGGCCAATGCAATGGCGTTCCTCCAAGACTTACTTGCTGGATATACTGCGGCCACATGTTTTAATGGCCTTGTAATTTATCATTAATTTAAGTATGCGATTAATTTTTTTTTTTTTTTTTCATTCGTTACTTAGCTTCTAAAAGTATTTACCCTCACTGTTTAGGCAGTCATCAGCAAATTTCTCTATGTCTGTCGTGGAGAAATACTTTGATTGCGAGCATCAGTTATCTGCAAAACAAAAAAACGTGTCTTGCGGTTTTGTTTCGCTGCATGATAAGCCAAACTTCACGTGATACATACAACGGCAAATATCCTGCAATTTTTCTGCTAGATGGGTTTTGGAACACTTACCAAGATTTACCGTAACATTGGGGTGCTGGATAGGACCGTCGTTTCATTTCGACGAAGAGGTCTGTCATGAGGTGGAAAAAGATTGAGACAGTAAAAAATGGTTTTCTATGTGGTAGGTTTAGGGAAGCTTTCTGGCTATTCCAGCCGCAATCTAAACAATGAGAATGACTACTTTTAGATTCAGTTGCGGATGAGTGCATTTTGTAAGTTAATAACAAAGAGTATCTTGTTAGTATATAAGGGTGAAACATGAAAGCCAGTGTTTATTATCAAGAAAAGAATGCCTGCAGATCACAATAAATTTATTAGCTATTTCCGTACCCCTTCGTCTAAGTGAAATTTGTGACCTCAAAGGTACCTTATCAACTTCCAAGGAATGTGAAAGCACGGGAAATAAATTTGCGCTAGGTGCCGGATGTTGGAATATTTGGAAAGGTAATCATCGAAGATTGTGAGGGTGAAGAATACATGATGATTGATAGTCGTAGAGATATGACAGCGTTTCCGGTGTTTCCAAAGGCAACAAAATCAATAACTCCTTTGTTACGTTTTCGTTTGGGGCAGTTTTTAGAAATCACTTCAATACATTATTTTAACACCAAACGTTAGAAAATCTATCTCAAACACCTAGCAACAGCAGTTTGTAGGAAACTGGTGTGGAAAATATAACACTGCGACCGAGCCACGCCTAAAGTGTTTACTCAAGGTCTGGTTGCTTTCCCCATTTCCGCCAGGAGCTACATCCTTGACTTTGCTGCATACACTCCAAATAGACACATATAGCTGAAATTTTAAAATTTAAAAATGCAGGCGTAGAATAATTGCCTTTGGGCGCATTTTGGGGTTTCTTACGTGTACCGGAGACAAAACTCGGTGCTTTCGTTGCTTGTAGCAAAATCTCTTCCTCCTGCACCATGACGTAAGAGAACAACGTGCTGTAATTCTGTACAAGTGAAAGGACACTTTTTCCGTTGGATTAGTCCGGACTTCGAGGCCAGACAATCATGCGACCTCGATAACATCACAACGAAAATGTTCCTAGCAACAGCACAACGCCGCTGTAATGTCACCCAAAAACTTCATCATTTTCTCTTTTAGAGATTGCTTAGCAAACTTCCCTGACATTTTTTAATTTAATTTTAATTCTGCAATACTTACATCCTGATATCTTGGTTTTACATCAGGACGTAATACTCCAGATTTCATTTATTTATTCCTCTTATATCTTTCAATACAATTTAAATTACAATTAAATTTTACAGATTTTAAAATCTACACTACTAATACTATGACTAAACAAAATTAAAACTTCAAAAAACAAAACCGGTACTGGAATCCAGCACTACGGCTATTTACTATGACTTATAATAACATCTACAATTGCAACTGATACCCAGTAGCAATTGTTACATTTAAACTTTATTAATTTACAATTATTATCCAATTTACTCTATGCGTCTTCATTTCTGCTAACGCTCGGTATCCGGGCTGCTCCCCACTGGAATTCCTGGCAACGGAACCTGGACATCAATGGAGTTGCTGCCGGTCTCAAGCAACAGCTATACTGGACCATGGTGTGTTGACAGTGTAGTTTCCTTCGCTTCTCTCCTTCTCTTGACCTCTGTCTACTTCTTCTCTCAACTGCTTCGTTTCCGCCCGAAAACTGCCATTACTCCTTTCTTCTGTCAATTCTGCTCTCTTCTTCTTATTCAAATTGGGTGTTATCTTCTTTATCATCTTTTTCTTCAACTAATTCTAGTTATAAATATCATTCTTGCCTTTCCCTGATTCTCTCGGATCTTCTAGGGGAATATACCATTTCTGGCCTTTGGATTTTTTCTCTTGTTTGTTTTTTGCCGTTTTTATACTCTTCTGCCATTTTGCTTGATATTTTATTTGTTAGCTCGTTCAATGCCCTAAAATCATCTTCGTCTCTCATGATGTTCCAGATGCGTTTCCCAGCAAGTAGTCGTCTTTCTTCTGCTACAAATGACTGGTATTTAGGGCATTCAAATGAGACATGTTCCGGTGTATCGATCACGTTACAGTCCGTACATGTATTATTTGCTTGTAATTTAAATCTTTGCAAATATGAGCAATATGGACCATGGCCTGTTACATAATGTACTAAACCCTTATTGGGATAAATGTGCTTAAATAGTAATCTTTCCTTTATGGATGGAAATATTTCATGCACTCTTCTACCTTCTTTTATTTCATCCCATTCTCGTTGCCATATTTGTAATAAAGAATCTTTGATTTCTTTTTTATTCCTACACTTTTTACCAATAATGTGCATTGTTTTTGAGTTATTTTGTTTTTTAAGCCAATAAGAGGCTGCTCTTAATCGAACTAAATAATCAATTGGCCATATGCCCAATATTACTAGTAGTCCCATTGTTGGAGAAGTGGAAAATGCACCTGTACATCTCAATAAAATTTTTCTTTGGGAGCTTCTTAAAGTACGTATAAAATGTACCTCGCATGCCTTTTCCCCCCAAACTCCTCCTCCATAGTTTAATATGGCTGCAAAGATGCTATTATGATAGATTTTTATTCCGTTAGCATGTATATTAAAATATCTTTGTCCAATATTGGCTAACTTGAACATAACTTTTTCTGCTTCCCTGACATCTTCATAAGCATGTTGTAAGGACTACTCTTGTCGGGTGTTCAGAATGAGCGTAAACTTACTCTCTTGCCATTTGAGCTCGCGTGCCCTGCCCGATAATAGCCGCAAATCTCCTCATACTCTGCACACCTAAAGCTATCTCCCTACAGAGATTTTATCTCTAAGAGACGACTCAATATCTTCAGGTACTTATGGTCCAGGCTTAAATTGGATGAAAATTGTAAATGAATTATTTTTAAATGTAATCATTGCTACTGGGTACCAGTAACAATTGTAGGTGTAATAATAAAGCATAGTTAAAATAGCCGTAGTGCTGAATTCCAGTACCGGTTTAGTTTATTGAAGTTTTAGTTTTGTTTAATTATAATATTAGAACTGTAGATTATAAAATCTGTAGAATTTAAATTCCAAAGAAAAAAGTAAGAGGAATAAATAAAATAAATCTGGAATATTATATTCTGATGTGGAAACAAGTTATCAAAGTATCGCAGAATTGAAATAAAAAAAGTTAAGTTATTAGGGTAAATTTATTTGAAATATATTTTTACACAAGCCGTGTGTTAGGCTAAATTTTGGAATCAGAGTTAGGAAAAATTCGAGATCACGGTCGAGACTCAAACCACAGATCTTCTGCTTATCTACCGAGATTCTTACTCTCTGAACTGCCATGCCCTGCTCGACAATAGCCGCGCATCTACTCTGATTGCAAATCTTAGCTAATACAGGGCTTATATGAGGGAAAATATTCATATTTCAAAATGCCCTATTACTATCTCACTTCTTTTTTTTTCTACCCTTATTGCTCTCACAATACGCAAACTATCAGTTAAATTATGACTCTTTGCCTCGTCAACCCCTACTGTTATTTACAGTTACTCTCTCTCTCTATGAGCTGCCTTTCCCACAACAGGTGCCTCATATAAGTTGATACTGTATTATTGTTATTTCTAGAGAGTGCCTTGACGTAAGATCGTTGATGAATAACTCGTTTTTCTGGTCCTCGGAGGTGCTCTTAATAGTTTCCACCATGTCCATAATTCGAAGATGTCAAAGTGTCATTAAGTCTTTTCTCCTCAGACTGGCACTTTCACTCTATCTGAGCCTGCAGGAGACATGCCATAATGCACTACATTTATTCTGAAACTCTTGAAAGGTCTTTCCCATTAAGGTTAACCAGTTGGCGGATGGGAAAGGAGCATGTGTTTCACGTAGTTTGGAAAAGTAACTCCTCATTCCAGCAAAACGACAAGAAAAACTCGAAATATTTAACTAGTGTCTGCGGGCGGTGCAACATTTTCGCAAGAGATTCTAATCTAAGTAATAAACTCCCTGAAGGACAGACTATCTCCATATAATTCAAAGATCTATCAGATGCAGAAGGAAGAGGGTCTGTTGCGTGCCAGATAAAAATTAATTTCCACTAATATTGAAGAATTATAAAAAGATTTTCTCTTTATTCCATTGTGTTGAGAAGCACAAAGGCGATTTTCCAAGGCATAAAAATCTGCGCGTTTTTAATAAAATTATTGCCTTTATTTAATAATAGCAGCCGTATAGAACCAATTTACACAAAAACATCGCAAACTATTTATCTTGGCAAGAGCTAAGACCATGAGACCTTCTCTTCCACTCTACCAAGCGAATAAAACCAATGAAAATAGTTATATAAAATACATAAAAACACCAAATTAAATATATATTGCATATATACGTTACATATTTTAATATAGTTAGAACGTTGATAAAAATAGGTTCTTCATTAATTTTTCACGAGTACAAAGGGAAAAAAGAGGAGGAGAAAAAGAGAAAGAAGAAGCGAGAGACTAACAGTTGTGATTCCTAGAGTCGAGGAAATGAAATTTTAATCAACGATCAATATCTGATTTCAGGAGGAAGGGAGTTTCAGATTCTGGAAACTGACACGCTGAATGGGGTTGAGTAGAAACATATTTGATGACGAGGGATAGACAGTAATGGGTTCGAGGTATGAACAGGTATAGAGGCGATATACTGAGGAATGGAGGTAAGGAGGACTTTGAACAGGAGCGTAAGGAAATGGAAAGCCCTGCGTTCTTTTAGAGGCAGCTATGGCAATTGATTGCATAGGGTGTCACATGATCAAATTTACGAGTGTTAAAGACGAAACGAACAAGGACATCACGAACGCTTGTAGTCTGTCGATCTGCCCAGTATTCAGATTAGAGTACAAGACAAATAATCAAAGTGAGATATAACACGCACTTGAATGAGATACTTTTTGAGATTGAGTGGTAGATCTTTTGCTAAATGTTTTAAGTGTGAATCAAAGAAAATGTTTTATTGCATGTATGGGTTACCGGGCTGTGTAATTCTAGATCAGAATATATGTAAACAGCATTGTTTTTGCCGTTCTGGTATAATTAATCATATTGTTTAATCATTATGGGCGGCAGTTAAAGTTTATTTTATGTAATACACGTTTATGTCCTACGACTATAGCCTGTGATTTAAGTGGATTCAGTTTTAGTATACGTTTTGATGTCCAAAGGGAAATGAAAGTTAGAAGTTCATTTACTGTAGTCACAGAGTCATGGACAGAATGAGGGGTGTGAGAAAGTAGAGTTGTAAATTGTCAGTGTCCTTGAAAAAAGTACATATTACATATAACCATTATCCTAAAAACCAGTCAATTAAAAATCTTCAGCAATACCAAAGTGCCTGTTACCAAACATAGAAGCTATGTGACTTGGAAGAAAACTGATTCAATTAGGTTTGCCAATATTTATCACGCTTCCTGGGTAAATGTGCACATTTGACAGTAAATGTAAACCATTTACAGTCAAAGTGGGAAAACAGACAAAGATTTAGATTTACCAAGCAACAAGGCAAATGATTAAATAACCAATAATTGTTAATATATTTTTGCACTTCCCACTATAGCGCTATACATACAGAATGAAGTAAAGAATAAAATAGAGGGTAGAAACAGAAAGAACGTCATATAACTTCCACATTTATGAATCAATTTGTAGATGTCAAATAGGTATAGAAGGACAAAGAACAGCTTCGCCAAATGGAACTTCCTGTTGCATAAGTGAACAAGCCACTGAATGAAACTAATGTGGATATAAAACTACTAATGTGCAGCACAAAATCTAGTGAATTAAAACATATTATCATATTAAAATGTATTTGAACAAATGACGGAAATATTACTTTTGAAGTAGCATAAAATTGTTGCAAGACCTTGACACGGAATCTAACCAGACGTTTCGATCCTTTCTCAACCAAATAAGTTCCAACAATGATCGAGTGTGAAGCAAATAAAAAGTTATGCTGCTGGAGCTTCCGCCTGACGTCGACCGTTACAGAAACCTGCCCACTAGTCGGTGAAAGTGAAACGCGCCTTGTACAGCGCTCTCTGCTGTCGTGACATGCGCTGTGGCTTATGGATCTTACAGTCAGAACAAGATTCTATTATTTTAGCACAATTTCACCTGCATCTTGAGAGAATATCCCTAGAGAGATATTTCACAAAGCATATGTCTGTTACTGAAATTTCACCCATGTTTATTTCGGTTCAAAGCATTACAGTAATCGCAAATCGTAAACACGTTGACAACACGTGTTACAAATACTACGGTTTCTTTCCTATTTCTTTTATGAGAAATGTCTTATTATTATTATTATTATTATTATTATTATATTAATTAGTAATTTCTTAAAATAGATGGAAGACTTCATATATGGTTTTCTAGAGATATCACGCTCTCTTCTTGAACCATTGTTTGTGGTTTAAATCTCGCTCGAGATCGATGGATATTTCAGGGCGTAAAAATCTCGAGCGCAAGTCCTTCGTGAGCGGCTTTAAACCGTTGGTCCCTTGTCATAGATTTACGGAACGTTAAAGAACTCCATACATGAAAAAAAAAAAAAAAAGAGGTTCTTGGACAAAATTATCGACCGTTTCAAAAAATACCTTAGTTTCATGCCAGACGATGGTGGATTCATCACTTTCCACTCTGCCCTCTATAGGTAAATGAGCGGAAGTAAATTTTCCTCGGCAATCGAAATCTCCCACATTGGAGGCCTGTTTTCCAGATGGAACCACATATAGACAGATAGATAAATTATTGATCAACGAAATATTAAAATTACTTGAAATACAAAAGACTTCATCCACAATATGGAGATTTCATTTTATGCAGATATGAACAGTGTTGATAAGTACTGAGTTTAAAAACTGAAAACTGAAACGAGGCTGAACAAGAAACATACAAGGCAATACTTACAAGAGCAGTGAACGTTTTAAACGTTAGATGTGTTGATAAGATTATTCACGACAACAAAGGTTCTATTAGAGAACTTCAAGGACTAATATGAGGATATTAAAACAGAAATAGCAGTACTAACAAAAGCATAAACATTTCTAAATGTATTAATATATTTTTTCAGAATGTAAATAGCTTTTAAATCTGCACTCCTATTTTTTTAGACATAACAGTGCTTGAATATTTTTGCTGTGACTTGGTGAAGAACGCTCTGGCATTTCTCTCACCTCATTTGTAGTTTCCTACAAGATCTCCCGATGGACAAAGGGACGTCAGGTTTTAGGTTTTTTTTTTATGTTTCTGCAACTCGCCGCTTCTGCATACAGGAACCAGGTTTGTGATGCAATGTTTCTCCTCCTTTACTTTTGTGAAACTGCTAGCTAACAGTTTGTAGATGGAAAAAAATATTTTATGGTCTAAACCATGTTTTATCCCCCACACTTTAAGACATTTAGGGATCCTATATGGAAATAAAATAAGGTCTTGTACAAACCCAGTGGAATGGCTCAGACAGTAACGCGTGGATTCCGGTTCAAATTCCTTGAGGCTGACAATCCTGACCATGTGTTTATCGTGGTTACCTCAGGGTGCTTAAGAGAATGCTGGGATAAATATTTACTTTCCATGATTTTTTTTTTTTTTTTTTTTTTTTTGCTCCCACGTTTGATTCCGATGACTCTGTTACAGGATCGAAAGTACCAATTTGGGGGCTGATGCTGTGTAAGCTTTTGAAAGGCTCTGATCCGGCGAGCGGTATGAAAGAGACTCTTGCATACGAAACCTTGGAGGGGGCTACGCCTGCGTTTGGGTGCTCTATCTGGAAATGTTGTTAGGGAATCCGGTGTTACCCACACCTATTCCGTACTCATGGAAGTGCCCTCATTGAGTGCACAGGCACACATATCCTTGAGCAAAGTGCCTACTAATCCAATCTAAGGTCATGTACAGAACACAACGTCAAGAGTTTCACACACTGAAAATTTAACTATGACTTAAAAAAGCTGAGAAGTTCTCTCGGCTATTTCTATAATGTTCGCTTCGACATTTTTAAGTTGCATTTATTTTGCTACATCTCGTAGTAAAATTAAATGGTAATTCTAGGCTGGTGTCGCTATCATTCTAAATAAATACAAGAAGAACAATACTTCGATAAATGCTCATGAAAAAATTTAAATGGATTTAAAAAATAGTTCACCCTATATTTAAATAATCTGATTCTGTCACCAGATAAACCTCTTAGAGTTGTTTCTGCTTCAACCCTCGTAGAGGCGAGTTCAGTTAGGTAAAAAATAATTTTTACATGTTTTAAGCTATTTAGAAAGAAAAATTAAAGTTTGAAGCCCTCTGTTACTTATGTGTGAGACATGGAATGTACATTATAAATGTACATAACTTTCTTTTCTTCTCCAATGAATAACAGCAATAACTTTTAAATGCACAAACAGAAGCGCAAACAATAATAAACAAATGACTAATTCTTCAGTCTAGAATGTAAATTAAAGCAAATAAACTTGAAATCTGGAATCTTTACATTACATACATATTAAAAGTTGCTACATTCTTGTAATTATATATAATTATTAAATAATTATATATAATTATTAAATTATTATTTCACTTGGCCTCTCCGAGGATATCCTCGTCTTCGATTAAACCAGTTAAAAATCTATGCGTCTCGGCAACTCTATGGCTGTTCACATATAAACATTAACCCTTTTAAAATCGAGTGGAGTGATCGAGTGGCGACAATGTTTAGTACTCGGTCAAAATCTCTTTGGGCCGGCCATTATGTCCTTGGGCTTTTTGGTAGTTTTATATCAATCCTGGGATGGATGGGCATTTGCTTTTCACGGTTTTCTCTGTCCCTTAATTCCTCTAATTTTATTTCGAGACTTAAAATCCTTATAAAGGAGGCTCTGCCGGCGTCGTAAAAGATCGATAAAAGTAAAAGAATCTGGGAACGTTAGAGACCCCACTTGCATCGTACCCTGGCGTCACATAAACCTCGACACCCTCACCCCTTCCTCTCGGAAGTTCAGTAGGATATAAAAGGCTCTTGTTGAACTTCTTTGCCTGAAATCCTATTCCATTTTATCGAATCCAATATTACGTTTCAACATTGCAATATATAACACAGCAGTTCTAATAATTTGTTTCGTTTTTCCCTCTATGGGATTGGATTGCATTAGTAGGAAAAACAGCTTTAATAAAGGACTGGCGTTTGTACGCACTGGGAACATTTACGGGAAGAAGGAATGAGATGAGGACGGACATAAGTGGAACATCCCGACAACAGCGGAGTTACAGTCCCTTAGAAGGTCAGAAAATCTTTCCAAAATGCAAGAAATTGTCACACCGCACATAGCACCAGCCCATCTCGCCTGGCACTTTCGACCTTTAGCAGAACCAAGGAATGAAATGAGATAGCGGGGAGTTCGTGGAAAGGAAATATCCACACCAGAATTTTCCTAAGCGACTAGGAGAAACACGAAAAAACTCAAGGCAAGTATGATCGACCCCAAGGATTTAAATCCTCGACATTCCAAATGTAAATCTCAAGCATTACCGCCTTAGCTACCCTACTTCGTCTGCATGTAATATGTCGTCATATTTTTCTCCTTTCCTAGTGCTGGGCTTGTATATTTCTGTATCCAATTAAACCGAAATCTTGTTTTAAACCCAGCAATAAAACACGGAAAGATTAAATAACCGGAATACCAACTGCTAAACACTAAACTTTCTATTCTTATGTAATAAAATACAGTGAACCATCATCAATTAACCTTTAAATACAAGGACATTAATCGGCTTTCCGTTGTGTATGAGTAATGTGCTTGACACTATTTTTTGCCATAGTAGTTTTCTATGAGCAAGTGTTAAATAGCATCCTCGTTTCCCAAACATTTCTATTTTTAAAAACACTTAAATGACTAGAGGAAATACTAATTTTTAAATAATTTTTAATAGTTATAGATGAATTAGGCAGTGGAAATAACCCGTTTAATTTGTTGATTTCCTTAATTAAACGCAGTCAAAATTGTTTATCTTTTGTTTGAACACTTGCAAGTTGTTTTCATTTTGCACGACGGTGCAAAAGCTTAACTTTTAATTAAAAGAAAGAAAGAAAAAACTTAACAACTTCAACTTCTTGAATCTTCAACAAATTTATCACTTGCTGTTTATTTACACTTACAAAAGCACATCCACATAGATCATAACGAGCAACCAAAAATCTCACAATCATTACGAAACAACCAATTTAGAAATATACCACAAACATGTGGGAAGAGGAAGAGAATGCATTGCACGTTCCATATTCATGCTCCAGCAAATAACTAACCATCACAAGTGTATATTATTAAAGATTTCACTTCTCAGTTCATAAATCACCAATGTTTTAGCAACATATAAGGAAATCGCGGCTTTCCATATTGTTCTGATTACTTCAATCCAAAGCTCCCTGGGGTCAATAGAGGTTATTTGCGATAACTGGAAACACCTGCACATTGCTGAACTGTCCGGGTTTAACTATCGAATGCAAGTGTTAACCTCAGAAGAATATATTTTAGTGACTTACTCAATCTTGGTGGGATTATCCAATATATTGCTCTGCCTTACAGAGTAAAAATTGTAAAGGTGGCTCAGATAATATCGTTTGGGACTAGGATTCGGCAACTTTCGGGTTCAATTCGCTTGAGGACGGATATTCTGACCATGGTTGTTTTTTTGTTTGTTTGTTTGTTTGTTTTTTTTTTTTTTTTTGGCTTACCGTGGTCGCTTAGGTGAATGCTGGAATGAATCTTTCATTTCAACGAAATTTCTGCTATTCAAAGGGGGGTGGGGAAAAGGAGGGGCCTCCGCCTCTGCGTCAGAGTGTTCTATCTAGAAACAATGTTACGTATCCCATCTAAATCGTGGCTCTGGATCTTTGCAGCCCGTTGTCTCCTTCTCCTCAACCCTTCCTCCCATTGAGAGCATAGGCACAAACGGCCAGCCTTGAGGATAACTGAAGTATTGGAAATTCCTTTATCTCCATATAAAATTCCATTCCTCAGTATATATACCGACACGGGTGCCCGAGATCGTTAATGCGCGGATTTGTGAGCGGGAGGTCTGCGGTTCAGTCCCCACCAGGATTGTTCGCTCTGACTGAGGGTTTTTCCAGGTTTCCTCAGTCCTCACAAATGGCAAATGCCGGGGAGGTACCCTAAACTTAGGCCTGGAACACTTCCTTCCTTAAAAAAAAAAAAAAAAAAAAAAAAAAACATTGCCCAATATATCATTTCATCTCATGTATCATCAGTATCCACCGCCTGTGGTGCCTCAGTATTAAAAACGGGCGTTAAACACTATTAGAAAAACAGCACAGATATTATTTTCATTTTTTACAAATTAAAACATAAAAAAAAACAAAGTAAAACGTAGTACTTGTAAACCAGGGGCGCAATTACGCTCTGATAGACATTCTGCGATTCTGGCGCCTAGGAACGAGGAATTATTATAATATTTGCGGTAATATGGATTTCTGACAAAACTTAAAAGTAGTATTTATAATTTTTGCTTACTTTCTAGTAGTATTATAAAATTCGATGTGCTATTTAGATGTAATTTTTATTGTTGAAAATCCGGTAATTCATGAATTTTTTCGGACATTTGTACATTCTTTTTTTTTTTACCGTATTTGGTGACAGTTGCGAAAAATCAATTGAAAAAAAAAGATTTGTTTTATTTACGGACGCTCTTTAACATCTCGGGCCATCAGGGTCCCATTCAATTCAGAGCGCGAAACGGCCTGTAAATTTTGCTCATAGGTCTCTTCTTTCAAGCTTGAGTTTCTTTTTCGTGCCGTAAATCTACGATATGGAACCCATGGCTTCCGAAGGAATCTATACGTAGGAATTTTAGGCCCGAAAAGATTCAACGACCCTGGTCGGGATTAAACCCGCGATCTTGGATAATATCTTACACTGTATAATATGTTAGAAAATAATATTTTATTAATATGATAAAAAGTGTGCAAAACAATTTAGTGGCTGGAATTATAGAGAAAATGCAGGTCAGTACTTGGAAATGTTCGTACACTTTAAGGCGGGAAGTTATAAATCATAGATACTAATTTGATTTTCAGCATTTCTTCGCACTTTATTATGATAATAGTTTCTGTCAAGTTTATAAAATAATATTAAACAAGTTCCTTAGAATCGGGCTTACATTTTAAAAGTGTATCTCTTCAAGGGACAGGTCGGCAATGCAGCTGAGGAAAATGTACAAGAGTTATTCACAAAATAATGATTCTTTTTTACTCTGAACAACTTTAATGGTCCTCCAAATTTTGATAGTGTTTTTTATCGGTTGTATTATAGGAGGGTTGGGATTTTTATAGTGAAGACACTACAACGAACCAGTAATTACCAATTCTGCTCACGACAAAGCAAATATACTCAGCCTCCCTACTGCACACGCCTGCGCAGTTACGAGACAGATTCTAGTGAAATAATGTGGTATACTCACGATGTTTTCTAGATAGCAATAGGAGAGTGAAGACAGATTGTTACAAAAGGTTGCACGTGATGATGATGTCATTAGGAACTTCAAGAGACATCATATTGAACATCTCAGTTATTATTATCATCAGTTTTAAATACAGCATCATTTTATGCTTTCAGTAAAAATATAAATACTAACATTACCTGTAGCCTTTTCCCGTGGCGGCGGCTTTGTCACATTCTCACATACACAGTTGAAGGCTTTTGCCCATCTTGTTACGTTCTGTAAGGTAGTGAAGATTACCAGCAAACCTCTTGAAGTTTCTGATGACACCATCATCATGTGCAACCGATAAAAAACACTTCAAAATTTGGAGGACCATTAAAGTTGTTCAGAGTAAAAAAGAATCTTATATCACATATCCCACGCTAATCTAACCTAACCTATACAGTCAAAATCAATTTTACCTCTTTAGGACTACAGCCAGGCAATGTTTCTTTCGTCTTTGAAAACAATCCGTCGTTGCTCATTCTGTGCATATTGACGAGAAAAGCAAAGGCTAGAGGTATGATAAAGATTAAGCTCTTCATGTTCTTGATATCAGGGTGGATAGTGTGTTGTTGCGTAAATTGGGCATTTTTTCTCCACCTTTCACAACAAGGCGATTTTTTCTTGCTATAGGACAATAATCAACTTGAAATACCAACAAACTTTGAATCTCATTTATGTTTTTTGGATCAATAATCGCATCCCTAAGTATCTTTCGCAGAACAACCGGAAAATAGTTCAAGTGTGTTGTGTCACTGTGTTGCCATATCTCTCGATACAACATTTAAAGCCTGGCTATTATTTGCTTGGAAGTAAATATGACCACATTTATAAACTCAGGTGAAAAGAAAAATCTGTCATCTATACGTTCGTACGTGCTTTTTTAAATCAATACAAAGATAGAAAGAGAAGAAGGAAATGGATATAAAAAGAGTGCATTTCAAGTTCAGTATCTGGCAATTGCAGAGTGAGCCTCAGCCTAAAATACTTCTCAGAAAGAGGCTATGGAATTTCCCACTAACCTGTACGAGACAGGAAACTAAAGGTGCTCTGTATAATGCAAGTAGATAAAGAGTAAGTAAGGAAACCTTGAGAATTAAATGGAACCGTTATATGGACTGGAAAGTGACCACCAAGGTGAAACTAATGCGTGACTCATTTTACATGTGCCTTGTTTTGTTCACTACGCACTTCCATTTAAATTGCTCGTAACTCTGCTCTCGTACAAGACTATTCAACAAATACAACGCTTTCGAAAATGCATTACTATCTACATGGTAAAAATGTAGCTACCTATTCGAATTGTTTATGTTTCGCAGGCTAAGATTCTAAAAAGCCATGACAGTTGTTATCAGTATGGCGGAAAATTTACTTTTAAAAATGTCATTTTATTATTGTATGTGTATAGATAATTACATTTTTTATCTTCAGGTTGATGCATAAATTCGTCGCACTTTCTGCTGTGATAAACGTTTTTATGTGAGATGAATAGCAGACAGTAATTAACCAATAATGTATTATCTCCTCTACTATTTATGACTCTCTAGATTCCACGTGTGAAGCAATCTGCTGGTTTGCAGTTGAAGAAGTCGTCAAGTCAAGTTTGTAAAGCATCTTCGTCATCGAAAGAGTTTCCTCGAAGATTGTTGGTTAGGGAAAGGAGAAAGTGGAAATCTGAGGGCGCATTTTCGGGAGCATATGGGGGATGTGAACCAAGCTCCTGGATAACTGCTTTCGTCACGTTAGCGCAATGTGAGCATGTGTCAGTACAACTTGATGCAGTCCTATCGGTCTTTTTTCTTCAATCGCGGCCGCAAGGCGCCTGAGTCGTCGACAATACACTTTGGCAGTTCGTAGTACGAGACCCTTCGCCGCCACGGATGACCGAGGTCGCGGACTCGTGAGCGGGAGGTCTTGGGTTCGAACCAAACGCATGGCATTACTTCTGTGGATGGATAGAAACTTTTGGAAGGGGTGCTCCTTTTTTGTTAGGACTCAGCCGTTTCTTTCTTTTCTTAATATTGACAAAGGAATGATCGCTGTTGTTTGCGAGCTAATCGATGACGAGCAAGTAGAGATGCATAAATGATTACCCCCCCCCTTTTGTAGTTTTTTACCACCCATACAGCGGATTGTTTAACCTTGTCCACAACAAATATCGCACACGGTTAATTGGTCACAATTCATTACATTTGCTAATTCTCGGATTTATTTTCGTGCATAATTACGGATTAAAAACCTCAGAAGGTCTTCATCAAAGTCTAATGGTCTTTCTGAACGTAGCGAATCACACGCATCAAAGTCGCCCCTTTTGAAATAACAGAACAATCTTCTTCTTGTGCCTTCTCCAATGGCATTCTTCCTTTAGATGAATGTTTCGAGGCCGTACATACCTCCCAGAGGTACCCCTCGGGAGGATGGGGTGTAGTGAGAGAGATACCGGGCGGTCAAAATCCATTGGCGGTAACTGCGCGGAGTCATCAGCTTCTAAATAGAAAACACCAGGCCCCTCTCCCCCCAAGGAATTCGAGCTCCACAGAGAGTCCGCTTCCATACCATACGCTGGGGCAGACAACTTTATAAAGCGCAAATCACCATAGCACTACACCGCCCCACCTCGTCCTTTCATTTTCCACTCTGTAACAGAACCAAATGAATGAAATGGAAGTAAATTGGGGAGCGGAAAATTCCATTCCAGCCTTCGCCTAGGTGACTAAGGTCAGGATGGAAGTAGAACTCACAATGTACTGAAAGCGAGTCTCAAGCATTTCCTTGAGCCGCCCCGCTTGGTGATATACGAGTAGAAATGATAACTTTTTTAAAGAATGCATTTTATAAGAAGTAGTAAGGGTTGAAGGTTTCAGATTAGCATCTTTCTGAAAAAACCTGGCGGGAACTGAACCCCACACTTTCCGCTCAAAAGCTTGTGTTTTAACGACCTCGGCCACCCGTGCCGTACGCTATGACAAACGTTTTAATAACTTTGGTGATCATGCGTGTGCCGTTAAAAATAACGATGCGTGATTCATCAGTTTATTCCTTCCTGCATTCCGCATTCACTTTCTGGAACTCTTCCTCTAGAACCGGTTGTTGTTCACTGGTAAGAGCATGTGGTTGTCACTATTAATGGACTATAATTCGTGACGTCATTCTTTCTTACACGAATAATTAAGTTTTGGCATGGGCTTGCTAAATTTGTTAGGGCAGCAGCCAACTACAATTTCATTTATCCAATAACCCAAGTATTTAGGTATCCAGGTAATATTTTGAATTGTATAAGTGAGTAGTTTCATTGTCAAATTGTGTAAAATATGGAATTTATTTGGGTAGATTATTTTTAAATTCTAAGTGTTAATTTATTTTCCATGATTTTGAGTTAAATTACTAACATTTTTCACGATTAAATGTATTACTTTATTTTTATTATATTGCTTTGAAGAGGATTAAATATAACAATTGAAACCATGAAAAATTCCTTTGGCTTACTCTGACAATTTTAAATAGCGTTTTGCTGCAAGTAGGTAAGAAAATTTGCCTTCTTCGGCTTTAGGGTGAAAATCTTAGGGAAATTCCTATGGTATACTTTCTAAATTTACAAAATTAGGCAAGTCCCATTTGAATGTTCTAAATAAGATAGCAGATAAATTGGCAAAATAGGAAAATCCTACAGCAAAAAAGGAACATATTACCCTAACATTCTTACAAAAGAAACAAGAACTTATTATAGAACAAAAGCAAAAAATCAAATAAAAATATAAGTCATGGGAACAGACAAAGAGCATCTAGAATAAATACTCCCAAATAGTAAGAAAAGATGCAGCAGTAATGTTCAAACTCAACACTCATTCTGACTTTTAAGCTGGCCACTTACACAAACTAACATAAAAAATGTGCCTGCATGCACCATCTACGAGGAGCCAGTCACCATCATGAACAAGGACCACCTATTTCAAAGCAGCATAATAGATCCACATAAAAGGAGAGAAAATTTACCATCTATCTATTGGGAAGCAAGAAAGAATAACTTCTAAAGCACACTCTATTTGACATTGGAATAAAACTCTATTTGACATTGTCGCATTGAAATAGAAAATTATTACATTGATTCGTTTTGTGGAAATAGGTAAGAAAAAGTTCCAACTGGGATTTTAGGAGAAAACGCTGGATAAATTTATTTGGTATACTCTCTGAGCTTGTTATATTTAAATGTTTATGATGTTGTATTGTGTCTTTCGAGTGAATATTCTGTAACGTTACTTCCTTTCATTTTGAGGTAAGTTTTCCATATAATTTCATTTTGTCTTGTTTTGGGAAAATGTGTTGTGAAATTTTATATGTTCTTTATTTTTAATGTGTTAATTTTATAACTGAGATGCCAAATTTTTCAATGTGCTTTATTTAACTAATTTTTACCTTAATGTGGCTTTCTTTAAATAAATTCTCGATGGAATGCATTTTTTTAAATTGTTACTATGCTTCAAACGTGTTGAATAAATTCAAGTACATCTTGTTTTAAGATCTCTCTGCTTCTGCTGCCATGCTGGGCACACTGACCTTTCCACGATTACAACCTGGGTGCTTTGTTTATTCAAGTGCGTTTCCAAACATTCTTTGGCATATTCATGCTATGGGACGCTAGAGGGAAAGCGCCGGTGAAATAATTAATAAGGAAATGAGATCGCGGCAGCGGAAAACAAATATGTAGTTAAAAGAAAACAGTATCTTGAACTGCCGTTAGCAATTAACGTACAAAATGTTAGGAAAATTTACTTTAACTTACCCTCATAGATAATAGCTAAAAACTGAATTCTTATTCAGTGCTCTTATAAATACTTCTAGAAAACCAACATTTGTTTCTTCTCATTCTCTGCGAGTTTGTGGAATATTCTAACATAGAACATAAAACAAATGCTGATGTGGATTTAAAAGAGAGTACAAAATATTGAATGTAGGGAATACGTTATGAATAGAATGCTGACGATCAATCGTTCTGATGAAAACCATGACCTCTTCCCTCACCAAATGTAGATCCTTTAATAAAATAGATTCTACATACGGCATGTGATCTGGAAAAAAGACTGTTATTGACTCCGGTATTTCAATATAGTTTAGTCTATGCCATAGGTAAAAGCTTTCTCATTCTTCTACATTTTTCCTTTAATTGCCTCGACTTTTGAAGAACCCAACAAAATACAATCATTCCTCGGATGAAACGAACCTCACTGAAGTAAATGCTGCGGCTTTTCTTCTTTAAAGTTTATATGGCTTAAATAAAAGGTTAACCTCCTGGAAACAAAGGAACGGACACGCCAGCACCACATTCTAACATCGCCTTGAGGTAAATACATGCCAGGTAAACAAGGCCAATTCTGAAGGACAGGACAAGATGTGTGCACGTGGTTGACAGCAACTATTTTACTATTTGAGGTGAGAAAAATTCCTCCCTTTGGGATAATTGATTTTATGAAAAAGCCTGTTCAAGGCAAGTAATATAAAGTAACCTGGAGGTAATTTAGAGCACATTCATACAAGTGGAAATTTAAACTGCGTGGCCTGCGATGAACTCTGAAAATAAATGTATAACATTTCGATACAAATTTAATAAGAATAGAAAATAAACAGATCAGATTCTAAGGCAAGGCCAGGCTGAAATAAGATTAACTGTTTTTTTTAATTGTTGAAACAAATTTATATTCATATGTTTCTCATTGTGTATTACGTTTTGAAACTTGAACCAATATATTATTGTATTTTTATATTATACATAGATTAATTTTTATATATTTTGTGAACACATTTTTTGAAAATAAAGCAATAATAACTAATCCTCTTTTTGCATTCTCAAAACTATAATAGTACACCAATGATGTTTTGTGCTTTTAAAATTCACAATAAGGAGGGGTACTATTATTATGAAAATAGGCTGTTATAGGTAGCAGAGAAAAGAATAAGATATTGGTTTTTGGCATTGCATTCTCAATATTAACCCTTTCCATAGACTATTTTAACGTGCTCTTCTCTGGAGTCAAGATTCGTGGGTTCAAATTCAGTATTGCAGTTTGGAAAGATTTCTGACCCAACGGCTGGTAGGAAGCGACGCTTCGAACTTTTTAAAGGGGAACTTCGCCGGTGTCAGGTTGCTGTACATTTGCATTCCCTCTACCCCCCTGTCTCTCCGTTATGGCTTCTGGCAGCCTGGTGACTACTTCACTTCATAACTTCTCGAGGCGTAAGCACAAACGGCCAACCCTTGAGCAAGGCTGAAGTACCGAAACATTCTCCTCCGAACAATCAAATCCAATCAAATCCAAGTCTCAACAGATTTCAATTACATTCTGAACGCATATAGCCCAATGCACTGTTTTAAGTCTTTAATATCTTCTGTAATATAACCGATCTATTTTGAATCATATAGTTTAATTTTATTAATTATGTGTGTTTTTTCTAATTTACTCCTTTAAATCCATGTCATTTCCTATTTTATATATTTAATTGAGCTAAACATTGTTCTTATTATTTTTCTTTTGAAAACCGAAATGTTTTAGGTTTACCACTTCTTTTAAAACTCATATTTCATTGATATAGATCCCAATTGACCCTATTGCTGTTTTTGGTATCTTAGATGCTAGTTTGCCTTTAATAAATATTATATTGGCAGAATATATCTTAAATCATGGTTATGTTATTTACTTTGTATCCTACATCTTATTTTTTCTATTTAAGATCGACACAATATATTTAAAATATTTCACTTATTTAATTTTGTTGTTATCACATTTGTATTATATAATTTATTATTCGTTATAATATATTTTAGGAATTTTATTTTTGGAATTGTTAATTATTAAACCATACTACAACGATATTCTTTGCAACATCTGAAAAGTCTTAATTAGAGCTCATTTATGCCTTGATATACATATCGCCAGCATTAGATAAATTTTGCCTTAATTTATTGATTATATTATTTCTAAATTCTAATAGTTATTTATACACATAGTGGTTTATTACCGCTCACTTGTGTTTTGCAGAACGAGGCAATAGCGATCATTTTATAATAATTACTATCGATTATTTCTAAATAACAGAATAATCATTCAATCACATACGAATACACTGTGATTCAGTGTGAGCATACTTGGTATTCCATTGAGCATAGTTGGTCCAGATACAACAAAAAAATGTTGTTTATGATAACAAAAGATATATAATTAGCTGAAAGTATGGAATTTAATTATTTTTCCAAAAGAAATGATTCTGAAGAAAGCATGTCTTCAGTAGCAGACTTGACAAATGCTGTGGATATGTCCAAAAATATTTTCAGTTTTATTCTGATGGTGCTGAACAAGAAGAAAATTGCTTCGAAAAGCTTTTCAGAAAGAAAATGTAAAGATTAATGATCAAGAATTCAGAACTATCCGGAGAAACAGTACATTATTATTTTCATTTTAAATAATGTGTTATAAGTGAATATAATATACGTATATAACACATAATATATACATATAATAAATAACGTATACTTCAAGTTTATTTTCTTTTGAGTGAATTTTTTGTAGGAGCATGACATTTAAGTATTTCAGTTTATTCTCACACTCATTTCGGCAATAAGATAACTGCACTCAGTAGGGCAAGAATTTTATTACAATGGTGACATGATGGTGGATAGGTAGGCATTATTAAATAATCGCGGATGAAGTTTTATTATCGAATCGATTACTAAACTGAACACTTGCTGAAAAGAGATCACCTTGCTTGATGCCCACATTAACTGTAATGTCTTCTCTCAGCGTATTATCAGTCCTGGTGGTCTAGTGGTAACCATACTTGTCTCGTAGACCAAAGATCGCGGGTTCAATTCGGCAAGTGTCGATGGATTTTTTTTTACGATGGGCGTAAAAATCCTAAGTAAGGCTTCCTTCGGAAGGGAAGTAAAGCCGTGGGTCCCGTGTCGTAGATTTACGGCACGTAAAAGAACATCAAATCTGTAAGAAGAGGTCTCTGGGCAACATTTATCAGTCGTTTCACGCTCTGAATTGAAAGGGACGCTGATGACCTGAGATGTTAAAGAGCGCCCATATATAAACCAAATCAACAATTAGCATGTTCTTTATTTTAACTTTAGCTATGCTGTTATTTAGAGTTAGTACAATTAAGCTAAACAATTTATCTGGTACATTATGCTGTAAATAAAATGTATAATTTTGTACCTGAATATTAAGTCAAATACACCTGTTTAATTAGTAAATATTGTGGAATTCAATTTAATGTTCATAACATTTTCCAAATATTTGTCTTATTATAAAGATCCTAACAACATAGCTCTTCCTGGTCTAAAATACAGATGATAATTTGGCAAAGTATTTTCATTATATAAAAACACGGACATTGAGATAAATAAAATAGATGGACCCAGAAAGAGAAGATGAAAAGAATACCCTTAGAGAGTTGTATTCCAAAGCCTAACCCGATAACTGTTGAGAGACACGATACAGCTTGGAGAATGAGACCATGTTCTCGTGAGAAAGAAACGCCTTTTTCAGTTAGCAGTTGAAATAATTCTTCTCGAATTCACAGGTAGATGAGAGCTTTCCAAGCTTCGAAAGCTTAGTAATCCAGGGTCGACTTTGGGATTAATACGAGTAGATATGTAATCAGTTCATTTGTTTTCAGAAAGACCAGAAATCACTGATTAGTTGCTGCAGTTTGCTTTCCTAAAGTTAAAAAGAAATTCGCAAATGTACCAGAGTGCTGCTTTTCTGTGTATCGTCACATGAAATTTGAACTAAGGGAATATGGTACATTTGCTTTACTCAATGAATTCTGTTGTAGCTGTCGGGAAGTAGGCCTCTCGAGACACCATTTCCGTTTTAAATGCTGCGAGTGAGTGAATCCTGTGTCTGGTTGCAGCTAACAAGTGGACGAGGCAACTTTCACTCGTTATGAACGTCAGGTTGCCTACCTGGACGGGCTCTACTGAACAATACTCAGTGCTCCCTTTTATAACGCTGTTGTGTAACAGCAGTGGCCAACTCCGCCAGTTAATAAATTACTCGGCGGAAAGATCTGCAGAATTTCGTAAATTGGGAACTAAAGGTAATCATAAAATGAACGCGAGTCACGAGTCGGGCAACCTCGAAGATTCTACACATCTTATCGCTCATTCGACTGATGCTTTCAAAATGATTTCAGTAGATAAAAACAGCCTTCTCGTTTTCTGTTTATTCTGCTTATTCTTTAACAATATTTGCACGTTATTCGAAGCCAAGTTAAATTCCATTCAACGTTGTCCTCCTTTATGATTTTATTAAACTGACATTCTTACATACACCCAGGTTCGCATTGGCATGCCCCCCCCCCCTTTTTATTTTCATTGGATGGTATGCTATTGCTATTGCTTTCTTAGGTAACTGCTTACCATTTTCACATTCTCTACCTGCCTTTGGTATATCTAATCTATTATTAACTTCCATAAATTTCCTAATTTCATTTTATTAATTTTGAATCAATTTCCTAGAGATTCTCGCAGATCTTCTCTAAAAATGCATTTCTGTTGCTAATAATTTTGTAGTGATTTCAGGTTCTATCGATACATGTAGCCGATGTAGGCAAGGTACGGACACGTGAGAGGAGGTCTGCTATTGATTATCATATGAATACACGAGCGATACCAACCAACCAAGGTTTCAACCCTTTTCAATAAAATATTAGTTCTAAACATTTCCGTTACTTTTCCAAAATACTAACCAAACTTTGCTAAGTGGCGCGACTGCCACGTCATAGAATGGAACTCGTTCTTTTAAGACCAAGCGATAAATAATCGATCATTTATGGCTTCACGGATTATAAGCTTTAACATCCTGTTCCATCTTCAAGGTTTTTTTTCAGTTTTGAAATTGGCCTCTCCATCATTATGAAGGTCGCCAAGTCGCTTAACTTCTGTTTTATAATTACAGGTTTACGTGATATTTCGTTGCAATTCATGTGCAGAAATCTTCTTCTTCTGTAACCTCTTATTTCATTAACTCATCTTCATTTTTTCTGGTTTCGTCTGTTGTAGGATGAGCAGGTAAATCCATAACTATCTGGATATGTTGATCGTTACTTCTTCTTAGCCTTTGGAATACGCGAAACACATTATTTTTTATCAACAAATTATTGACTGAATGATATTTACCAAATTAACGTCTACTGAACATAAAAGTTAAACAATTAAAGTACTGAGCGGGCTGATCCAGGAAATAACGGGTTTTCGTGGTGTACAGGCGAATTGCCAGGTGCAGGTAACGGTGGCTTGCGCTGGAAACGGTGGAAACTTTCTGCCCAGGCGTGGCCCTTCTGAAATGTTCTAACTCCTTGAAGAAGGGCTACATCAGCTTCGGCGTGATTTATCTGCAAACTTAGAGCCTGTCTATGTCTGTTTCTCATCGCCCCTGGTTCCTGGCTGTTTGGTGTTTCCATCAACTCAACCTTTCCTCCCGGAGATACTTTCATTGCAGGCGAAAGCAAAACAGCTATCCCTTGAGCAAGGCAGATTTACCGAATATTCTTCTTGAAACGACTACTCAGCGATCAGGCGCATCCCCAATACACAAATACTGCTCCAGACAGTACTAAGTATTAAATCGACGGAGCAATAAAGTATATTAATATGGCTCAATTCAGGTATTCTATTTCCCAAAGAGTGTTATTTACGATTTTTGCAAGCATATAGAATCCGGCTTGTGATGCACGAGCTTGTATCAAGAGAGAGTCAATGATATTCTCTTGCAAGTCCAGGTTCGATTCACTAATTGAAAAATAAATCTCGTGAAACGGCAAGTATTCTGGATAAAAAGCGTACACAGTCACGTCACAGAAACGTCACATAGCATAGGACATTCCCTGGAACGTTCTCCTGAAAAAAAATCACTTGGACATCTTTCTCAGCAAATGGGAACTTCCTATTCCTCTGTTCGGACGGCTACAAAGCTACAAACTTTATAAAATTACCATAGTGCAAGAACTTAAACTGGGTGACCCTGCATTCAGGAGTGATCTAGATTTTGTGAATAATTTGGAATTGTGTGCGTAATGAAGAAATGTACCCTAATCTAATTTTCTTTACGAACGACTCTTGTCATCACCTAAATGGGTATATTAATTCACAAAACAACCCATACTCACGGGGAACCTTTCGGTGCGCCATTAGCGGCAAGAGAATAACAGACCCTATTTTTTAAATAAACAATAGTGATGGATATGTGCAACCCTTTTTTACGTGAATTAACTGTGAGCGACTCTCCAACAGGACTTTGTAACGGTACATACAACTGATGTCTCCGTGGAATATTCAATGATCAAGTCATCACTAAGAACAGATGGTCCCCTCGGTCTCCCTATTTTACGCTCTGCTATTTTTATCTCTGAGGCATTAAGGGATAAATTGTACACGGCAATCCACATACATTAGATGAACTGAAAAATAGCATTCGTGAAGAAATTTCTTCCATTTCTCAGAGAAAAGTGCAGAAGGTAATAAGCCGATGCCAGAAATGTATAGAAAATGAAGAGAGGTATTTACAACATCTGCTTGCTTAATAATGGTGAGTAAATGTACCTTTTAAATGTATAAGTATTAGTAATTACTTACGCCACAATCATAACTGGGAACTTTCTGACTTTCGTTCACCATGGTGTCAGCTTGAACCGACCGGCCCGCCGTTATACTTGGAGCGGTCTCGCGAAGGAAAATTCACCCTTATTAGCAACAAAAATATTCAGGTTACCTACATAATATCATAATTAATATGCTGGAATGATCTCATATTCCTAAAAACAATTTAAATATACATTTAAAAATATGACCAGAACTACCTAAGCCAAGCTATAAAAGAACAACGAAATAAGAAAATACTCTATAAAAATACACACAATCAAAATTAAAAACGGGAATTAAATATGTATAATACTATTATGGAAATGACATTTCGTATAAATGAGTGTACTTGATGCTGATTGATTAAGTTTGGTAATTATTTACTAAGACCGATCCTGGAGAACCACAGATTATTAGTTGTGGATGTTTTTATTTCCTTGTCCAATTGTAAGGTTTTATTATGTTAATTATTATATTTTTGTCATTTTCTCATTGAACATGTACTAATAGGTTGCATACTATGTATATATAAATTATTTTCCTTTTGCCATGGAGGTTACAAACCTCTAGTAACTTTAAGAAAAAATGCATTTGTCACGATGGTCTTTGAAATCTTTTACATCTTTCTAAATAGCCACAATAATGCTTCTTTTTTTTTACTATATCAAGGAATGCTGGATTCTATTAGCATATGCACACGGTCAAACAGCGGTCCATTGTAATTAAAATGCAATACTTTTTTATACCGGAATTATCATATATATGGAAAAATCATAAAACAAGACGGGTGAATAACAAATGAATTAATGAACAAATTAGACTGGGAAACCAAATCGGGGACGTCATGTTGACCAGAAGTTTGCGAGGGGAAGCTTTTGAAGGAGGGGTTCACTGCTGCCCCTTATGGAACGAGGTCCGGTAAGGGTGTGACGTCAAGATGTAGGGCCTTGAGCTGCAGGTTTGTTTCGGTTTGAAATGCTACGCAAAGGTCAGCCGCACTGGACATTTCAACGGTGTGCTGTTCTCTATCTCCGGCACACCCTTTCTTGAGCCTCACTTGAGTAAAGCGAAAACATAGTCGTTATTTTACACTTTACAAGCGCACAGATTGCAATCTTTTGATGATCAATCGCTTACTACAGAATTTTGTTTTAAGATTTTCGCCTGACTGACATTTCTTCTTGAATAGTTGTAGCATAGCCTCACATTTGCAAAGGTGACCTTAAAATCTATTAAATAAAAACTACGAGATTTTAAATGACCACGTACTGTTAAGTAAGCAAGAAGGAGGCCTAACAAAGAAGAATTGAGTTTTTAATTAGAACATTCTCTTTTATTTTTCAATATAACCTCCCTTAAGGTTAATACATTTATTCCCCTTTATGTGCGAACAAGGAATCAAAGATATGTCTATGGGGGGGGGGGGGCGGCAGTTGCAGTACTGCACTTTGCTGGCAGATAGGAAGGCGGAGGAAGGAGTAAGTAAATTTTTAAATAAAGTGAGACAGCTCAGATCGAAAGAGGCAGACTAGCCGGGAATGTAGATAGGGGAACATGAGTCATGATCTTTTTTGCAATTAATTGCACATATATGTGAGGGAATGTATGTTATTTATTAATTTTTGTGCGGATTTCTTTTATTTCTGTTTATTTTACTGACATAATTTAAAAAACCTAAATATTGTTTTTTGCTATTTCATGAATTTTCTAGAGTATTAGCAAAAGCACGTACAGTCCAAGGACCCGTGCGATATGGATGAGTTAAATTTGTAACAAATGAACTACTGCTACTGCTGCTGCTGCTGCTGCTGCTGCTGCTGCTGCTACTACTACTATTACTATTACTACTACTACTACTACTACTATTACTACTACTAGTACTACTACTGCTATTACTACTAGTACTACTACTATTACTATTACTACTACTACTATTACTATTACTACTACTACTACTAGTACTACTATTATTACTATTACTACTATTAGTACTACTACTACTATTACTACTACTACTATTAGTACTACTACTACTGTTACTATTACTACTATTACTACTACTATTACTACTACTATTACTATTACTACTACTACTACTACTAGTACTACTACTATTACTATACTACTACTATTACTATTACTACTACTAGTACTACTACTGCTATTACTACTACTACTATTACTATTACTACTACTACTAGTACTACTACTATTACTACTACTACTACTACTACTACTACTAGTACTACTACTATTACTATACTACTACTATTACTATTACTACTACTAGTACTACTACTGCTATTACTACTATTACTACTACTACTACTACTACTACTACTACTTCATTTATTCAAGCGATGCTCCAATGTCATTATCTCGTCTCTTAAGTTGTTTAATGGAAATTTTTCAAAATACATTTTTTCATCTGCAATCGCCTCTTGATTTGATGAAAAATTTAGGAAGAGTTGAAAGTCATAGGGGATCCAAATCTGCTGAATAAGGTGGATGATAAAATGTACATCAAATTTCTCAATTTTCTCTTCGTGAAAACACTTGTGAGCAGGTGTACTGTCTTGATGAAAAATTATGTTTGTTCTTCTTCTGCACACTGGGTAATTTTTTCACGAAGTGTTTCATGTAGTTAGTTGTTTCAAAATATTTTAACAGTAATTTCCCTTTATGTTTCACCTTTCTGAAACAGTAACATTTTTCTTCTCCAAAAGACTGATGCCATCCTATGACCGTATCTTCTTTGGCGCTGAACAATGGGCTTCTGTGTACTATTTTTACTGCCGTTTGGATCTTAACCACAGTTACAAGTCGAGGCACGTTAATACTTCAGTTGCTAATAAAATGCTCTAAACACAAATATGTTTTTGACGTGCTGTCAGCAAGCACGATACTCATCTTGAGCAAAGCTTTTTCATATGCAATGCTTCATGTAAAATACAAGTTGTATGTTCCTTTAGCCTCAGCGATTTCTCTCACTTTATACCGTACCATTTATTTGTTCAACGAATTGTGCTATATTTGCACTTTTTGGGCGTCTTTCACGTGGATCATCTTCAATGCTGTAACGGTCACGTTTAAGTAGAACAGCCAATTTTTTAACCGTAGATCAATTGGAAAGCTGCCTAATGGAGAGATAGCGTTCTTCGATCATGAAAGTCGCGTGATAGGCGACCGACGGGGTGCCGGCAGGCTGATTCCCCCCCTGCAATACTGCCCTCTATCAATGAAATAGTAAGACGGAGGTAGAGGAAGCAGAGATCGCCGCGACAGGCTGTAGCGCCAAATGAGAAGAAGACGTTTATAAATTTAGAATGAAATGTATTTTGTTAACCATCTTTTACGAAGAACTTTGTTGCTGCACGGCACTGAATTTTATCCATACTATGGAATACCCACAACACTTCTGTTTTTAAAACCTGAGCTAAATGAAACAATGACCCGATTTTTCAAATGATGCACTAACGCAAAATAAACATTATTGTCATGCCAGTTTCATGACCACGCATAGTGGGCGCCGAGAATTTTGCAGATAACCCTCATATAATAATAATAATAATAATAATAATAATAATAATAATAATAATAATAATAATAATAATATGACATTTTTATGAAAGTTTATTCAGCATTCCCCAATATACAGTTATCCATAATTTTGTAATCTACTTATAACTCAATAAAGCAATGCATTACATTATACATAATATTACAGTTCTGCATTTTACACAGTTCAGTACAATGTTCTTTCTGTCTACTACATAGCTGGACAGATACAGATATAAAAAAAAATGCTATGTCAATTGTTTTTTGAGAAAATGTTCGTAGACACGACCTTACTAGTAGGATCGCTGAATTGCAGCTAATATTTTTCGAATGACCTAATTCATTGATGAGTTACTAAACAGAAAAAGAATGAGTTTAACTATTGGTCTATCGCCTAATTATCTTTCAAACGTACACTTCTCTAAGACTTGGGATTCCCCGTCTTGATAGTTTGCAGCAGTGGTCAGTATATAGCAAGGCAATTCAACTTGGCCTACCCTAGAGTGCAGTGCCTTGTTTGACTAGACCGACCGGTGTTGAGGCAGGAGTGGGATTGGTATCTAGGGCGTGGTCCCCCGTTGTAACCTTGGTGTAGTGCTTTCTTTTCCTTCATTATTACACCGATATCATCCAGACTCAGGGCTGCCAATCCCAACAGGATTCTGCTTAGAGAACACTCCTAGTAGATCCTTATGCTGTCATTATGACAGGACGAAATATGTTTCAATACACAAAGACGATTTAATGTGTGGTCAAACCACAAAATCCACATCTTATTTAAATTTTTATATTTCCATGTACACTTTCTTCTACTTTATCCTTTTCGTTTTTCTATTTTCATTTGCTTTGCTTTCTGTTGCCAATTTTATGCATTCCTTCATATTTCTCTCTCTCTCTCTCTCTCTCTCTCTCTCTCTCTCTCCTCTATTTCTTACTATCAATTTTATTTCTTTATATAAATTGTTCACTTAATTTTATCTCTTTCTCTCTTACATTCCCATGTATTTTCTTTCTTTCTTCTGTCGCTCATTTCTATTTGTAGATTTCTTCATTTTGAAAAGTTATGGTTTTTAGTTTTATCTTCATTTTTTCATCTTTAATAAACTTTGCCTTCTATATTTTCTTACTTTCTATTTCACTGCTTTTACAATTTTTGTTTGTCCATTCTCTCTCTCTCTCTCTCTCTCTCTCTCTCTCCTTTGCTGTTTGCCTCTTCTTCTTTTTTGCCTTTAAGTATTTTAGCATTTTTCTTCTTTCCCCTCCTGTTTATGTTTTTTCCTCCTTTTTCCTGTATTTTATTCGCTTTCAAATCTTCTTAATTGTTTTACTGTCGGAATCTTTAAATACTTAATTACCTGTCTGTCTGTTTGTCTTCCCTTTCTTTCTATTTCTCTCTTTTTATTTTACACTCTTTACTATGTTTCAGTCGGTCCTGGTGGTCTAATGGTAACCATACTTGCCTTGTAGACCCAAGATCGCGGATTGAACTCCGGTCAGGACCGATGAATTTTTTGGGAGTAAAAATCCTAAGTAAGGCTTCCTTCGGAAGGGAAGTAAAGCCGTGGGTCCCGTGTCGTAGATTTATGGCAGTAAAAGAACATCAAGTTGATAGAGGCTTCTGAGTAAAATTTGTCGTCGGTTTCACGCCCTGAATTGAATGGGACGCTGATGACCTGAGATGTTAACAATTTTATTTTTCTCTCTTTCTCCCTCATTTTATTTTATTTTATTTTATTTCTCTCTCTCTTTAATCATTCTTTCCCTTAACTGTTGTTAATTTTCTTCCTTCTCTTTCTCATTTGGTTCTTTCTGAGATCTCTTGTCTCACATATTATCGATCTATTCTTGTACTCACTTCTTACATTAAGATTTGACTGTCGATGAGCTTGTTTCTGCACCCAAATGCCAGCGTTGATCCTTCGTACTTGTTGCATCACAGCTTACTGAGAAACAAGAAAGGTATATTTGATTATTTTAATAAAGGAAGCGCTTCTCACCTGCCAAGCTGCGCCCACCTCGCCAAACCATCTCAGAAAGTAAATCTACAAAATAAACAAAGATATCAACGTGTATGTGACTGAGGTATCTTCTCTGCTTCATGTCCGCAGAGGCGTTAACGCAAATTGCCTTTCTCATTTAATAACAGAGGATTATTTCTTCAGACCTTCCCACATACCGTTCCGAATACGGGTATCACTGAACATTGTGCAGCAGCCCCATAAGAACTCTCTGACATATTTGTGCGCCTTCGTTGCTAGTGTTTGTGCTAACGCCGATTGTTGAAGAGGTTTTCTATAGCAGACACTTTTATACAGTTTTGCTCAAATTAGAGGTAGAAAAAAGGAAGTGAAGGGGGAGAATGGGAGCGAAAAAATAAAATAAAGAATGAGACCAGAAAGAAGCACAGAAAGAAACATTAAAAATGGAAGACAATAAAGTAACAAAAAGGGGGGGGGAGAAAGAAACCTGAAAAAGAGAAAGAGGAAGAGAAAGTGTGAATGTAAATATGTAGAAAACAGAAAAATGGAAGTGACAGAGAAAGGCATTGCAGATATTATTATTATTGTTGTTGTTGCTGTTGCTGTTGTTGTGAAACAGAATCAATGAATTATTCCTCTTATACTCACAATTTAAACACTATAAATAACCCATCTCAGCGATTTTTTGTCTTTATTATGAATACATTATAATATAGGCTCAAAGCTCTTCCTAACAACCTAAAAGCTTTATGCAGTAATAGCAAAATATTTTTAAAAAAATGGGTAAGAAAGTCTGCTATTTTACTTAGAGGGGTGCTTTAGACAGGAGGACCCTGATTTAAATCCCTTTGGGTCTTTCCGTTGTTTCCTCTCGTGTCTTACGCGAATTCTGGGATGGATTTTTTTTTTCCTACGAATTTTTCGTTCTCACATTTAATCTCATTTCATACCGTTGGTTTACCGCCACGGCGCGGACTCGTGAGCGGGAGGTCTGGGGTTTGAATCCCGCCAGGACCGTCCTCCCTGACTGAGGTTTTTTCCAGGTTTTCCTCAGTCCTCATAAGTGGCAAATGCCGGGGAGTTACACTAAACTTAGGCCTGAAACGCTTCCTTCCTTAAAAAAAATCATTTTCCAATACATCATTTCATCTCATGTTCACCGCCTGTGGTGCGTCAGTAGTTAAAACGGGCGTTAAACACCATTTAAAAATGTTCGTTGGTTCTGTTACAGAGTCGAAAGTTCCAGGGCGAAGTGGGTTGGTGCGGTGTGACGATGGCTTGCGCTTTGTAAAGGTTTCTGTCCAGCTTCTAGCATGAAAGGACTCTTCTGAGGGGTTCGAATTCCTTGAAAGGGGGAGGCTCCGCTGGCGTTTCTATCTGGAAAAAATGTTAGGAACCTCACTGTCCGTTGTCGCCCTGCCTCTTTCTGAATATGCCCCTATGGTGGCAAAGGCACAAACAGCCAGCCCTTTAGCTATGTTTCAGTGCCGAAATATCTTTCTCTACTCTTAATAATCCAGTTATTTCAATCCGGTACAATTCTTATATTTGACTGACTGATTTTAGTTCATGTGTATTTCACAGCTTTATAATTATACGCATCTTAACAGCTTGTGGAATGTTAATGCATGTAATCTAAACGAGTCTTATCTGCTTTTGCTCAACATATTTAAAATCGTCTTAACTTAATAAAACGCATGTTTCAAATGCTCGCTATAGTGAAAGAAAATTCCAGTGCTAAAATTTTGCTTCCCAGTCACCTTGAGCTGCTACACATCACAAAGATGTACAGCTCTCTTGATATAAGGTTCCTTCTGCCGTGATCATGTAATTCTATCCCGTCACGTCCTAATCTGACCAGGTTTGCTGCCATAGTGATATGGGGCTCGGAGTTGCGATTCTGAAGACCATATAGTGCAACCACAACTTCGTTGTGATCAGATTTCACGTCCCTGTCAGAGATAAAGGAATATAGCAACATCCCAATCTCCAGTAACGAGCATGTAAAATAATAATAATAATAATAATAATAATAGTAATAATAATAATAATAATAATAATAAAGTCTAATTTCAGCAAAACTAGGTTATAAAAGGTATCTGCTACAGAGAACCTCTTCAACTAACGGCGTTCAACCCAAAAATTGACAACGATGAGATGCCCATATAAAAGGGAGCCTTTTATTATAAAAACAGTTAAAGCATTGGCGTAGCCAAGACTCGCTGAAAACTATTGCCCGTAGCATATGCAATTTCACAGCCACATTTTTTATCTGTAAACTATAATGTAAGGAATGTTTAAACTCATAGATGCTGCAAGCAGGAATAAGATTGATTTATTTATTTACTGACGCTCTTTAACATCTCAGGTCATCAGCGTCCCATTCAACTCAGGGCGTGAAACGGCCGACAAATTTTGCTCAGACTTGAGGTTCTTTTTCGTGCCGTAAATGTACGGTCCTGGTTCGAACCCGCGATCTTGAGTTTAGGAGGCAAGTATGGTAACCACTACACCACCAGGACACAGGAATAAGAAGAGAATGAAGATTGGAGTATGTAATTTTCATTTCGATGGCTAGTTTATTTTTGACACTGCTCTACGATATGTCAAGAAAGAAGTTTTTGAAACAAGACCGTCCTTCAATTGTTTTACTTTCGTTGTAGCTACGTTTACTTCTAAATGAAACAATTGAAAGCGACAATTACGCAGATATATTGCACCGTGGTGCACCGTGGTCAGTGGAAGTATTACCTCGTTGTGCAAGTTTATGAGATACCAGAGCTATATATCAGTATAACCATGATGTGAAAGTTGTAGCTTTATGCAACAGAGCACCCAACCTCGGTTCGTGAACTTGTAGCGAATTAGGGCATCCAGAAGTGCTTACAAGATTTTCTTCTACATAATTAGTACGTATAACCAAAAGAGAAAAATTGGAATGTTATATAAAACGTATTTATGTAGGCATTTTTTTTAGAAAATTTTGACATCACGTCAATTGCTAAGGTTTATCAAGGTGTAGATAACGTATCCCATCTGGGGATCAAACGCGGATCCGCTAGCTGACAAACAGACGCGCTAAGCAGCTAAGCCAGGGTGGTGAAATAAGCAGACCGCCTTCATTTCTAAACAAAGTATTGTTTTATTATTTTCTAAATGCCAATTCCTAATCACGATTCTTGATCCCTGAATAAGCCTACGCAGACTTTTATTAATTTAAGAAATTGTACAGAGGTCTTAGATAAATAATTTAAGATAGGAAATCTCTGCACATTTTAAAATTATGCCATGAAGCTGTCATTGGAACTGACACCACACCGAATGGAAGATGACGGAGTCCTGGCATGGTACTGGCGTCAAGTAAACGCAGATAATTGTTACAGAGTTCCAGTCTGGTTTACTACTTTTTAAATGTTTTGTATTTTATGTATAAGCATACTTCATCATAAAATATAAATTTAGTAAATAAATTACTTATAGGAGTCGAATCTTCGCCTTATCCATTAAGTTACACTGTTTCTAGACTAACCTAAATAACACAATAAATCAGACTGTAGTTCTGATTAGTCCAAGTTTTAAAGATGTTTAAGCTCTAACTTTTTAAAAAATTGATGATGAGGTATTGAAAATCGCGATCTCCTTGCTTGCGAATCAAGTTTGAAGACATGCTGATACAAATGTTTACCTCAGTTCGCTTAAACTCTTTTAGCATCTAATTTCAAATTGTCTATCATCAATTCATCACATAACTCCGTTATTTTTCTTCATGGATCATACATTCTCTATTAAAATTGTTTATCTAAGGATATTCCACAATATCTTAAACTATTGCGGGTATTTCATTAACACGATATAGAATGTATGGACCTCCAAACAAAGTAAATTTTTCATAAGAATATATGTCTTATGTTTGATATTTCGGCCCATTTTACCGTGGCCAGTATAGAGTTTCACAATTAGAACGTTTAATAAACTGATGTGTTAAGGTAGAGCTATTAACAATCCCAGCTTTGGAAGGGCTATAAGATATTGGAGTTTAGTCCACCTCCCGCAAAGCAGTCAATAAGGCTTATTGTGCAACCCCATAGGAACAGACGCTTTCACTGTTTCCCAAAATCTGAAAGAGTTGTACTGTTTTGGTTCCGATGTAGGTCTTGTCTGTTTATAGAAAGAAGTCTCTTTCTTACTAAAATGTGCATTCAAACAGGATATGCGAGGTAGACTCCTTGTTCCGTTTGCACAATCTGCAAATACATTCATCGTTATAGAGTCCCACTTTTCGTAGATGTTTCCTGAAGTGATCATGTTCAGTAATTAACGTTCCTACTTTCCTTATTCCTCTTAAGGATAAATGAAGGACCTAGGACCGATTTCCTAGCTTGTTTTTGTCCAGGGTAGATTGGTGTTTTTCCCCAATTCATGTTTTTACCATGGTCTTAGCAGTACGTGTACTCATTCCACCAGGGTTCAGGGCCGATATACGGTGTTTCAGTGTACTTTTTGGCCAGCTCATCTGCTTTTTCATTTCCATAGATGCCCGAATGTCCCGGCACCACAGCAGTTCGAACCTGTTGTGAGACGCCAGGGCGTCAGGGCATTTAGGCATTCCCATACCGAGTTTAGAACTCGGAAAAGAGTGTTTTAAGGCACTTTATATTATCGGTGAGAAGAATGTGCAATGATTCCCAAGGCGAATACCAATATGAATCTTTGGAAATAGGCCATATATTTCTGTATCCGAGTGTGCCCCTATATGAGACCCCAAACGTTACCTTAAATGAAGGAGAGAATAGCATTGAGTAAGAATATTGATTGTCAGACCTCAATGCTCAGTACTGAAATAACCAGGAAATTTAAAAGGAGGTTCGAGATCCATAAGTTTCCGGTCTCGCCGATAGGGATTATCGCTTTCACAAAACCCTTATCTGATGTAATTTCTTATCTATTAATAATTGATTGAGCTGTAACTTCCGCTCCGCTGTGTTCAGTTGTACAGATATAGTTGCATAAAGAAGGCTAAGTGTAGAAGACTGTGACACGTTCAGATTGGAGTATCGAGCTGATTTAAGTTCTTCACAAAAGAAGGACTTATTCCAAATGAAATTGCGATTGGATGATGTATATGGGGAAGCACGCCCTTCATACTCTATTGTATAAGAATGTGGCAACTTTTTCGAATGAGTTGAGAAAGCATTGAAGACGAAGAGCGTGCAGGTCGGCCCTTGGAGGTGCTCACTCCTGAAAACATCGCTCGTTCTTGTGGAAGGAAAAATTATGGAAGACCGGCGGCTCAAAGTTACAGAAATAGCAGCAAGGTTGGGCCTTTCTAAAACAACAGTCCTTCGAATTATTCATGAACATTTAAACATGAATAAGGTTAGTGCAAGATGAGTATCTAGACTTCTTTCCTCGGTCCAAAGGCAACGAGTCATCTGTTGTCAGGCATTTTTGGAGCTCTGCCGTGGCAACGAGAGAGAAGCTCTGCAAACCATTGTTATAAGAGATAAAACTATGGTCCTCTACTATGATCCCTTGTCCAAAAGAGAGCCAATAGAGTGGCGCAAACCTGGCAAAGCACTGCCTCTAAAGGCCAAGGTCACTCAGTCAACCAAGAAGATCATGGCCACAATATTTTGGGACTGTGAAGGAATGCTCTTCATTGACTTTAAGAAGAGGAACACCACAGTAAATGGGGAGTAATATGCTGGCATACTGCACAGATTACATGCTTCCATCAAAGAGAAAAAGCAAGGAAAACTGAATGGTTGCGTGCGTCTTCTTCACGACAACGCGACTGTGCACACAGCTTTTGTTGAAAAGGAAGCTGTGAAGAAACGTGGCTTCAAGAAGATCGACCATCCATCCTACAGTCCAGATCTAGCGCTCAGTGACTATTTTCTCTTCTCAAAACTCAAGAAGGACCTTCGAGGAAGGAAATTTAAGTGTGACGAAGAAGTGATGGATGCTGCTTATACCCATTTTGCAGACATGACTTTGACTATTTTTAAGGGGAGGAGGATTGAAATGTTAATTCAAAGATGTGAGAGGTGTATTGCAATAAAGAGTAACTATATTGAAAAGTGAAGTATAGTTTTTGTCTTTATCATACCTAGAAAATAGTTAGGTCGGAAACTTATGGATCTACCCTTGTATGTCCAGTTGTTGCATAGTTACTTCCCCAATTTTGTTTGCACCAAGAGGTATACTAGCCTCCGCTTGTAATTAAATGCCCATGGGAGAGAACCTAGTTGGAGTTCTTCTGAAGCCCCTGTAATACATAGACATGCTAATCTTTGTAGCTCGGTAAACTATAGCAGTTTGTAAAGTTTTTCGCCACCAGACAATGACTCCATAAGATAACCTGGTTCCTAACTATTGCACCAAATAGCAAATGGCTAATATGTGTTTTACGCCCTAGGTTGTTGCGATAGTGAGTTTGGTGGTTACAAGATATCACCTGGATCTGCAGAGAATATTGTCAATATAATAATAATTCCAGGCCAGTTTCTTGTCCAATAAGAGGCCTAGATAATTGATTAACTCGGAATATTCCGGAATTGAGTTGCATAGTTTAAGATTTCCTATGGAAGGCCTACATCTCGGAAACTGTCATACAAAAAACATTTTATGTCACATAGAGGTTTTGTTGGCCTTTATTGCATATAATTTATGAGTCATGCATTAGTACATATATTGTATTAATTAGTTTATTTTTCAAATAAGATCAAGATCAAGAATGCTAATATAAATATCCCATATTTTCTCTGTTCACAGTAAATAGGAAACAAGAACATATTCAATAAGTTTACGTCCTAGATAGCCCCATACATAGATATATGAATTTATCATAATAAAATTATTTGGATAAAGGAATGAAATGTATTTGATAATAATAATAATAATAATAATAATAATAATAATCCTATCAACGAAAACTTACTAGTAACGTTTTATAATTTTTTGGAAATAAATTAATGGCACTATTTTGTTTTTACTAGCCACTTAAAGGGGGACAGGGTATAAAACGTATAAAATTGTTTATTTTAATACTAACTACCAAGTATATAGTTACTGTGAAATAGGACACTTAAATAAACGAAAAAATATGTCTTCGTGTAATCCTAAAGCTTTATCACAATGAACAGAATTTCTTTTTTAGAATTTATCATAAAAGAAGATGAAAAAATGTTTCGATTTCTTGGACAAAGAATTGAATTGGTTTAATTGCACCTTCCATACTCCGTTTTATAGTTAAGGATGAAATCAGTTTTACGTCTAAAGTTGGTGTAGCATTGTCTTCTTACTTTTTCCTGTAAGAATAATATTTACAACTATTAAAATAATAAATAACATGAAGAATGGATATTCAAAAGGATGAATTGGTTCAGAATAGTCCAAATCAGTTAATTAAATTTCCTTGCACATTTAAGGCATTCCCTCACAGTGGAGAGGTAAAGCAGGTGATGTCCCATTAACCCAGAATGTAAACTATGCCCAAACTTTGGAAACTTTATGGAATCTAAAAATGATGTGCAGTAGTGAAACATCTGCTGAGCGCCAAGTAAGTAGTCAGTGCCTAGAGCTGAGTGCTCCAAAAAGATTTCTATCAGCTATTCACATGTAGCAAGGTTGTACAGCTCGAGGCAGTGCCGACAGATCCGGTATTTAAGAAAGAAAGAAAGAAAAAAAAGAGTTATTAATGCAATGCTCTACTTTTTCAAAGTAGCAAGTGCTTGCAATATATGCCTGAGGTGTATGGGCAAGGTTTTCCGGAGAGTGTCGATAGACAAGGTCGCCGATTCTCTCAGCACTGACAAGTTGCTACGGCAACAGGAGGTCCACTTCCGGTGAGCCTGAGGCAAAGCTGGACGTAAAGATTCTTGATTCAAAATGTTGTAAGAAAGCTAAGACCAGAGCGTATTTCTGTCCGCTGGAATTCCCGGGATGAAAACACGTTGATGAAAGACAAAATGTGTGCTCTTAGTCAAGACCTGCTGTTGAACATATACGGCCGTTCCCAGAGGAGGTACCGCAAAGTTACAGTGATGAAGTCTGCCTTTTTGTACAGTGTAGGGAGACATGAAGCTTCTAATTTAATGGTAGATCTACTAATTTATATTAAATATACCTCGGAAAGAGTTCTGTAATATCAAAATAAAATGTTTTCCTGTCCAAAAATGTGACTATAAATAATGTAAGTGCTAATTAAGTCAATTGCATGCAATTTATGGGGGAGGTGGTATCGCTTATCTCCGCAATGTTAATTTAGTCATATTTAGGTACATGTTGCACAAGAACCATCAGTGCTAGGTTTGTGAAATTCGTTACGCACATCAATGAATATGTTTTGTGTCTACCGACTTTTAATTGCATTAGCGTATATTGAAATGTATTTTAATAATATTTTATGAATTACATATATTTTTATACATTTTTCAGAGGATTTAATTAAATATCTACTACACATATTGAGAGAAGTGGAAAAGAGTGAGTAGATTAAATATGTCTTGAGCAATAACCTGTTAAAATTTCATGTTCCTAGCATAAATACTTTCTGATTTATAGGTATCTATATTGCTTAAAACAGGTTGGCGAAAATTTGAAATAAATAAAACCACACAATACTGCCACTTGCATAACAGACGTTGCATTTTACAAAATTGTTCAAATCACTTGACAGTAGATTCAAATTTATTATATTTTCCCACTTGTTGCTCTATCTTCTGGGTTACTTGTTTCCAACAATCACTATATATGCTAGAACTAGAAAACAAATTTCTTCTAGAGATGTTTTCATCAGTTGATTCAACACGTTGCTAACATAAGCGTATAACTATTTGGAATGTTTACTTTTTCCCTATCACTAATGTTACTAATATGTATATGCACATTTGCAGGATTTGTTTTACCTCCTCCAGGACCTCCTTTATGCTAATTGAATAAAGGTTTATCTCTTGGCATTTTGCAAACATTTCCATCTGGTTTCAAAACAAAACTAATACGAAACAGCAATAGAAAGTTGGAAACGGTTAACAATCTGTGAGCGTCCATCAGTGGCGGCAATGCATAAACACCCCTAACAGAGGAGAAATTACCTAAACTTAGGAATTCCAAAATACAACTGAAATAGTTTGAAGTAAGGAACTACAGCATAAAAAGAAGGCGTGCCATCATTTGACACATGACTCTTAAATGTCATTTAAACATTCTTCAGAACCGTTTTGACATAAATACTACCTGATATATTATGAAGTAAACTATTAAAAATATAAATGTGCAAAAAATTCATATTTTTGACCACAATCCCTGTACCACCTCCCCTTAGTGAAATTTAAATGTACTCAATCTCCGATCCTTTTTCTATATATCTATATACATATATATATATATATATATAAATTGTAAAAAATACATTGTTAATAGTATTTCTATATTTTTATTTTTCCTTTATATTGTTTGCTCCTCTGGTGTTGCTTTTAGTTTGGCTTATTAAGTTTAATTTGGTTTTGCGTGTTTTACTTTTGACTTCTTTACTATTTATCTATTATTCTTTTAATTTTATTTCTTAATTTCTCTGTGTTTTCTAATATACTTTATTGTTTATTACATTTTATACCATGACATCTAGCAATTTCAAGTGTAACTTCAAGTATTTTATCCTTATACTTTCATTATTACTGTTAATTTGTTACATTGTTAATAGTGTTTCTTTATTTTTATTTTTCCTTTATATATACATATCATTCTCGAAATTAATTCTTAATATATTGAACATTGGTCCTACATTTTCCACTCGTCCCTTAGTAAGATACCGTGCCATTCCGCTGCAGTTGAAAATTATATCCAATAGAGGGAAAACAATACCAAAACGACTAAAGTGAAGAGTTACCAGCCTGTCATATACCCTGCGTAAACTGTAATACGATTGAGGAAGTATAGGAAGTAGTTTTAACAGTAATAAAGCATAGTAAATTATATTTACTATTAATAAAATAATTACGTCATTGCATATTGTCACATGTACGTTCCACGCCTAATTCTTCACTCGTCACCTGGGCTGCCCTGTGTTCCTGTTGATCGCTCTGCACCCTCGGCTTTGTGAGACATCATCCCCAAGGTAACAGCCCGTGCGGCCTTAATGGCCTGATTTATTTATTTATTTGAATAGTATTTAACGCCCGGTTTTTACTGCCGAGGCACCATAGGCGGTGGACAGTGGTAGTACATGCAATGAAATGATAAATTGGAAAAGGCTTTTTTAAGTAAGGAAACGTTCCAGACCTAAGTTTAGGGTACTTCACCGGCATTTGACATTTATGAGGACTGAGGAAAACCTGGAAAAAACCTCATTCAGGAAGGACGGTCCTGGCGGGATTGGAACCCCAGACTTCCCGCGCACAAGTCCGCGCCTTAACGACCTCGGTCACCCGTGGAGGTCTCAATTGTACTGACAAATGAGTGCTTAATATTTAATATTCATATGGTTAATCCCGTTTGAAAGGAAACATTTTCTCCTGATAATAAAAAACAAAGGAATAAAAAGCTAACGGATCTTACAACCATTGTTATCGGTATAGGGAAACTTCCAAACGCAGCCTTATGAGTGCATGGACACCACTACGTGCAGATATAGCAAATATCTTCTAATTATGCAACGGATATAAAAACCCAGAAAGTAGCACACAAGTGGCAGTCAGCATCGTCAAAATCATGGATGTTGTTTAGACTTTGCATATTACATCTGTAGATACATTTTTATATGTTGTTGGGTTTCATTGCTAAACTTCTTTCATATAACCTAGGCTGCAACTCACATTTAAAATCATTTTCTGATATAAACAGCCTATCAGACTGATGTTCCCTATAATTTTATTTACACTACCTCCCTAAATACATTTCAGGGTAATTCCAAGAATCTACACAAAATGCATCTTTGATTATCATACTTTATGGTGGGAGCAAATGCTTAATTGTAGAACATACAAACAATCAATACATTTGAAAATGATTAAAACTCTCTTGATGTTTGTATTTACGGTTATCTGAAAAATGGGAAAGGATGTGTGCAAACATTCCAAAGACTCGTGAGCAGTCAATCATACCTCCTGAAATTCCAAGTACTTAAAAATATCCCTAAGTCCAATGGTCTCAAAAGCAGTTTTCACTATATTCCTGAAAGCTCCATTAATACACCGCGATATCTTAAAATTCCGTAAACGACCATATGTTCATAAATTCTTTGAGTAATCCACTGTAACACCAAATATTTCACGTAAGATGTGCAGTATCTTAACAACTCTTTATATAGCCCAACGCAAAATTTTTCTGAATATCTCACTATATTTCCAAAAGCTCCATTATTAATCCATAATATGATAAAACTTCCTACAAAGCCCAATATATGCTCATAACTTTCATGATGAATTCGCAAAAATTCCTAAAATCTCCATTAGTAACCTGTAATATCTTAAATGTTCAGTAACCATCATATAAAATATTTTAAGATTAATTCACAGTTTCTCCAAAAGTTCTATTAGTAACTCTTATAATACCTTAAAAATGCTTTAAGTAGTAGAAATATCCATGAATAACCCACCATACCCCCAAAAGCTCCAAATTCCTTGATATCATCAGACATTCAAGAGTATCATATCCTCAAAACCACCAATAATCTAAAATAATTTGGGATATATTCTTTTTAATTTGATTTATTTACGGACGCTCTTTAACATCTCAGGTCATCATGTCCCATTCTATTCAGGGCGTGAAACGGCCGACAAATTTAGCTCACAGGCCTTTTCTTTCAGGCTTGAGGTTCTTTTTCGTGCCGTAAATGTACGACACGGGACCCAGGGCTTTACTTCCCTTCCGAAGGAAGCCATACCTAGGGTTTTTACGCCCAAAAAAATCCATCGACCCTGGCCGGGTTTGAACCCGCGCCCTTGGGTTTAGAAGGCAAGTATGGTTACCACTACACCACCAATAATGTAGGGTGAAATCCTCTTAGACACCATTTTACCATACCCTAGAAGAGGCTTCATCATATGACAGAATATTCCTTGACGCAAACATGAAATGTGGAAGCAACAACGGAACATTTGCAAACACTAGAAACGTCCAAATTCACCTTCGCAACACCGTAAAATACTCTGGGATGCAACTACAACATATCGACCAAAGTTGTGGAAGTCACAAGTGTTAACTATTTTGGGAACCAGTTCATCTTTGTTGGTCAAGAGTGTGGACTGCACGATTTGGTAAACTTGAAGAATTCATTTCTTAGGTAGTAACACAAATGCGGTCTTTGCCTTCTCGAGACAACGCTTGGAAAGGGCATTGCTCCGTAGATGCTAATAACTACGACCCACATTCTCTTCTACGAACTAACACCTTCATCTTCATATAACTGCAGTGAATCCGGTCAAGGAGATCCCATTTCCTGTCCCCTCCCTAAGGCAAACCGCTCCAGTTCCTCCACATATCTTAGAACACACTTAAGTATACTAATTAATGTGTTAAGTACGTCGAGAAGAGATTACCTTCCAGGCAGACGTTTTCATATTAAAAGACAGCTACGAGTAAATAAGGATTTTTTAGTTTGGGGTTTCTATATTCAATAACACGCTTATAAATATGCCAACATTTTTAAATATTCATTATTCGAAAACCTGGATTAACTATTTTCAGAAGCTACTCTTTTGCTATTCCCCTTCATCTTTTTACTTTCTTTGTGGATATTATTTTCTTTCTCTCGCAAAGAATTCAGACAATTGGTGTATGTCATAAAACTCGCTTAACTGTTCTTTCTGCCATTGTTAAGGTCTTTCAGTATCTTCCTTTATTATTATTATTATTATTATTATTATTATTATTATTATTATTATTATCATCATCATCATCATTATTATTATTGTTATTATTATTATTAATTTCACAATATACAGCAGATTAAAAAGTAACGTATCATGAAAACAGTTTTAATGAAAACAAAACATTTTACGATAATTGTTTTAAAGTTAATGATGCATTTTTCATATTTTCTAAAAGAGAATATGTTTTTTTTAGGTGAAACAACGAGCTGCTATACATTACAATATCTGTACAATAACAATAACAATGTATTGCTTAAACTTAAACTTTTTAATTTAAGTGTAACATTTTTACATCGACTATATAAATTCAACATATATCAGTGAATGCACTATGTTTATTAAGTCTAAACATTATATTTAAATGAATTAGATACTTAAAATGTTTCCATTTATATCTGTGACAATGGCTAACATTACTTCTTTTGTACATTTCCAATTACTGTTGATGATCATCAATTGTCTGGACAACCTCCTTGGTATAGCGTGGCTGGTTGCTGTCCGGGAGGTGCCGGGTCCGATTCCCAATATACGTTTAGAAATGTTCTAAGTTAGGTTTGGAATGCGGTTCAACCCAGCCTCTTGAAGACTGTAGAAGTGTTGCCTTATAGAGAGGTGGCGTCTTCTGATTTTTTTTGAATAGTATTTAACGCCGGTTTTTACTGCTGAGGCATCACAGGCGGTGGACACTGATGATACACGAGATGAAATGGTATATTGGGAAAGGATATTTTTAAGGAAGGAAGCGTTCCAGGCCTAAGTTTAGGGTATCTCCCCGGCATTTGCCAGTTATGAGGACTGAGGAAAACCTGGAAAAAACCTCAATTAGGGAAGACGATCCTGGTGGAATTCGAATCCTAGACCTCCCGCTCACGAGTCCGCGCCTTATCCACCTCGGCCACCCGTGGCGGTGTCTTCTGATCTAGAAAGCCACGTGATAGTGATCAGGGGAGTGTAGGTATGTTAATCGCCAACCCTCCTGCAACACTGCACTTTACCAATTATGTTACAAGACGGAGATAGAGGACGCAGGGGTCGCTGCGGTCGTCCAAGGCCGTGAGGACTGTCCGACCAAGCGTAAGGTATTAGTCTACACTCCTATTCTGTACTTGTTCTGTTCCGAACGTCACAACTTACACAACAACAACAATCCCTCCCCCAAGACGTCTAATTTAATTTTGGCTAAAATTATGTGTTACTTTTGAAAGCTCCCAGTTCAATAAATATATTTATATATAAAGATAAAAGCTATAATTATTGTTAAATATTTAAAACCACAAATCTAAATGATATTAAAGTCATGGACTTTGAAAATAATACATGACCACGGGGAGTTCAAAAATGCAAGTAAAGGCAATTTTTAAAATTATAAAATAATGGAAAACAAATCAATCTGATTTGCTATAATTAGTCTTTGAAATGTGAGATTGGAAAAAGCATTCTACATTAGCCACTGGGGTTGAACTTACAGCGCCAGAGTATCATTTGAGAAGGCTGGTAGAGTACGTCCACTTCAGGGAGATTATGGAGTTGGTGCCTAAAAATTTACCAATGTTGCCAAGTCTCTTATCGAACGAAATCGTCCGTAACACACACACAGACAAAGCATGTCGAACAGATATTTAGCTTCAAATAGAACATGAGTATAATAAGAATAGTTGAGAGAGTGATGCTTAAAGAAGTAATTTACTTTACTATGCCACGAGTGTCATCTTCCAGTTCGAAAACATATCACCAGGTATCTCCAGTGAATACACATAGCTTCAGTAAGAAAGAACTACTTGACTACTGCGGAGTCAAAGCGCTCCAGATACTGCTTTTCGGGTTCAGAAATAGGTGGTGAGAGCCACTACAGTCATTTAAATGACTGGAGTTAAAAGGCTAGGTGCAAAGGGTAATGAAGATGGACAGGATTGGCGAGAACTCTAAGAAAACCTGGAAAATCCGAATTCTGTTCACTTCGCAGCAGCTAGATTCGAAAATGAGTTCGCAATCTGAGCTCTAGTGCCTAGTCAACTGGACTATTTAGGTCAGATCTCCAAAGTATCTATTTTGTATCTTCACAGGAGATTTAAGTTTAGTTGCTTACGCAAGGCAGGCTGCTGTTGACTTGATGAATGGCAGCAACAAAAATGAAAACAACTTCTGGCCAGGTATGTGGAAGGCAAGCGCTGGAAAATACTGTTCTTTGAGGAGAAAATTTTCACCGTGTAAAATCGCACAATGAGATAGAGTTTGCTCAGTCATCATTGAAGCTTGGCAGCTGGTGCAAACAGCTCAAGACGTCATCGCCCTTGATCGGCCATGGTTTGGTGGCGAGTCATGTATGACAAGATCAGAAATTTATTTCTTGTGAGGGGAAAAAAAAAACCATCAAGAATTCATGAAGCATATTCTGAAGCTACTGAACATGACCTTGTTCGAAAACCTATGACGTTTTCAACAACTATTTGCTTCTGTGCAGGCTTGAATAACGATAATATAACTGAAGAACGTGTCCCATTTCAAGATTGAAGACTGACCCTCTCTCAACCTTGACTTTAATGCTTAAAGATACAGTTTGTCCTAAAGTGGTTCCTAGTCTCAGCGGCTGTGTGTAAATTACATGTGATATAAGCTTGCGCTACTAACACATGTAGCTTGCCCCGGCGTCTGGCGTGGAAGCGAATCTTTTCAAGGAAACATAGGGAGGTTCATTTTGGAAACAATATTTATTCATTTCCGTGCCTCTTCGCTTGTGGATCCTGAACGCCCGATCCTCCCTCATCTCATTCCTTCCACCATGAGGTGTCCCCAATTGGGTACAGGCACAAAAGGTCAGCCTTTGAGCCAGGCTGAAGTATCAAAATATCCTACTAAGACGCTAACAACCTAATCCAATTCAACGTCTTTATGTAGCATTATGTGAAATAAAAACCGTGAAAATACAAGTAAAATAATATATCATCTTGGTATCGTGTTATTTATGTCAGGTTAATAAATGATTTTTCAGAGTTTTAAACACAAGTGCAATGCACTTCCGACGAATTGTTTGTCCGGTTGTACTGGCAATTCAACATTTCGATACGACATATGGTTTAGGACAACCGTGATGGTCTTTTATCATGGAACTAAGATTACAGCTATACAACAGTTATTTGTGTTAAGTTGACATTATAAGTCTCACCTCACAGAATAAGAACTAGGCTATTGTTTCTTCTTTGCAGATCTAATAATTAACTAAAAACTTAAACTTGAAAAGCGTTTTCTTTGAATTTTAAACAGTATTTGGAACAGTAATTCTTCTTCTTCTTCTTCTTCTTCTTCTTCTTCTTCTTCGTCTTCTTCTTCTTCGTCTTCTTCTTCTTCTTCTTCTTCGTCGTCGTCTTCTTCTTCTTCTTCTTCTTCTTCTCATTAGAAAACATATGGAAATGTTGAATTTTAACTAATCATAACTGTCTACGGTAAATATTTATTTCTTTCGTTTTATTGGTCGTTTGGGCTGCTTTCAAAATAAATTACTAATCCGAAGATCCTGGGTTGGAATTCCGGTCAAATCAAATTCTCTGGGTAAGTTTTTTTTTCGGAGTTTTTCCTTACCCTGAGAAGATGAATGCCGGATAGCTTTAAGGCGCTAAAGGTTCCGAAATCAATTTCGCCATCATAAATTAGTCTCATTTCATTTATCCCTACAGACTTACCCTACAGTATTCAGTACAAAATCTGCAGACGTCACGAGAAGGCCAATGTAATCAAAGCAACAATAAATAACTTTAAAAAATAAATTAAAATATCATTGGTTACATTAAGTTCAATGCAAGGAAATAATAATAATAATAATAATAATAAAAATTATTCTTGTATGGACCAGTTTAATATAACCTAAAATTTTAGTAAGTACGAAGGTAGGTCCATAAGTTTCCTAAAAAATCCATCCGTCCTGGCCGGGATCGAAACCGCAATCTTGGGTTTAAGAAGCAAGTATGGTTACCACTACACTACCAGGACCGACAAGTTACAGCTGCAATCGTGTACTTAACAGATAAAGTATGACACCAGATAAGGCTTTTGTGCAGGCGATAATCCTTATCGGCAAGGCCGGAAACTTATGGATCTGCCCTCGTATGTGCTTTCCATCTAGATTTTCCCAACTTATTTTCAATTTCGTTTCATAATAACAAAGAGCTCCATTATGTGTTTGTATATTATTTTATTTCGTTATGTGATTTTCTCACAAAAACTTGGAAATCCCTACATATATTTGTAAGAACTGACATTTAGAAAAATAATATAATATAGTGTTTATTTTCTTTAGAAAAAATTACTGGGTATTTCGAAACACATAAATAAACACAGTATATCAAAAACTATTTCATTGCATTATTTTTAATGAGTACAGTATTTTTAAAGGCTAGTAGTGTGTTTAAATTTCATTTTACTATGCATCCACATCATTAAATCATTAAGGGGTGGATTAAATCGTTTATGCAAACATTAACTGTGTGATAAATTACATTACGTACCTCTATACAATTTTTCCACGCTTTTAGCAAAAAGATATTTATAATTATTAATTTGGATTTCTACTTGGACCTTTTGTATTAAAACAGTCGATATTTCAGTAAAATCTAGATGTTTAAATGCAGACTGCGGAGAGAAACGAATTTAATTTTAATAAAAACTGATCATGGTTGTCAGATGAGAAATTTGGGAATTGTTGGTTAAGATACTTTTATTTAACAATTAAAATAGAGCAAGTACAATATTTTTAATTTTTGGATTGCTGGGTAATATATGACATTTTATTATTCATAGATGAACCTTTGAGCTTCAAAGCAAAGATATTTTGTCTCATTTGATCAGTAAACTTGGTCAGAAATGCAACTGAGAAAAAAAAAAAAAAAAGGAAAAACAAAATTAAAACATTTTGGAAAATACAGAAGAATAAAGAGACATCGCTTAAGTGTACGCTAATGCTTGGCGGCAATCGTGAGCAAAACAAGAGAAGAGTGAAAACGTCGCAGTGCTGAAAGTCTGAATCAGCCATCTGATTAACAATGTTATTGGAGAGCGTGTTAGACTCCCTAGAACTTGGCACTAGTATCATATGACAACCACGTATTGTGTCAAGGTTCGTCGAAGGTTGGCTGTGCAGATATTCGGCCAATATTGTGACCTTTGGAAGGGTTTCATAGCACGTTTAAACCTTCACCCACCATTTTCACCTTCTACTGTAGTGATAAATTTTATTAAACTTCGCTAAGAGCTGCAAAAGAAATATACTAGATAACACCATGGTTCTTCCATGAATTCAGCATAGTAACATCACAGGAAGAATTGGTCTTTTATCTTTTCTGCATTACTTCTACGCCTAATATTTTTTAAAGAACACCGAACATAAAGCAAATAAAATGACAAGGTCAGTTGGGGAAACTTCTCATATATATATATATATATATATATATATATATATATATAGAGAGAGAGAGAGAGAGAGAGAGAAACATATTACATTAACATTACATAACATTTATCGTATGATTATTATAAACAAAGAAACCATTTCATGCACTTTTGGTCTGAACATTTCTGTAGCAAAATAATAAGCCCACTTGCTGCTAATGTCCACAAATTTTTCATATAACGACCAGTCTTGCATTCTCCAAACATAACAAAAAGATATAAAGGAGGAATTAATTCCTACACACTGGCATTTTGTTTCTCATCTCCATAAACCGAGCAGTAAAAAATTCCCCATTATGTTCTCCATAGAATTTAGGTCCGGAGAATTGGCTGGCCACCAACAGTTTGCGGTGAAACCAGCCTCGGTGGATTTAGCAGCATTTTTTTTAATAGTGTTTAGCGCTCGTTTTTACCACAGAGGCACCACAGGCTGTGAACACTGATGATACATGAGATGAAATGATATATTGGGAAAGGTTTTTTTTTTTAAGGAAGAAAACGTTCCAAGTTTAGGGTACCTTCCCGGCATTTGCGATTTATGAGGACTGAGGAAAACCCGAAAAAAAACCTCAGGGAGGGGGTCCTGATGGGATTCGAACCCCAGACCTCCCGCTCACGTGCCCGGGCCTTAACGACCTCAGTCACCTGTGAAGGTATTTAGCATTATGATGATTGAAGTGTTCTAATAACGGCTCGCGGCAGCATAAACCCGGAGTGCACACATTTACTGGGTACTGTTACTGCTACAGTTGAATATGATACGAGTAGAATTAAAACTCATATGTGAATGGTTGAACATACCCAACACAATAAGAGAAAGATAGATAGTACAAATATAATAATAATAATAATAATAATAATAATATTAATAATAATAATATTAATAATAATAATAACGATAATAATAATAAGAATAATAATAATAACGATAATAATAAAGATATGTATTAATTCAATAACTCAAACAAAACAATAATTCTGCATTTCATGTCGGTGACCGTTTGATTAAGGTCTGGAACCTGCAGGATAAAGTCTGTCTCTACAGAAAGTATTGTATACTTCCTATGTTTGGAAATCACAGTTTGGCTCAAATTAATACTTGCAGTTGTTATATCCAGCTTTTTAAAATATTTTATTCAACTTTATAACGCAGCAACAATGACAAACTTTTATTGGAAATCACGTGATGTTAGGTGAAGTTCCATAATGACTTCTGAATAAGGGGTTCCTCCAACCACTTCCTCTCACCTCCCCTGATCTAAATACTCCACAAAATTACCGAGATATGCGACTGCAAACCAAGTCTATCTGTAAATATAAACATAGAAGTATACAAATATTGTTAATGTATGAGTAAATGCGCATCAGGCAATGAAAATAGAATATTAAACATTGAGCAAATCGCAATCTCCAAATGTCTTGCTAAACATCTAGTACTGTGTTTCAATCTCCTCCTCAACAGTCACAAGGTGCTTTTCAAGGAGTGTTCATACAACCTGTGAGGAAAGAGAGATGCTTTCCTCTGTACGCAAAGGCACCCCAGATCATCAGGATTGTCTTTTTTTTTTTTTTTTTTTTTTTTTCCTAAGACCATTCTAGTACTACGAACGACATCAAGAACGTTTAAGTTAAATGCATTTACATAACTGAATATCGCAAGTTTCCGAGATAATGTGTTCCTTAGCCAGGCTACTCGAACTCGTATTTCAGATGAGATTGCCTCTTCCTTTTCTTGTATTTCAACACGTTTGTTTGATTAGCCTGGATAACGTCGACTTGTGAACATCACAAGATGTATTGGCGATGATCTACCAGCCATGAACTTTTCTGTTTTGTCGAGGCGTTAGTTTTTGTAATCTTTCTGACGACTTTTTCGTTCCATAATTATTTCCTAGCTTCAGGAAGTTATTTAACGTGCACGATGACCTACCAATCCTTCAGGCTATTTCCCGAGAAGAAAGTCCTTCTTCTTTGTACACTTTAATTTGGCCTTGCTCGAAGCTGAACAACCTTGACTTCCAACCCATACATTGTTTAAAAAAAAAAAAAAAGCACAGCAGACACAAGTTTTATCGCTCTATCTACTTTAACGAATAGTAATAACGCCATGAAGTAAACATTTAAGAATATAGCATTTTCTCATTTTGCAACGTCAAATGCCACTTTAATTACTGATATTTCGGTTTTGAAAATTAGAATTGTTAAGTATAAACTTTAAATATATGGATTTTACCATATTTATGATTATTTGTGTGTTTATTTACTGTGGCAGGGCTAAGGCCATTATATCTCCTCTTCTGCTCTACAAATCTATTGCACTAAGTTTCAGTAACAATGTCATAATTATAACAAAAACAGTAACAAGGACAATACTGAATATATATTTAAACCTATGTAGTACATGAAAAAGAGTAAGTACATGTTTGACAATAAAAACGAATTTGGAGGGAGATAGATATGAAAATGAGAAAATGAGATGTATGGATAATTTTGAAAAGAAGTGTGAGTAAGAGGATGTTTCTTCGGTCTTTCAGATGCACAGCATATAAAGGGAGGGTGCTATATGGTCAAATAAACGCAATTATGTTTACGTAAAAATCTGGTTTCATGTGCAAACATGAAATATTCTATCTTTACACAAAAGAAATTGTGGCTGTGTTATTATTTTTCAACTGACTTCATCAGTCCCGTAGATTTATTAAATTATTTTTTAAAACGCCTCTGATGATCATGTTTTGTGAAAATATAGCTTATGCTTGGTTGCTAATAAGAGAGTTCAACCTAACCACGGTTATTGGATGCAAATTTCCTATGTTTAAATTACTGTGAATGTTGTAAAATTCCTAATGAAAAATAATATGTTTATATTCAGAGAAACAGGTCTTTGATGTAAACACTTATGTCGTACAGCTTAAAATCGGTCCTGGTGGACAACTAGCAGTAATCTCGTAGACCCAAGATCGCGGGTTCAATCTCGGCCAGAGTCGATGGATTTTTTCGGGCATAAATATCCTAAGTATGGCTTCCTTCGGAAGGGAAGTAAAGCCGTGGGTCCCGTGTCGCGCATTTACGACACGTAAAAGAATCTCAAGTCTGAAAGAAGAGGCCTCTGAGCAAAATTTGTCGGCCGTTTCACGCCCTGAATTGAAAGGGACGCTGATGACCTGCTAAAGGGCGTTCGTAAACAAAACAAATCAACAAAAAGTACAGCTTAAAACATTTGAGATCTGACTTGCAAATATGGTTGTATTTGTTTACCCAATTATATTAAAACTTGTCTACTAGAGCTGCTCAATAAAAATTGATCATAACTTTTTGGACAACACATTTTACTCATCCTCATAATTGTGATGATCTTTGTCAAAGTAGTACCCGATGGATGCAATGTACCTGTCCTAGCGTTTCTGCTATTCTTCAAAAACATGCTGGAAATCATATTTGAAAGATTCGCAGCCTTCACAACTGCTTATGATTATAGAAAATGCGAAGGCGTTTCTTCAATTTGGAAAAAGGAAAAAGTCATATGAGGCTATATCTGAATTATAGGGAGGGTATTGTCAGTTACAGTTCCTTGAATATCGAAAAATTAGATGACCACAACTTTCCCAGCAGAAGCGACCACTTTTGTGTTTTGGGTGTTGGTGATGATTGAAATTTTCACACAGAGCTTTGCTGTTTGCTCTCAGAATAGAAATGATGTAGCCAGGTTTCATCAGCAGTTATTACCTTTGAAAGAAACTTCGCATCTGCCTGTAACATTATCATCAAATGCATGCAAACAAGCACATGAACATCCTTTCGTTGTTCGGTAATCAGCAGTCTTGGAACCCACCGTGCACATTTACCTCTAATGTGCAACTTTTCAGTTACTAACTTGTGAGTGGCATCCAGTAAATTTTTCAGAATTTCGACTTTCCTCACTTTCCATTGACCTTCTGTATAATTCATAGGCCTCGGCTGAAGATTTGTTAAGACGAAAGCAGAATTTTAGAGCAGCCTCACTTCCATTTTCCTGTAGGCGGAACTGAACATGTATCAACATGCATACATTTCACAGGCCAGAAGTGGAAGTGACAACACGTGTACATTATGCACCACGCTAACAAAATATTGTAAAGTTAAATTTTAACGCGATAAATTATGCCTGTAAAAATTATGATTATTTCTCATTGAATAGTCCTTGTAACATATCATTGCTCAGGTAATGAAACCTGGAGGTTATTATCTTGCCGTTGGACAACCTGCAAACATTGGTGTACAAGATTAGAGCTCCTGTTTCTTGCTATATAACTTTGAGGTGTCTAATTTTTACTGTGTTGTTTTAATGTGATTAACGATCGTAACATCTGGGTAAGCAATCATTGCTCCTTCACTGCACACTGCAATGTAAATTTTCCAACGTATCTGTCCTAATATCGAATATCCCGGGCGATCGCCTAAAACTACCATCGCGAATATTTTTAAAATAAAGGTGCTACTGATGCACTGTTTTTACCGAAATTAAGTTCAGACAAGGACCTCTCAATGTAGCCCATACAACAAATGCAAAATCTATTAGAAAGAAAGCTTACTTCTAGCCCAAAGTTACATTTTTAAAATGGAACAATGCCTCTTGACTTCAAGAAAATAAAACTAATGAGATTAGAATGTCAATTACAAGATTTTAAACCAAATAATTTACGAGTAGGGCTCAAATTTCAGATCCTTTTTGGAAAAGTCTAATGATATTTGTTTATTTATTTATTCTGGCAGAGCTAAAATCATTATACCTTCTATTCCGCGCCACCAATCTAATAATAATTACATTAAGTTATAGCAACAATATTCAACCATAATATTGACAGTAACGAGGACAATTCTCAATAGAAACCAATGTAAAACATTAAATAGATAAATAAATGTATGCTACTACATAAATATGGATAATGAAAAGTATTAACTTAAATAGAAAAAAAAAATATAAAGAACAATAATAAGACAACGAACACTAAAAAATGACAATTTATACACATACCAACTTATGTAAATCACGAAAGTGGAAGAAAAACATAAAATTAAAACTGCAACAGTACTATGAAACTATGAGGGGGATAAAATATTTACGATTATAATAATAATAACAATAATAATAATAATAATAATGTAATTAATAATTCTACAGCAGAATAAAATAAATACCTGTATTTTAACATAAATCTAAATTTAGAGCAACTCATTATTTCTAATAATATTAAATAATTTCTTATGAAAAGCTCCTAAAGTTTGGCAGTCTCTTGACATCCCACGACAATGAATTCCAAAAAGATGGCGAGAAAAGCGATGTTCGGTACAATGTAATAACATTACTGCTGGGTTTCAAAGCGTGGGTTAAGGTTACGAAAGGAAGACAGATTTTAAAAACGAGAAGATAGACAAGATGTAGGCAAAAAGCAATACATTCCCCGATCGTTAGGCAGAAACAGTATTCTACAGTGCAGCTTGTCTACAATTATCAACAGTGTGACGCAGCCTATACATAATTACTCTCGATTCCAAGATCCAGTCATATGCAATTTTTAAAGGGCATTTACTGCTTAGATGCTAGGGCAGAAATGTACCGCACTTAATTTAGTGAATTCTCAAGCACCTAAACAGCTAAATGTAGCAGAAAACTCTTTATGATTAGGACTCGTCCAGGGTAAACTGCACCAAATGTTGATAATTTCCCTAAATTGTAGACAAAATGCAAACATGTACTATATTTACTTTATCAGAGGAATGTTTTACTTTTTTGCCTAAATCATGGGAATTCTCTAAAAAGAGTACAAAGTCCTGGCGATATCTAATAAATAATTGCCTAGAATAGAGGGAAAACTTGACATGCCAATCTTATATAGTTACCCATCTCCTTGTAATAATAGACTGCTGGCCATTAAAACTGCAACGCCCATAAGGAGTGTGTTCAACTGACCCACATTTTCTGAGAAGAAACGAGTGTGACTCGTCTAAAATACAACAATAATATCAGCAGGTGTCTGAATTTGATCAAGGGAGAATTGTGGCATACCGAGGAGAAACTCGTGAGTCCACAGCAAAACGAATGTGAGATTAATAAATCAAGGTAGGATAAACACAAAGACGTGAAGGATACCAATGGCTCTACCAAACAACCGAACGAGAAGACGTGCTTCATTTCCACATGGCCGTTACAAGCTGGCACAATGTGTTGCAATTTTAATACCCAGCAGTGTAGTTTTCTTCATTTTATCAAACCTACACTAATATTTGTTTCAACTAAATTTTAAAAACTGTGTGATAAAGATAATTCTGATGACGAAATTCGATAATTGTATTTCTTGGTGAAAATGCCATTTGAAAGATAGTTATGCGTTGGCTAGATCGGTTAGGGGTATATCTTATTGCTGATCGCATGACAGTCTAGAATTCTTAAACTTCTTTACCGAGCTCTCACACTACCTTATTGGCAATTCCAAGGAAATTTTGCTACAAGAGTCACCGCTTCTGTGTGCTGATTTCCAATTCATAGCTGCAATACAAATTAAAGAGAAGTGGTTGGGCACTGATTCATGTCCGCCTGGTCCGGACAGAAGGCAAAAATCAGGCGGGTGCTGTTTTTGCTGGCAGCAGGTACCTGACCACGCCTAGTCACGATAGCCATGCCTACTTCCGCACGCTGTTTCGTCATAATTACGTGTAACAGCCTCACAGCGATCATGTCGGAAGGAAGGCAAGCAAGCCTCCTTGAACTGGAAAATCGGACATTCACTGCAGCTGGCTCTTTGTGACAAATCGACCAGAATGTCTGTTAGCTCCTCACAGCTAAACGATCCTTCTCGCTGTGCCATATTGTTCTCAAACTTTCACTTTGTCATTAATGTGCGAATAGTTAAAGCGGTTAGTTGACCATTCATTCAGGGAATTCGATCTTTTGTTTGCCTTGCTCACAAGGCTACCGTGGCTTCGACGACCTTTTGGTGTTGTTGGTGACCATGATAGAGGGATACTCGTTTACATGTCTACCAAAGTTAATATCCATGATAATATGATATTCCAAGTGCAGCATTTAATAAGGTTATATATTTGTGTGCAATTAATTACCTTCCTAAACCATTTTTTTACGTTTACAAATGATTAAAGATATGTAATTCTGGAAGAAAGGAGAGAGACAACAGCAATAGATGATGATAGTTTAGTTCTATTAGAAGTCGTGTAGTAGAAGTCCCTGTGTGTGTGTGTGTGTGTGTGTGTGTGTGTGTGTGTGTGTGTGTGTGTGTGTGTGTTTCGTACCTTAAGTTCCTTCCAATGAGATAAAGGTGCATTTAAAGAAGGGGTTAATTAAGGCTTTGTCTGTATTAATAATTTGCTATACAATTTAAGTCACTTAGATATTCGAGTACACCAGTTTTCACGGCGGCTCGCAGCAGCATAAAGCCAGGTGCACAACTTTACTGCAGCTACTACTGAATATAGATAGAAACTTTCAACAACCTTAATGACTAGAATTAACACCCATACGTGCATAGCTGAACATACACAACAAAGAGAAAGATAATTTAATTAAAATATCTTAGTAACGCACCTATTTAAATAGCAACAACAACCATAATAGTAGTAATAATAATAATAATAATAATAATAATAACAACAATATCTAGCGACTAGATAGGGATTATCGACTAATAGCGACTATCGCTGCTGGAGAGTGTCTGCATGCGACTTCCGAAGGAAAGTAGCTGTTAAGCTTCTTGACAATGACAATGACAAAATTATATATAATGTCGGCATATAACTATCAGTTAACAAACGATTCGTCCAGCGTTAACCAGCAAAATTGGACCGTTAGGGATGGAAGTTAATGCAAAGCGAAAATTTTGAAAAATAAAAAATAAAAATCGTCCTAGGAGCAGCAATTTTTGTTTCTTCTCATCGAAACTCAGTATATTTCATTAAAATAACTAAACAAAAAGGGATATGCCTGAAAACCGAATGGGGGTTAAGGTGATATTTAAAAATCGCTCTAGCGACCGCAATTTTGATTTTTTAAGGAAAATCGGTAATATGCTATTGAAATAAAACAACACAAATAGCTTCTGAAAATCAATGAAATCAGATTATTAGGAATCTAAAACCCAACATTTAAAATCGCTCTTGCGGTACCAATATTTGCTTTTTGCAACAAAAATAGGTATGTACCATTTGAATAAAATAAGAAAAATATTTCTGAAAATTAGGAAAATCGGACCATTAGCAGTAGGGAATAGGGAAAACCAAAATAAAAAGTGGGGGTTAAAGCGAAATTTAAAAATCGCTCTATCGGCCGCATTTTTAATTTTTTGTAAAAGAAACTCGGCATCTGCCATTGAAATACAATAATAAAATGTTTCTTAAAATCAATGAAATTGGAATATTAGAAGGGGTCTAATTTCATTGATTTTAAGAAACCCCTCTAAATAAAATAAGAACATTTTGATTCTGAAAATTACGGAAGTTGGACCATTAGGAGTAGGGGTATATCTGAAAACCGAAATTTGAAACACTCTTTGTTTAATGTTCTCTGTATTATTTGAAAATAAAAGTAATTAATTCAACATACAAAGTGCATTATAACGATACATATGTTTTATATTTAACAAACATATCGTCATGAAAATAGAAAATGAGAAATATTAATATGATATGTATTTGAGAATTATATTTATATGTAAGAGCGCTCTGTAATAACCTTCAGAAAACTTTTGCGTTACGTTTTTACTACACTAACATTTAAACCGAATTTCATGCCCAATGAAAATCGATGGGACTTTCGATTGTATGCATGTTGTTGATTGTGCATATTTGCTTAGTACATTGAGTTGTTTTTAAATAGTAACATGTTTTTGTTTTATTGAAACTATGAACATCTTCTTAAATACACTATGTAATTGGAAACTTTCTATTGTTTTCTATTTTAGTATATATATATATTATCAAGGGATCAGTTCATAACCATGGTTACATTTAATTTTTTTTAAAAATATCCACACAGTATAGCATTTGCCTATCAGAAATCATATATTTCATTTAATTAACAGTATAGATCAATTTTTGTGGTTTAAACTCAATAATAATAATAATAATAATAATAATAATAATAATAATAATAATTCTAAATTTGTGGTTTCTCTTTAGTAATGCTTATAGATAGCAAGAATTCTAATTTTGTTCTCCTAATATCATGTAGTAATGCCATAACTTATTTTATTTCATAAATTAATAAGGCTTAATTTCGATTTTGTATTATTTTTTAAAGTTACTCTACTAGGTGAGGAATTCGCTTAGTCACGCAGCTCCTGCGTGATGGACTTATATATATCTGTCGCTTTGACTGCATTGGGGAATGAATTAAATGAGCGCAAATGAGCTCGGAGTCTTTGGTGCCTTTAAGCTATCTGGCATTCCCCTTCTCAGGGATTCGAATTCAGGACTTCCGGATTGGTAGTCGTAAACTCTATCGCTAGAACATGGAGCAATCAGCGAGTATTGTTACTTCAAATAATATTTTGTATATAAAATAATTGCAAGTTTTCCGACATTTAATAATATAACTGTTTTGATATGAAGCTTTCTTGGCGACACATTTGCAGAACTCTTTTTGGACAACCAGCCCAAAATGCTTCTTCTTGGTGTTTGATTTTTTCATTACAAAATTTTTTCATAATACTAACGTTATTTTTAAACATAACCACAAATACAAACATCAAGTGTAAGATAGAAATCCCTTAAAGACGAGTTTTTACGCATAAAACATAATTTTAGGAAATTAAAGTTGTAATGTTAGGAGATAGAATAAACCAGTAACCTCCTCTAGGAGTCACTCCTGCCAGCTTTTAATAACTGAAACGAATTACGTGTACTTTTCAATAGGTTGAAAAAAAAAAATGAAATCGAAAAGAGTGAGCTCTGTGGATTTGACGGCAATGATATTTAAAACTATATTAAATTTGATTGACTAAACACGATAGGTACATTTATGTGGGATGTGTTTTATTAAACGACTTTAAGAGGTAACTTGGTTTATCTTTTGTTTGCTAATAGGTGCAATTTAGTTTCCAAGGCAACCGCAGTTTACAAATTTAAACAAATCTGATAGATATGTTTGAAGTCTGATTAATGGATATAAGTCGACAAGACCTTGGGACTATTGTTTTTTATGATTTTAAACTGACGCTAAAACAATGCAACCAACGATTTCAAAACGCTTTTGGAAATGAATCACCACCATCAAGGACTTTTAAATGACTTGCGGCGGAAATCTGTGAGGGTCGACCTGTTATCTTGCCAGTCAACGCTGTGCGTCAAATGTTTAAATAAAATAGTTGAATTACTACCCGAGATCCTGGAATTTCTGATGCGATGTATGTAAGCAAAACTAAAATATATCCACATTCATCTTGCGTGAGGACGCTGTGAGCTCGGCGACAGAAGCTGTGTTGACTAATGCAAGGAAATGCTTAAAAATTAAATCGAGACAGTTAAGTTCTGTTTCTCATATCGAATTATGGGTTTACTGATATAAGCCAGAAAATAAACAGCAAATGACACTAGGATTTATCCAGACGACAATAAGCCTACAAAAGTCCAAAAGGCAAAACATTACATTGTATCGCTTTGTTCCACAGAATAGTCGTATAGTTAATGCCGAGTGGTATATTATAGCACTATTTGTTTACCGACAGTCTAGGAAAAAGGCATACAGAAATCCTACCGTTCTCCACAATGGCAATGTGTCGTCCCAAATTGCAAAACAGGCTACGGTCTTTATGGTCACTTCAGGTGTAAATTAATGAGCGAAATTGCTCAGGCGGTAACGCCTAAGTCTCTTCTTCGGAGGGTCAGCCATCCTGGGATGGATATTCCCTTTCCATGAAATTTCCAGGCTCCCATTTTTTATATTCATTTCATTCTTTGTTTCTGTTACAGAGTGAGGTATGCTGGTGCAGTGTGACGGTGGCTTGCGCTTAGTCGGCGTTGGGGTGTTCTATCTTACCACCCGAAGTCTCCCTTAACACATCCATTCCTCCTGGACTGTACACTGTACATACGGCCAGCTCTTGAGCAAGACTGAATTATCGAAATATATTCCTCCATCCCTAACGACCCTATGCAATCAGTTATAAATTACTGACAATGAGCAGATTGTCCTTTAACACCGCTGAAACTGTTATTGGGATCTATAAGGAACTGGTTTCTAAAGTGTCTCTAGAAAACTGGAAGCAGTGCTTAAATGATTGGTTCTATCAAATACATAAGTGAATAATATTTAAGGGAGAATAATTTGAGAAGGAATAAAGCCGAAAGGAGGAATAATTTGTTGCTATACATGTCAGTTTGCAGAACCTTTTCGTGTTACCGCCCTATATACATATTTTTATTCACTTCGTGACTTTAATTACGAGGAAGAATGTGAAAATGAAAATAATTTTCTATGTTGAGAAAATACTAAGTTAATCAAATTACTCATTTGAACATAGACACAAATATGTTTAATCCTATAAGTAAAGTCTTTTAAAGTTATGATCTTCTTATGTTTTTATCACAAGGAATATCAAAAGATGTTCTGAGATTGCTTATAAATTCACGAGCGTCTGTTGTTGATATGATTTATTTACGGACGCTCTTTAACCTGTCAGGTCATCAGCGTTCCATTCCCAGCGTGAAACGGCCGATAAATTTTGCTAAGGGGCCTCTTCTTTCAGGCTTGAGGTTCTTTTACGTGCTGTAAATCAACGACACGGGATCCATCTTTACTTCGCAATCATATTTAGGATTTTAACACCTGAAAAAATCCATCGACCCTAGCCGGGATTGAACCCGCGATCTCGGGTCGAATAGGCAAGTATGGACGAGCGTATAAAATGAACGAAGGCCGATTACTACAATTCCATTTACTCACTAATGCCAACAGAGAAGAACAAAATAGAGATTAAACAATGGTAATTGCATATACTGTGCTTTTATTATTATGGGAGTACATTTTTCATACTCTTAAATCATATATTTAAAGAAATGACATGAACAATATCATTAATCTTTAATTATTACAGAATTTAAACTAATTAATTGCATGCATTTTATAAACAATTATTAAAAACGCAAGTATCAAAATTGAATGAAGGTGCTTCATTTTCTTTAGATACAATGGGCTTGTGAGATTTAATAGACGAAGATGTGGAAGCACAATTTAATAATTTGTTATACTTTGTCGAATATATATTCATAAATATGTAGGTATGGTTTAAGTGCAGATGCGTTTGTGTGTCCCGTTGTTACAGAATTCGAGTTTACACCATAATATGATAAGAGAATGGATCGGCTGGAGAATAAGTCACTTTTCTTCTTTTACCATTTTGTGGTATGATTATTTTTGTAGCGATTAATCGATTCTTGCTCAAGAATTTGCAGGAAAACAGAGTTGGCAACACTGAGAAGACAAAATGCACGTCCAGACGCTAAAATTATTACAGCGATAAGCGGCTGTGATTGTTAAAATTCAAGAGTTCGTTACCTTTCATTAGTAGAAAATATGATAATGTTAGAAAATGGAAATAGTGAACAAGAACTGTTAATATCTACTCTTGTGTACTGCTTCCTTTTGGAAGGCACGAGGATCTCATTTAGTGATGTTACTTTTTGCGTTAAGCCAAATGCAAAATATTCTGAATTAGCCTAATCTAAACCAATTCTTTCTGCATTTTCTGCAGAAAATATGCGAAATATCTAATTATTGCTATTGATATTATTTTTGTAATACTGAATAAACTGAATACTTGAATAAAGTAAAATGCAGCAGAAATAATATTGAATATTGTTTCAGAAAAAGTGAAAATGCTGTTTAGAAAAAAAAAAATCAGAGATTGAATTCTATCATATCGATATCAACGTTGAGGAAGGAGAGATCTGGGTCGAGCAAACAAAAATGAAAGTGTCAACATCTTCATCAGCTCTAACGGAAGATGTTTGAGAAGACCGGACAGGTTTACAAATAAAGACAACAGCGAGACCATATAACATTACAGAAATCTTCGCCGAAAGCCACAACTACTTCGCTGACAAAAATTAACGATCTGTTTAAGCAAATTATTGTCACAGCTGTAGCGCCTCTCTTTAGAAAGTTGCTAAGCTGGTACTGAGTAGGACTACTCAACGTGCAGGCGGACTGACTGTGTAGGTTTCATATGCACTGTTTTGCGTCGGATGAACTACTGCCAAGTCACGCCTAATTTACGCTTTTTAAATGTTCATTTTTGTTCTTCATGTTAAATTACTCTGGAAACACAATGTTATTTTTTTCTTCTGTTTGTTTTTCTGTTTTTAATGTACAAGATTATAGGTGCTATGGGTTACTTAACTTTATTTTTGTGTTATATCTCTAAGTTTTGCATATCCTCTATCCTATATCCTATAGCACTGACAATAGCATATGCTGAAGGAGGGCATATATGTTGTATTAAAGTAGTTTTACATTTATTTTTCGTAATATATCGATACCATATTCAACTATTTGATAAAAATATTGGGACGGGCGGGATTTAATAAAATGATACACATTTGAACTAAAAGATAGCATACGCCAAGAAATCAGTGTAGTTTCTCAGAGAGAATTAAGAAGGGTAACGCAATTTCATAAGCAAATAACAGAAATGTTTTGCAATTGATGGCAGATAGCTCGAGGGTATCTTTGCGTGATATTGCTAAGTACATAATTTTTAAATGCATTAGACTTTATTAGATTATTACTCCATTATTTCTACCACCGATTCTAGTGTTGCTTTGTTCGCCTACCCCGGCTCCAGTGCAATTCGGCTGGCCACGAGCGATGACTTATCGGTCGATACAGTTCCCTGCCACGCCAGTCATAAGGTAATTGGATCCCTTGACATTTTGAGAGTGGGTACGAATGGTCTCATGCGCTTCAATATGGAGCTACAGTCATTGATGTGGATCAACGCCTGATTACTTTACGATGTAACGTGCGTTCATAGCCAGTCAAAAGTAAACATATGCCATTATCGGAGGCGTAGTCCCTAACACATCACAATGAGCGAAATGGCTTCAGGCGGTAACGCTTGGGATTCACATTTGGGAGGTTCCTGTTTCAATTACCTTGCAATCCTAACCTTAGTTTTTTTTTGTTTTTTTGTTGTTTTTTTTTGAATAGCGTTTAAGTCCGTTTTTACTACGAAGGTACCACAGGCGGTGGACACTGATGATACATGAGATGAAATGATAAATTGGGAAAGGATATTTTTAAGGAAGGAAGCGTTCCAGGCCTAAGTTTAGGGTATCTCCCCGGCATTTGCCAGACAGGGAGAACGGTCCTAGCGAGATTCGAACCCCAGACCTCCCGCTCACGAGTCCTCGCCTTAACGACCTCGGCCACTGTAATGGTTTATCGTGGTCGCTTAAGTGAATGTTGGAATGGATGTTTCTTTTCCACCAATATTGCACTCTTGCTTTTCATATCATTTCATTCCCTTGGTTCTGTTACAGGATGGAAAGTGGCAGGTGTGAGATGATCTAGTACGGTGTGACGGCGGCTTGCGATTTAGAAAGGATTCTTTATCTGTTACGAAAACGGCCCTTCTGAGGGGTTCCAACTGCTTGGGGACTTGACTCTTTGACTTCAGAGTTTTCTATCTGGAAACATGCCAGAGACCACGTCTACGTTCGTGCCTCAATTCCCTCACTTCATCCCTTCTTCCGCAGGTGTCCTCCATTGGGGGCGTAGGCACAAAGAGCCAGCCTTTGAACATGGCTGAAGTAACAGAGTATTCTCCTCCGTCCTAAGAATCCAATCCAATCACAAATCACTCGGTGTATAGGTTTTTGTGGAAATTGTAAGACGTTTTGAGAACTACTGTAGATTAGGCAGGTATTTGAATTGCAATTAATTAGTATTTAACCGAATAAATGCTTTGTGTAAGGTAAGCAAGCCCTCTTGATCATTCACAAACATATTTGAAGTTAACGCCTGGAACACCGATTCTATTTGCTCCTATTCTTGAGCCCCTTTCTATTCGTAAAGTCTTTGCACTATTTTTCCACAGTTGTATATCACGTAATTGTTCGACAAGTTTAGTTTCTAAACCTGCAAATTTTACACTAAGACACACTATTTTACTTTTTTAATTCTAATTTAAATGCCTGACATCATATATTTATATATTAATATTATATTTCAATACAAAAACAAAATTATGAACAGCGCATTGTGCACCTTACTACTAAGAAAAGTACAGTACACTAAAACATTACTCTCCTAAGTATAAGGGATGTGTAATACCTGGCATTAGGAACGAGAAACGTCACTTAATCAGTATGCATACGTCAAGTAGCTTTCCCTCACGATTCGAGTAGCTGAGTAGGCTTAATACAAGCGTTGCGGTATGCCACAGAAGAGGAACTCGTTATAGAGTAACACTCTCGAAAAACATAAAGAGAAATTTGATAGTTCCTGCATGACAACCAACATCTTCATCGACATTCCTATGTCTCGTCTCTGTGCTTTTGGTCTAACATGTTCATTTTATTATATTCTCCAAGGTACGTTACTCCTCCGTTACGTTTGGTGAATTGTTTGCTGGGTCGCCCCTTGTTTTGTTGAATCGCTCTTCAATTTTTCTTTGAAGTTGATTGTCTTTCATCATCAGGGTCCGGTTAATTAGTACACTGGGCTGTAGAAGAAACTAGAACAAGACATATTTTTCGGAGGGTGTAAGCAAACATGGCGAGATGTAAAGCTTTTTAATGTCAATTCTTAGTTCTGAATCACATACCTACGTCATTTCTGATTATTTTCAAATGGTATAGTTATTTTTAGGTTATTGAAGACATACACCAACAAGTTGAATTATATGGTCACAGAACAATAATAGGGACTGTATGTAGAGTCTTCTGTATATCATACGCCATTTGTTTCCTGAATGAACATCATAAACTTTCAAATCGATAGCGACATCGATTCAGCATCTATCAATGTACACATTAATAAACTTATTTCAAACATATCCTCCAGTTTATAGAAACGCTAATTTATTAAGATAAAATTTGGTAATTTGTTATATATATATTTCCAATTTGGGGTTATCATTTTTCCATTTTAGCACGACTGGCATTGAAGAGAAAGCCACATCAGTGATTTAGTGCACTTCAAGTATGGTCCCATTGTATCTATAGAAGTTGAAAGGTGTTTTTCAATGTACAAGAACGTGCTGGCCGGTACGCAAGGTCACCATCAACTAAGTAATGCGGAATTATATAATATATATATATATATATATATATATATGGACGCTCTTTAACATCTCAGGTCATCAGCGTCCCATTCAATTCAGGGCGGGAAAAAGCAGACAACTTTTGCTCAGATGCTTCTTTTTTCAGGCTTGAGGTTCTTTATCATGAATGTACAACACGGGACCCACGGCTTTATTTCCCTTCCGAAGGAAGCCATACTTAGGATTTTTACTCCCGAAAAAAATCCATCGGTCCTGGCTGGGATCGAACCTGCGATCTTAGGTTTAGGAGGCAAGTATGGTTGCCACTACGCCACGAGGACCGACGCGGAACTAAGTGAAAATTTAAGTCTGTACACCTTAAGCACAGTTTTTTTTCGGGAAGTTCCCGCCCGATAATGCACTCAACTACCTAAATAGATTTTTTTCTTTCGTGTGTTTTTATTTTAGGGATCGCGTAACGTTCTTATAATGAGAGCAATGTGCACTCACTAAATTAAGTTTATCTGTAAGCAGAATGAAACAGAACGAAAATATTAAGTAATAATTATTAAACAGGTTATTATGCTTCTTTTAATTATTATTACATTTACATTATAAAGTATTTTTTCTTTTTTGGTAAAAAATGATGATATTTATAAATTGTTTGCAGTTCATTGCATATCATAAGTGATGTGAACAACATATGAGTAGATTGATAAGAAAGAAAAACAAATAGAGCATTCTTCTTGTAATGCATTTTTACGTTAGCATAATAGCAAGCAACTTATCTAACATACACGCACATAGTCCAGCATCCATGCCTAAAATTTAACGGTAAAAAGGCAGAAATCGAATGGGACAGAGTCTGACTCTAAGGGAAGAGCTGATGTTTTCCTAGAAAACTAACGTGAACAGCGTGCAGACGCTGTCATTATGAATGCAATGGTCAAGTAGAACATGTCAGTAGCTGTTTACGCATGCGCAGTAGATTCTCGTATGATTGGTTGCTAAGTTAGTGGCGTAGCCTCATTATCAGGACAATTTATAGGATCGTTGACCGCAAGCGTGGAATTTTGCTCTGGACCAGTACTCCTTAATTGCCAATTATGGTCTCCACTCAATAATCGTCGTAGAGATCTAGTGGTAAATATACTTGCTTCGTACATTCAAGGTCGCCGTTTCAAATCCGGCAAGAGCGGATTATTATTTTAAGGCGTAAATATCCTAAGAATGGCTTCCATCGAATGAGAAGTTGTCGTAAATTGACGCCTGTAAAAGAATATCAAGACTGAAAGAAGAGGCTGATTCACGCCCTGAATGGAATGGAACGCTATGGTCAAAGGTTGCTGCAGAACGTCATTAAATAAAAAGAAAATAATCTACTCAGTAGCAACAGTCTCTTAACAATTTTGACATAAAAATATATAAAAATGCCTACATAAACAATTATTTTTTGGCATCTCTGTAGAAATCTACTCAAAACGTGTACTAGAGCCTTGCCGTAAGCCAGGTGTCCATGAACGAAGTTAAGGAAATGATCAAGGGGTTGTGTCCTCTACCACCCCCGACCTGACTCTCTAAGGGGAAACTTACAATGTTGCAAGAACTGATGACATCCTTCAGAGGTTGCCTGTAAAGTATGGAAATATTTTTTTTTCAAGTGCCTTTAGATCCTCTACGTTGACTTTATGAACCATTTATGCTCAGTCGCTTTACCGCTACAGCCACAGTCGGGAGTTAGTTGCGCGCTCGCCAATAGTGAAAACACCTTTCTTTAGAGTTCACTCATTTCTGTTCATTCTCTTTGTTGAGCTGCTTTGGTTTTCATAACGTTCTACAGCTATCTTTGCATAGTGAAATATAGACTAAGTCAAGCAGTTTTTTGTATTAAATACACAGGGTTCCATCCCCCACCCTCAAAAAGGTAACCGGAGATAGTAGGCAAAATACTTCTTATAAAAGAGGAATACAAAGTATTCCATGAACTGAAAAAGCCAGAATTCATAGCACGAGTTTAATATTGCGCATGTACTACGTCGGAGTTAAGAGTATCTTCAAATCTGGTGATGATATGACGAATGTGAGTGACCATGTCAATAAGCAAAATGGTTGTTTTTTCGCTTGGGGGAAAAAAACCGGATAAATATGCACAGATCATTACAATCAGAGAAAGTGACAGTGTGTACCCAAGGCATCTTTGGTTTGTACTTCATTGAGGATGCACACAGTAACAGAACTAACGTCATCTCAGAAGTATAAAGGAGCAAGTTATTGAGTTTCAAGAAGATAGGGCGACCTTCCATTACCGTCAAAGGAATGGGGCCTTCTCCAACAGCTGCGTCCAGGTTGACTGATTTCTAGACACTCAAATGTCCCTGTGATGAGTTTTGGATGAATACTGAAAGGAGAATGTTTCATACCCTTTCTTTGTAGTGTAGACGAACTCCGTGGAAACATCGAAACAGTTCTGCATAGTGTAACAGAGTAGAGTGATGCTATGGTACCTAGGGTAAAAAACCGTATGGAGAATGTTGTACACAATGTTACTAAAGCATTTCGGTTACGACCAGTAATTTACCGTTTGAGTGATCATCATTGGCCAAGGTTTCATTCCTTTAGTTAGTTTCAGGCTATGGATGTTTAACTCGTTCAGAACTTTCAGTAAAGGGTTTATGAACTTTGGACACGGTTTGCATTCCTGGGATTCATTCACATTGGTCTATTTCGTGACTTTTAACAGATTGGTTTTGAATGTATTGTTTGTTGTTGCTATTTTTTTATACAGTAAAGGCAGAAATATTTCTGTTAGTTCAACCATCTTAACAAGAACCTCAAAAGGATTATGGCTATACACCTTGCTAAACACCGTACATTAGTAAAAACAATATGAATATCTTAAAACAAATTCATTAAAATAAATTTATTACAATTAAAAATAAAGTCGATGCACAAAATAATATGAAATTAATTAAACGCATGATATATGGAACGTTAAATAAATAAATAAATACATTCTATCGCTGTGTACGACATACCACATCTGAGTAAAATATATAACATCAAGCAGTAGTTAACGCCTTACTACAGTATATAAATAAAAGTTGGTAGTAGTTCATAACTAAATGATATTCTTATAGTTCCTTCCTTCGCTCGGTAGCAAATTTTAATTTTTGTTAACAGACACTTGTGTATCTAATTAATGATGTGCGGATAAATGTTGAAACCTGGGACCCTGTAGCGTTCTGAAAAAAATTATGGAAGAGGTTTAGATAATGAAGGACGCGTCTCTCGGTAGTCTTAATTAAGAAAGATCCTCAAAAAAGAGGAACACCTAATCATACTTAGGACATGCTAGGACGGAGGACGATGTTTCGGCACTTCGGACCTCGGTCACTGAAATGGGCCTTTTGTACCTCAAGGAGGGTACCTTCGGAAGGAAGGGATGAGATGAGGGACACATCAGGTATCCAGATAAGGGGCAGCATACACGGGGTTCCTAACGTTTCCCAAATGGTAAATCACATACGCTGCCAGAACTGCAAAAGTCACGACGGTGTCACCCAACAGCCAGCCCCGAGGAGGTCCTCAAAGATGCCAAAGCGAAAATCCATTGCCACGCCGCACATCACCAATTGTTCTCTCCTAGCACTTTCTACCATGCAGCTAGAACTATGGAATGAAATGGGAGAGCGTAAAATTTGTGGAAATTCCAATCTCAGCGTTGGCTTAAATGACCAAGACCAGGGACCTCGAATGCGAGTGTCAAGCTTTACCGCTCGGTCCTGATCATCTTTGGAATGGTACACATGTAGCGTACAAATGATTTATATGCACGTTGTAGTCTGTAGCTCAAACTCGTGTCGAAATTTATTAACAGCACATCACAATGATAAAAAATGTGAAGCTAACGACTTTGTATAATAATTCGTTTTTGTTTGTCAGGAAGAAAATCGTTTAAGATACGTAAACCTTTTTAATAGTGTTTAAGGTCCATTTTTACTAGTGAGGCACCACGGACGATGGTAATTAATGATACATGGAATGAATTGATAAATTGCAAAAGGATTTTTTGGGGGTGAAGAAAGAAAAAAAGAAATTCAACCTAAAGACAACGCCCACCCATGCAGTGATACGAATTCGTACGCTACAACCAAGGAAGTCGCAATGAACAATTTTAGTTAAACTGCATACTAATAAAGTTTTAGATTTCAATTAAAATACAAAATAAATTATTGAAAACATTTAATTTTTACTATAATTTCAGTACAGCCTTGCCTTATTGGTTTTAGTATAATAATATTGTTTGGAGCACTAGATGGCAAAATTATTTTAACATACCCTAAATCTTCTACACCTCATTGTACTAACTTGAAACTCGATGTAGAAGTACAGTGGTTTGATTGGTGGTATTTAGCACACTGAACTGAATCGGGAATAGAATATGGTTCTCTAGGTGAGCTATACGTCACTTACTTTCATTCCAGATTCTTGCCCTCCAGCAAGTCTTGTTCACGTGCCCGTACTGGCACAAACCAATTACATAATATTACTCCAGTTCACAATTGTGCGGTACCGGTCTGCACCACACATGCGCAATAAGGTGGACGGTTAACTATTGCAAACTTAGTAACTACCCTGTTATTATAATAAAAACAGTTGAACGGTTAAGTGTTTGTGAGACAAGTGCCGTACGCCTCCTGGCCTCGCATATCCTGGAATCCGGAGACGGCCTCAAACAACTGTTACCACACCCATAACAAATCATAGCTGGTGGGAGTTTAAATTTTATCTGGACTTGCTTTCCTTGAAAATATCAAACTATTTCGGAAACCGATATTATGTGGTGGTATTTTACTTAATCAAATAATTGTCATAGACACTAATACAAATAAACAGAATGGCGTCTAACTATAATAAAGGTTAACAAGAAGTAAAAATGACTTATAGTCTACATAATGTTTTATTCCCTTACCTAAAAGGATATGAGGTGCTAGGTATCTAAAACCGGTGAAATCAGAATAATAATCTTAAGTTGGGGTTAATATTTACATAAAACTTTATAAAAATAAATCTAGGCGAATTTTTAATAATTTTCATTTATATTTGTTGATTATGTATTCCGATCAAAAAACTCTTTAGATCAGCGTCATTCCAGAACTAAAATATCCTATCTTTATTCAAGAATTAGCTTAAATTTCTTTACATTTAAGAAACTAAATTTGTGCTCTTAACTGTTTACTTCGAAGTCCTTGTTCAGAAATCATGTGGTATTACAGAACCTTTTCTGCGCACAAATGGTACAGTCATATGAAGGTTTTATGATATATTGCAGAATACAACGAAATTCGTTCAGAATTCCAATTGGGAAAAATAGCGCACTCCAAAAAAAAAAAAAAAAAAAATTGTCGATAGGGAAAAAACATCCAGAGAGAATTGCAGCTGTTTACGTATCGCTTGTACTGTCGCAGTAAATCATACACCGTTCATCACCGCCTGCTTCTCTAACCTAACCTAACTTTTATAAATTGTTGAAGCAGCTGCAACTGGAGGCTGAGTATAGCAGTTTGAGATACAACAAGTATTTTAGGGCTAGATGGCATAAAAATAAGGCTCTTGCGCAAACGCATGAATAGACCCACTCTAAAATAATTTATTCATGTAGCTACACCAAAGATCAAAATAAGGTTCTTGGAAAATGCTTGAGGAGATGGATTAGAAATAAGCACGTGTAACCCAATTTTCAAAATATGGACTTTTCCAATTTTTTGTATTCTTTTTGGTTTAAATATAATTATAAAGAAAAGGAAAGGTTGAACAACTTCGAAACATGCGAGAAGAGGGTAAAAATGGGCGATTTTCTCAGGCCGATTTAAGACTGGAAGCTGCTCCCCCCACTGCCCACCCATACCCACACACCTTTCATCAATGGGCACATTTATCCCTGGCGATTTATTCCTGCTTTGGGGAACTTGTAGCAGGAAATGTAGGAATTAAAAAGAACTGAACAATGCGGATCCTGAATATTATCTACCGATTATTCCAAGATGGAAGAAAGTCATTGGGAATATGTGCAAAACCTAAGAGGTCTCTAAAGACCTTTCCTACAAGATCCAACGTACTACAGACTGACAAAATGAAAAGAGAAGCAACAAAAGTCATCATCTGATATTGTTCAATAAATTGAGTTGTACCGGATGTAAATGTAATACATTACAATACTTTCAGAGATTGTAGAGCAGTCTTGGAGAATCAATTTGAGATAGGGAAAAATAAGGGGTTTTTATGCTGATTTAGAAGTTGAAATTAATGCTAACAAGTCAATGATGAAGTGAAATAGAGTAAACATTTGCATTAAAACGTCTTCAAACCTACATCGCGAGCGAGAAAATTCCGATTTGCAATAGCTCATCACGAGTGACTCCGAACAACGATTAAATGATGTAGACTAGTGCAGAGGGAGCTATTCATCTGTGTTGCCAGTGATGAGATGACAGACTGAGGTTACGCAGTAGATACGGGCCTGGTGGAGTAGGATGTTGTTGTTTATTCAGTGATGCTCATACATAAGATGCAAAAGCAAGAATTGAGACTGGAACTCGATAAATATAATCCATTTTTATTTCACGCCAGTATCACAACGATTACGTCAAAGAGACATGCTCGACAACTTCCGCCCGTTACTATGTGGTATCGTTTTCTAATGAAAGCTTCATTAGTCAGGGCGTATTGGTCCTTTAGAAATTTAATTTCTAAATTTTGAAATGCGAACAGGCAGATCACATATTCCTTATCTCAAATTTATTGTCTAAAAATCTTCTACAATCTCTGAAATTATGTGCTATTGAGAACCTTCTGCCAATGCGATGGTGAACCATGAATTCCTTTGTGATAGAACTCCTTAGGGCGGGAAGCAAACAAATTCCAGCAGTTTACAGATCGTCAAAGGTTTGGAATTGCTGCCCAAGGAGGTAATTATTCAAAGAAAGCAAAAAATAAGCTATTACTGGAGAATGTTGTGATTGCACTAAAGTCTTACAAAGGAGACGGATAATAGTTTCACGAGACACCTTAGCTGTATGCAGTTTTGCATTATCATGCAGAAGAATAACACGTATGCCATTCACGAGTACGGGCTCCTTAGTTCTTAGCTTTTCCAGCTGTTTAGAGAACACAATGGCGTTGATAGTTTGGCAGGTGTTTAGCCCGCACAGTCCAACAAACACAGATCATTACCTTCTTTTGGTGCAGTGATGATTTCGATTGTTTGGGAACGATTGATGTGCTGCCAACCAGTGATAAGGGCGTCTTGGAATATCACAGAAGATTCCTTCTACTTGCACACCAACAGTCTATTGAGAAAGCGATCCTTCTTTCTGAGCTTTCTGAGTCATTGTCAACTCGTGCGGATTTCAGCTACCGAGTTTATATCTTTTTCATAGCTGATGGAGATGGTACTATATGCCTCCTGCACTGACGTTGAATTGCTGCGTCACGTCCTCACGATTGTGGCTGTTGTTCACCTCAATGGTCGCCAAGAGACCCTCGTTATTCATTGTTGATAGTCTTCCTGGAACTTCGTGAACCATCTTGCTCCCTCCATTCATTCACAGCATCCGTACCGAATGTCTGGCTGCTGCAGTTGCACTGATCTTCAGTTTAAATTCACAGAGTAAGGACGCTCATATAATGATCTTTTTGATGCTCATGTTTGACTATGCTTCTCGGAATACTGGCTAACACTAGGAATAATTGAAGCTATCCGCTTCAACAGTCTACAATTCCTTCCCAATTTAACTTTTTACCTATTTGATTGCTGCCAGTCCTTGAAATTTGAGCATCATGAAAATCCGAAAGAATTGTTTTGGCTTCAACTGCACATACCTAAGGCAATCTGGACAAACATTCAAAGAACTGAATGTAGAGTGCAAAAATTAATTAAAGAGTAGTATATATCTTTTAGATTTCAGACAACCTGTATACTTAACTCTTGACCATTGCTGAACTATTATTATTGTGCAAACTTAGATATTTAAAATATTCTATAGACAAATTTAAACGGCTTATAAAGTTAGCATAATAACCGGAAATTTTATTTTTAATGCAGTGTAAGCGAATCTTGAAAAAATTAATATTTTTGCAGCATTATTGGATAGTAATTACCTGAAGTGTACCCAAATGCACATGTTCATCTCCAGAACTTACCTGAAAAGAAAAGAAAAAAAAATGTACGTTAAAGACATTCAACAAACATTTTGTACAAAGTCAAAAGTAAAGTTGTATGCTGTAATAAACCCTTTGAGGGCACTAATTTTATTTATTTACTGTTAATACCTTGCTTCAAAATATATCTTAATGAAAAAAGAATTGTATTAGATAGCAGGGTTCGCACCTGTGATTTAGGAATTGCGTGTTGCTCTAATATTTTTTTTTTTTTTTAAATATGAAGGCAACAGAGAGAAACTAATTTTTCTTAATGGTCCACTGCCTGCCCAAACGTTTGCAGTATCCTGGTCGTCCTTCGATTTTCTTCAGCCGGTAAATGGTCATTCATGTGGAAAAACGTGATTAGGTGGGTCAGAGAAAAATTGAAGATAATTGATGTGGCCAAAGATTGCTTAAAAGACATATATAACATTACATCAGACTATAGCCTGAAGACGTGAAGCTGAGAGAGAAATTTTGTGCTTTCCACACTTGTAGGCTATAATTCTTTGGTATAATTTCATGGCGATAAAATTCAACATATCGATTTTATATTACAATACTAGTAACCGATATAAGACTTATGTGAGAAAGGTTCGAGGTTCAAATACCGCCAATGAAGCTTTCAGACTAGCGAGAAAAATGTGGATACGGAAGCAAATAGACCGTATATCTATCCACTAATGCGTTAACATTGCCAACTGTTTGTGTGGGGACCCAAGGAAACGCCTTTGTGTTAGCACTAAAAGCAATGCAATATACTCAAGTCGCTAATAAGCTCATAACGTCTAGGAATTTCATTGCTTCTGGATAGGTCATACAAGCATCGACCATTCGCTTGCTAAGTTTCAATAATCAAGCTCACATCAATCAGGCGACATGAAGAGCACAGCGAAGGTTCTCACGAGGAAACATATGGCATTGGGCATTGCATGTAAATTTCTTTAAAATCGGTTCGGAGCCTTTCACAGCAAATGGGACTTTCTTGTGATTCTATGGATAAATAATTATACGAGTTAGGTTCCCCCCCCCCTTCACTAAATGGCGAAACTAGCGGCGCAGTGGTCCTTAACATGAGCTCGTGCGCTCAGGTGCGCGCGGTGGGATTCTGCGGATCATTGCTGTTACATAGGATATTTTATAAAGAACTTTCATTCAACATTTGCCAGCCTGAATAGCTACCTATTTAAAATAAATTAATTTAAACAAAAAATTACAATATAGATATTGAGGGGCATTAACCAGTGTTGATTACATTTTAGACTTTAGACTTCACCCCTCGCCCCTAGTCGCCCCGTTGTTTAATTTTTCTACGTTATGATACTTAACACTTAAAGATAATTAAATTATTATCACATCTTTTATTTTTTATCTGGTAACCTAGACTTCTGTTATTGTTGCTTGCATTTGAACAGAACAGTAGTATAAAAACTACTGAGCGTTTAATGTCATATATTGTTTCAAAATTGTGCAGATCAGAATGAAAGCGGACTAGTAGGGAGTTCCGAAATAGGCTGTATTACTGTAATATTACCCATATAAATTTTGTTTTCATCCTACGACTGACTTGTTTTTATGATGTAAAAAATTCAAACTATAATAACAACAATCCAGATTGTCAGGCAACGATAGAATAGAAATATAATGACAATTGAGTCCTCTTTAAAGGGTAATGGATGTCATTTAAAACTTCAAAGTGAAGGTGGCTGGGATGAAGAGATAAAACCGTAATCAACATTGGTTTTGAACTCTCCTCTCAAAAACTACATTTATGTGCTTTTTGGTTGAAATTAAACTTATTTAATAGGTATTTATTCATATTGGTAAGTTTATGTTACGTAGTCATAATAAATAAAATCAAACTATTACTGCGTGAACCAGTAGGTACTTGACACAACGCCTAACTTAAAAAAAAAAAAAAAAAAAAAAATACATTGCTGAAGCGAAATAATACAACCCAGAAATACGAGTAGCTTTGCTTGTGTTATTGTTCTTTCAAAAACTTTTAAGTCCCTGAAGTTTTAAACACCATGTAATTCATTCTAGTCATTCTTTTAAACAAATTGATGAAATAATTATCACAAAATACTACGTGCTAAATCCAGCAGGACATGAAAGTATGTTTTCGTGATCTATATATATATATATATATATATATATATATCACGAAAACATATCTAAGTAACAAGATAAAAATAAAATATCATTTATAAACATTTTCATATTCGTAAACATACGAGAGTCTCTACAAAGATTTTAACTATATTGCTCACAATAAATATAACACAATTACAATCAACTAATGCACATTGCTGTAGTCAAAATGAAGAATAGTTCAACGCTACTTTCTTTTAAATTTGTTCTCCTGTCAGTAACAATAGAACAAGGAAGAGAAATACAACTGCATAACTCTGTACAATCCACGCTTTCTCCAAAACAAGAGGGGGAGGGAGAAAGAAAAGAAAAGAGCGTTAGCATCTTCGTCACAAAACATAGTTTTTATTGCATTCTGCATTCAATATCGCATTTTGAGGTCGATTTCGTATTTACATAAAGAAAAAGAAAAGCATGAAAATGCCGAATCATGCTGCACGCGTACACACTTTCCATTTATTATAAATGCTAAAAGCACTCATCTCTGGCTATGCCTTTTAAAAATATATTATGAAAGTATTGCAGCAAGGAAAATAAAGGAATACATTTAAATGCTTATTTTTAAACATTATGTTTCAGAAAATTTTAATTCTTCATATTTAATCTTGATGACATTGTATACTATTATAAAATTATTTCATCGTCTTATCTATGTTGTATGTTTCACAAGGAAACATTTCTGTATAGAATTACGTTAGATCTGTTTTAAACTATTCTACTCTTGTCTGGATTGTCAGCTTTAAAGCTTAGTTTCATAGTATTTTTTTTAGAAAAATACTCAATGTTCTCACTTTAAGGTAAGCTGGTGTTAAAATTAAAAATTCTATAGTTTTAAATGGACCACTGTGAAAATATTATTAAGTTATTATCAATAATTTTAATTTTTAATATTGTTTTACATTTCTTATAAGTACATACATGTTTAAGTTGTTATATTTGGTTAAATATTTGCTATTTTATAATGAAAATTTTGTTGTAAATGCCTTAAAATTACATAAAAATGACCTTAATAATTTTGCAGTTCTTTAATATATTTTATTCTTTATATCATAATTATTGTATTTCATTCTAGATGTTTATACCTTCTTTTAAATAGTCTTTGTCTACGAAAAATCTCAGTTTAGAGCATGTCGTATTGTTTTACTTCTACTGGAAAACTTTTAATGTTTCTAAGGAGGCAACACTTATTAACGACTTGCATGTTGACATAAACTTTAAACTTATAACAAAATTAATAAATACATTAACCAGTAATGAAAATGAACACTTTTAAAGTTTTGTTACAGAAATTTTAATTCAACTTTGCTTAGGAAAACAGAAAATGAGAATGGAAGGAAGAGACAGATACTGAGACGCAATGTGATCGAGGTAAATATTCCCTGCAGGCGAAACCAACAAGTCAATGAGGCCAGCAATGATTACAGTTCGGAATATACCATTTGCTTTCATTATGATAATGACATTATTTTGGCTGCAATAACCGCGATTTGGCCTAGATGGAATATAGAAAGCAATGCAAGTAATGCTTCGTGCTGTACAGTAGAGCTCTTCCTAGGGGAAGAGCCGCAAACTGTGGCAACACCTCCGCCCCTCCAGCGGGCAGAAGGTGACAAAGGAGAAAGGTCTTATGAAGAACGAGTAATCCAGTTATATGTTCTAGCGACCTTCATCCAACGATTAACGTAACTCTGTTCGGGCAAGGTCATCTGCTGGGGACCTGTGCAGGGTACAACGCACGCTGTGACTCTCTTTCATGGGGAAACTTAACCCAGGCATTTTGCCCGAAAATATTATCAAGTGGAGAAATTGATAAATGTGTTAAATAAGTAGCTTAGAGTTATTTCATTGGCGAATTTTACAAGTAGATTGAGCTCTGCACGTTTTGAACTTTGTGTATTTATGTTGTTCAATATTTCCTCGTGTTCCTAATATAGGCAAGCAAAAGTGTATGGAAGTTCCGGAACCTGCTCGTGTGCTGTTTGTTGCAAAAATAAAGCGGAAAATATAGGGATCGAAATAAACGAAACGAATATATTCATGAAATGTTTTGGAAATGTATAAGCGAAAACTGGATAAAAGTTATATCAAATATCAAATCAGTTATAATAGAGAAGTTAATAAAAGAAGAACATTTAGAAAGTTATGTATTGCTGCAAATGATATTTATGTGTTTAAGTGTTAATTTTGCGAGATTGTTATACATTTAATTTAGAATGCATTACCTCATCTAAGAATTATTATTATTATTATTATTATTATTATTATTATTATTATTATTATTATTATTATTATTATTATTATTATTATTTAAGGACGCTCTTTAATACCGCCGGTCAAATCAGGGAGTAATAAATTTTGCTTAGAAACCCCTTTTTTTCAAGTTTGAGCTTTTTTTACATGCCGTAAATCTGCGACAAGGGACCCATGATTTTACTTTCCTTCCGAAGAAAACCATACTTAGGATGTCTACGCTATTAAAAATTCATCAATCCTGTTTGGTTTGAACCCCCAACCTTGGGATTGCGAGGCAACTATAGCTACCACTAGAACCACCACATTAATTGAGTAATGAAAAGTGAAAACATACTAAGCAAAGTTTTATACTTTTCCGTTTCCTACAGCAGTTTATGCTTTCTAATGCTTCCTAAGATAATACCCCTTATTAATATACCAAATGTTTGACAACCTTAATTAACCTAAAGTTGCTGTAGTTACAGTAAATGGGCCTACATTAGGATTCTTTTCCAAAAGTGGCGCAACTTTATTTAAAATACTAAAACTACAGAAGTTCAAATTGCTATATATTTAGTTTATATTTAAAACCTTAAACCTGAAATTAAATTGGTAGGTGTAATGGAATAACATATTTCATTATTTTTAAAGTAATATTTACATATTTCACATATTGTTAATCAAATCAAATACTTAGAACTACTTTTTTGACATTGTTGAAATATTTTATGTAGTGACTGAGTTCCATATGGACTTAAGCTACAGAGTTACAGCGCAAGTTCAATATTTTAAACAAAACAGGGCATCCTTCTCACTGAATTTCAAATGAAGACGGATGACACAGAGCTTTGAAGTCAGAACCACATGAGCTGAAAGTGATCTAAAACTTGGGTAACTTACGTCACCTGTCAAATTATCAAAGTTCTCTCCTTATAACACACTAAGGAAATTATTCGTCGCTAAATATCTGCATAGATGATTGATTTAAAAAAAAGCTGAAAACAATATGCCTAATCCACGGTGGGCATAGTTCGATACTGCTGGTGTAAACTAACTGTAATAATAATAATAATAATAATAATAATAATAATAATAATAATAATAATAATAATAATACAATTACAAAAAAGTCATTAGCAAACAAAAAGAGCTGGCAAAACTTTTGCAAGATTTCGCAGGGAATTCCCGTGCCACAGTATGGGAAACACTGATGGTTTGTAGTTTACCAATATTTGATATCTTTCACATCGGTGTTAGTTGGCCCTTTTATTAACTGCTTGTTGCGTTGAAACAAAATGGGTTATTTAAACAACGAACGTTATGAATGACGTTTGTTTTCAGTATTATTATTATTATTATTATTATTATTATTATTATTGTTAGCACATCTATATTATTTACATGATATAACATATGGGTGCATATTATTCATACGCCAAACATACACTCGCTTAGCTGCATTGAAAGCAAGGAATTAATATAATTTAAGATAAACACCACATTTAGGGTTTCCACAATTCTGGCATATTACAAAGTGTCCAGAATCGCTGACATTTTTTAGTCATACCCTCGTGTACTTTCATGGCACAAGTGTCATAATGGTTGCATCTTTCAGGGGTTTTAGGGATGGACACGTTCCTTTCTTTTTAATTTTCCCCCTTAATGTTTTCATTGCGGAATAAAATACATAACTAATATTCACTCAATGCACCTTAATAATACATGTCCATTTCCTCCTCTACTTTGTACCTACATTAAAATAATTTCTTTTAGTTGTTAGTAATACTGACCTGAATTATGTCACTTCAAATGGGTAATGTATTTATGCAATGACAGTCAGTAAATTAAAGAGAATCATTTTCTAAGAGAAAATATACAAAAGTGCTGTAGCATGTTCTCAGTAATCAATTAGTAATCAATTTTCACAAGCTTTACAGCGTAATGTGGTTGCCTATTACGAAAAGTTATACGACAATTTTGAGACAGCGTTTATTTGCTGTTAGAGCAACACTATAAACAGTACAAATATCATTTATTTGCTTAATATACTCAGGTAAAGCACTTCAGGAATACGTTTTATCTTTATATTTATTTTATTTGGAATTATTACTGTTTATTGTAGAGCAGGTCATTAATACCATAGAACCACCGTATTCTTCAGAAATGAGAACAGAGAAGTGTCTGTGTTTGTTTCTGCATTAGTTTGTGAAATTTCTACAATGTGCATGTTTCAAATTATTGCAGAATTACATTTCACTCAGTTAAAAAGTCATTTGTTTCATTCTTCTGTCCACTGAACATTCTTAAGGAGGAGGATTTTGGTTTATTTACTTATTTTAACATCTCAGGTCATCAGCGTCCCATTCAATTTAGGGCGTGAAACGGCCGACAAATTTTGCTCAGAGGCCTCTCTTTCTGGCTTGAGGTTCTTTTACATGCCGTAAATGTACGACGCGGGACCCACGGCTTTACTTCCTTTCCGAAGGAAGCCATACTTAGGATTTTTACTCCCGAAAAAATCCATCGACCCTGGCCGGGTTTGAACCCACGATCTTGAGGAACATTATTAAGAGAAAATACTCCTTCAACATTATAAAATTTAACTATTTTTATCAATTCTGAATACTGCTCCACAGAAACACAAATGTATAAGAATTCGCTTGAAAGCGCATCTTTAATTCCTTCTTTTTGTTGTCCAATTGGAAAGATTTCAATTTCACCACTTGGTCAAAGATAAGACTCTTCTTTAGTTTACAAGATGTATTATCTTGCATTCATTTCATAGTAGTGTCAGTCAAAACGTTGAGGTTCAGAAAGAGGTTCGCTCCATTTGCTGGTAGAACAACATGAACTGAAACGTTGACTGTTTATGCTGCGTCAGATCACACATCAAACTTTACACGTAAGTATCGAAATTCTTAAGCACTAAACATCAAGGTAGGTACACTTAAATTAAGTCAATACAAACAAAGCAAAATATGAGTCACAGTCCGATAAGTAAAAAAGGAACTGATAGTAACAGCATAATTTCAATCCACTGCATTCGGATTTTAGTGCTTAGAAATTCCGGGGTCACTTAAAAGTAATGAACATAAATTCTAAATATGCTTATGAGGGAAACTTAAAATAGCAAAAATTGTTGCATTTTTTCAGATGTTTGTTCATCTGCATTTAAAACCGCGGATTTCCATTTTGTCGGTCCGAATTTTCTTCATACAATATGTAATCGCAGACAATCCGCAAAACCTGTGGCATATTACAATCCGGAATTCTGTTTCCAATATTACAGACTAATGTTTCATAAAGTATGAACATACAGAATTGAAAAGATATGATATTAGAAATGTTTTTATTTAATTTCCTTTGAATTTTAAACACAGAATAATTAAAGTATTCAAAACATTTTAAAGGAAAAATTAAACTTAAAAACCTTGTAATCTCACAATGTCAAATAGTCATAAATGTTAAATTCTTAAAGTAATTAAATGACAACCTACAAAACTGTGATACCTTCATAGCCTTCGAATCTAAGTTCTTTCAGTACTGATTTATATATTCTATACGATTTATGTTTCAGTAAAAAACTTCTCAATTACCACGGTGGTTTTCCTTTTTCTCTCTTTTCCAAAACCATTACTGTACAAGTAGCAGCAATAACGCACAATAATACGTTATCTTACTCTTCTGAGTCCACAGTTTTATCACCACAACTTATGTTGAAGAAATGCACAAATTTGCAACAAATATAAGCGGTTTTATACAATTACAAAATATAAGTTCCAAGTTGTAAACTTGTATAACGATCAAGTTGCTTATAGAAAAAGTTCTTAATCCAAACCGGATTCGAACCAACAGCCACATATTTATTGCTGATACAGACCAACGTGCTAACCAAGGAGGTAAGTTCATTCAGTTCTGCTACCCGCTACGCAGCAGCTCCATGAATCAATCACGGGCTTTTGAAAAACTCGTTTAGAACAATCTTCAACACAATCAGCCACTCCTATGTGGGTGCAAGGAGCATGTCCAGTTCACAGCATGGAACTTATTTATGCCCCATACTAGAAGAGAGAGACATTAAACAGGAAAACACTCTTATGTGCATTGCGACATCGTGTCTTGTCTTATCGTAAACAGGATGATAGCAAAATACTGCGTCTGACTTTAGATGGTGAATTTTTAAGCAAATATGTACATACATAAATGTATGATCTTCAGAGATACAGACAATTTTCTGATTTAGAGGAGATGTTTGCAGTGGGTATGTGAGCTTGTAAATAAGATAGATAATGTGGTTCTTGCACGATGAGACAACCTCACATTCGACGGCAGTTGTGGAAATATGTTTGAGAGACTTTGAGGATCTGGTATTTGGTGACTATTTCAGAGAATTTACGAGTGTTCACCGCGCATCGAGACTAAAACAGAGAAGTGACTTTTCTATTCACCGTCAATCATTCAAACATATTAATTACTTCCTACAGGCTACTGCTTTGTATTAGCACAGGAGAGCCTATATGTGCAAAGGGCAATTAGCATATAATAGCAATGTTATTTGTTATTTGCTATCAGAAATAGCACAAAACAGGTAGCTTACGTACTTAAGTTCTCTAAGACGTGTGTAGATCGAGTGACAAAAAAAATCCAAGAAATTTATGGTATTCAGCAATTACAGCAGAGCAAATGTAAAATACCTGTGATAAACCAATATCTTGTCATTAATCGCCGGTCCCTTACAAAAGAAAAACAAATATGCATATGAATATTGTTATTGAAAATTGTTACTGAAACTTAATTTTATTGCTTATTTTCTCAAATTAGATTAACAGTAAAAAGTTCTTGAGTCTGAAAAAATAAACGCAGCCAGAAAAGCATATTAAAGCTGGTCGTTAAGGTATGAATTCATGAGCGGGAGGGCTGAGGTTCGATTTCCGCCAGAACAGTCCTCTCTAATAGGCTTTTTTTTTTTTTCCCCCAAAATTTCCTCAGTCCTAATACATGGCAAATGCAGGTGAGGTACTCTAAACTTAGGCTGGCACGTTTCTTCCCCAATGCATCATATCATCTGATGCATCACCATCGTTCACCAGTGATTCCTTAGCAGTAAAAACAGGCGTCAAATATTATTTATACAACAAGAGTTGCGTAAACTAAGCGAATTTGTGAAGCACATTACAAAGCACTACAGCAGAGAACTTTTAAAATTTCGGTTTCAAGTACACTCCCAATCCTAATAATCAGATTTCCCTGGTTTTCAGCAACTATTTTTCTTATTTTATTTAAATTATATACACGGAGTTTTGTTGCGGAAAAGCAAATATTGGTGCCACCAGAGCGCTTTTTAAATTTTGAGTTTTAGATAAACCCCCACTCACAATAGTCTGATTTCATTGATTTTCAGAAGCGATTGTTCTTATTTTATTTCAATGGCATATACCGAGCTTCATTTATAAAAACCAAAATTGAGATCACTAGAGCGATTTTTAAATTTTCGCTTTAGGTAAATCCTCTCTTTAAATTTCGGTTTTCAGTATACTCCCACTCCTAATGGCCCAATTTCCCTGATTTTCAAAAATAATTTGGTTATTTTATTGTAGTGGTATATATCCAGTTTTATTGCGAAGAAAACAAGTATTATTGCCTCTAGAGCGATTTTTAAATTTTGGATTTCAGGTAAACCCCTACTTCTAATAGTCTGATTTTGCTGATTTTCGGAAAATATTTTTATTGTTTCATTTCAATTGGATATACATAGTTTCGTTGAGAAAAACACAAAAAATGCGGCTGGTTGAGCGATTTTTAAATTTTTGTTTTAGGTTAAATCCATCCACAATGATCCATTATGCTGGTTAACGAACTTGATGAATTGTTTGTTAATTGACGGTTATATGCCGAGTTTCGTTGAGAAAGAACAAAAATTGCATTCGCTAGAGAGTGTAAAGTAAATTTAAAATTTAAAAAATACCTTTTTAGAGTATATGGAGGTTGTGAACTAGGTGTCCTTGTAGGTAAGTAAACACATAAAGAGACACAAGGAAATATTAAACATTTAAAGCTTGCTAGACTTTTCTTCAGTATAAGTAAGGCATTTACTTACTCTGAAGAACGGGGGGGGGGGAATCTTTATGGCAATTGGTCTTCTCTATATAAATTAACATGTTAATGTTTTTATTTGGTCAAACATCTAAATTCTGCACTCTGTGAAACATTTAGCATATTAACATATAAAAGTGGGTGCATGAATTGAGCCACTTACGTTCCAGTCAGTATACTAGGACCTCCTCAGACGGGGAGGGGGGGCACATCAATTTTTCATATGGTGAGCTATTGCCCATATGAATTTGTTCAGTCTATAATGTTTCTTATTTTACAAGTTTAACACTTTAAACTAGAGGGCGCAAGTGCTCAGTCTATTAAGTTATGTACTACATTTTTTACTTGTTTGGTTTATTTACGGACACTCTTTAACATCTCAGGTCATCCTCGTCCCATTAAATTCAGGGCATGAAACGGCCGATAAATTTTGCTCAGAGGCCTCTTCTTTCAGGTTTGAGGTTCTTTTATGTGCTGTAAATCTACGACAGGGTCCCACGACTTTATTTCTTTTCCGAAGGAAGACATACTTCGGATTTTTACGCTCGAAAAAATCTATCGACCCTGGCCGGGTTTGAACACGCATCTTGAGTTTAGAGGCAAGTATGGATACCACTAGACCACCAACACTGACATTTATTACAACTCTCACTATAGGCTTCAGTTGTTCTCTTTCTGCAGCTCTGTTCCTATGCTCTTCCAGGTACTGCAGTTACGTGCTACGTGGTCTAGTGTATCACAGTTGTTTTCCTCAAGGAGTCTGCCCAATTCGTTTTCGGTCTCCCTCTTTCTCTTCTACCGATACTTGGGTCCCATATGTCCCCATCTGCTGCTTGGTAGCCTTGCTAATGGCCGTCCCATTTCCACTTCAGGCTGTTTGCACGTTGAGCTACATCGTTTAGTTCTGACACCTTTCTTAATTCCACAGAAGATATTTTATCCTTGAGGACATCCCTGGTGTTTTCCGCTCCATTTTACGTTGGCAGATTCTAATAGTATTCTTTTGAGCTCCTGTTAGGCTCCAAGTTTGGCATCCATATAATAGAGTTAGTAATATGCATGAGTCCAGTTTTCGCCTCAAGATATAGTCCAGCAGTATGAATTTCAGTGACCAGACTGCTCTCCATGCCAAGGAAACTCTATTGTTAATTTTATTGTGTGCTTCAGTGTTGTTTAGTGATTCTAATAGCCAATTGGCTGTTTGTCATGATTTGCGTTTTCTCCATGTTTATAGATAGGCCTGCAGTTTTACTGTACTTCTTGAGATCTTGTAGCATTTTTTGAAGACTCTCTGCTGATCTGGCAACTAGAACTATGTCGTCTGTGAAGCTTAGATTCCTGAGTTTGTATCTATTTACGTTAATTCAAAATCTGTTTCCCCATTTTATTTTGCAGAGTATTTTTACTAATATACTTGTGAAAAGTTTACGGGAGACTGGATCACCTTGCCTTACCCCTCTGTCTAGTTTGAAGAATTGCTCTTTGTTTGTGGTTGCTACCTTAGCATTGTACATTTGGCCTACAAATATTATGTTATCAAAAACTATTAGACATAACAACATGCAAAGTTGTCCGTGTGCATTATATTGAAATAATAACTTGTGATACATTTTTTAAAAAAATCTGCAAAATTGCAAAATTTAGACTTTTCACCTCCTGTGGGTACTCTCAAACGGAGACTTGCATAAACTGTTCAGCTGTTTCCTATAACAAGAATTTACTGGAATGCCACGAACACCGGGATAAGGTTTGGACATGCGCGCACATTTGAGTTCACTTTCCCCACGGGTACACACTGTGACGATGTGTGTCGAGGAACTGACTGAGGAAAGACACGACAGAGTTTCTCTTTTCTCTGGGTAATTGTTGATTCAGCCCTAGGTGTCTGCCGGAAGGGAGCTACTGGGTCAACAGTGTTGTAGGTCAGGGGTCTCCAACCTGATGTCCAGGGGTATCCAATCCGCGAAATGTGTCATTTTCGAAACATGTATGTTGAATCATGTAACGCTCTATGGGAAGTAGGTGGATATCCATTGTGAACACCTCGCCTGGACAGTTTTCGGTGTCACAGCAGCCCACAAGGACTACGATGGGGTCAACAATATTGAGGACTTCTCTTAAAGAGACCTTAACAGCAGAAGGATATTGTGCACATAAGGATTATTTCTTGTGGATCTGAACTATTAAAAAAAAAAAAAAAAAAAAAAAAAAAAAAAAAAAAAAACTCTTTCTGAGCTAACAAATTGTTGTACAGAATTCTAAATTAATAACAAGCATCTTTTATATCCAAAAATTAAGGAGCAACCACTTTTTATATATGCTCTTAATATCCTACAATTTATTTATTCAAGAAGTTTTAAACAGTTATTTAATCATCATTAATATGAAACGCTTACTTAGAATTAAAATTTAAATTACGAAACAATGCTGAATAATGTAAATATGTAGGTCGGGCTTAATAAGTGTTTGCGTTTCTGCAAAAATATTGAAATCAATATTAATATGCACAATATACGCACATTTTCAATTAAAATACCAAAATGTGTACAACTGTTTAGTTCATACAGTGACATTACACATTTTTCAGCACATGTCTCTTTAAACAAAACCTACTTTAGCCTACTTTAACCTACTTTGCAAATAAAAATTATTTGCAAAAAGCGAAAATGAATAAATTAGTTTGTCGGTTCTGGTGGTCTAGTTGTAACCATACTTGCCTCCTAAACCCAAGATCGCGGGTTCAAACCCGGTCAGGACCGATGGATTTTTCGGGCGTAAATATCCTAAGTATGACTTCCTTCGGAAGGGAAGTAAAGCCGTGGGTCCTGTGTCGTACATTTACGGCACGATAAAGAACCTCAAGCCTGAAAAAAGAGGCCTCTGAGCAAAATTTGTCAGCTGTTTCACGCTCTGAATTGAATGGACGCTGATGACTTGAGATGTTAATTAATTAATTTTATTTCAGTGGCAAATACTGGAATTTGAATACTATTTTGGAAATAGTAAGTACATTTTCATCACAGTTAACATTTAATTAATTAATTTCCAACTTCTACGTTTATTCTTTAAACACATAAAGTTAGCTACGGTGATAGCCGCGACATCAAATGAATTCATTGAGAAGTATATCCTACTAGAAGCAGAATTTAGGATCAAGTACATCAAAGCTGCCGACGCAAGTCGTCCCTACTGTACCCTCAACCGTTACCATATTTGCCAAGGTAACGTTGAAAACGATCTAGTGTTACCATCTTTTGCAGCGCTCGTATACTATAATTTACACCCATGTAATTATGAACAACGTTAAATACGCACACACACACACACTTTCAAGTATTAAAATTTAACATTGCACATCTTTCATCCTAGATCTTCTCTCTGTCACAATAAAATTACATTTACAGAAAAATATTTTAGAATAACACTATCAGGGTTGCAGAGGCAAAAGAGAGGAACTGGTGTAGAGATTCAAAGAACTTGCTAAAGATAGTTGTATTCTTATTATATTTAAACAATAGAATTAAACAAAAATGCAATTTTGTTATAACCGAAGCTGGAAACAGAGCAGCAAGGAGCCCGAGACACTCTTGCTGTACAAAGGTTAGAAAAGATTGAAGTAATATCATTTTAAATTTTAAAATAAAATTATTAAGCTGTGACAGAAAGCCTGTTGAACTGTTAAAATTGCAGATTGATTGTTGTCTGCGTTTCATTTGTCCCGTGTCTTTGGTCTTGAGATTTTATGTCCCAAATAAATATAATTTTACATTTATTTTGCAAAAACAAAAGCATTGTATTCCCACAATTTGTCGTAAATTCAAAAACACTGCAAAATGTTTAGAAAAATAAGAATACTGAACGGCCTATATTTTGCAAACGTTTCGCATTTATCGCTAATACTAAAAACCACGAAACTCTCAGTTATCCTTCTCACTTACTAGGGTGGTTCGATATTAAAGAAAACGTTCAGTCAAATTCCGCATAGAAGTTAAACGTTTCTCCAGGTAGATGATTCCCTCGTGGAAGTTCTTTTCTTCGAGGCCATGAAAATACTCGGTTACCTCCGGTATGACCCTTTCATTAGACTTAAATTAGTATTCAGTCAGGAAAGCTTTGAGTTTCGAGAATAGATAGTAATCTAAGAGAGCGAGATAGGTGGACAGATGGAATACGGTAACATTTCAAATCGTAGATCCATTAATTTGTCCTGAGCAATGCTGCATGAATGCACCGGCGCATTAGAACGGTGAAACACCGGGCGTTTTTCTGCAATCTCTGTCTTCAATCTCTTCAAAAGTGATGCTAATATTCTGCAATAATGGTTTTTTCTCTTCCCCAAGTAGTCAATTATTTTTTGCGTCCCAAAAATTGGAGTCATTACATTTCCAGAGGATGGAATGCATTTCGCCTTTTTCGGAGTCGGTTCGCTCGTGCGGTTCACCGTTTAGTTTCCGTTGTATATTAATGAATTCATGTTTCATCCATATTCACAAAAAGTAATAAAAAATCGGTTGGATTGTTCTTAATTACTTCCAAATGTGTTGGAAATGTTGGCATGCGATTTTGTTTTTGCTCCTGAGTTAGCAGAATTTGTACTCATCTTGTGCAATTTTATTTCTAATTAATTATGCATATAAAACAGATTCGTTCATTTGAGATGTCGTGGACTGTGCTAACTCGCTTACTTTTACTCGTCTATCAGCCAAAACAATATCATCCATAATTTCTGGCTCCACAGTTGCTTTTAGAGCTCCAGGATGTGGTGCAGCTTTGATGTTTCTGTCACGCTTGAACTCATTTGTCCAAAGTCGAACGGTTTCATAGGAAGGGCATACGTTATCCAAAGAAAGCAAAATCCTCTCGTAAATTTTCTTTGCTTTTTTCTTTCCAGAAAAAGAAATTGAATCACACACGAATTTCAATCTTATGCATTATTAACAGTCACTCGGAACGCTTGTGTTTAAACAACTTTAACACTGAATAAACATCAAAAAGACTTCTTGACTATAGAATGTTGATACATAGAAAGCAGACTTTATAACCAAATATAAAGCGGTTTTTGTTTTCTATTATTGTGCGAACCAAGCTACTTATCAAAACACTCTCGTAGAATTAAAAAATGTATTGTGTTACGTAATCATTGTAACAATTTATGAACTCACGGTATACGAAGAGGGAGCACTAAATTAACAATAATAAAGTCGGTCCTGGTGGTGTAGTGGTTACCATACTTGCCTCCTAAACCCGGCCAGGATCAATGGATTTTTTCGGGTGTAAAAATCCTAAGTATGGCTTCCTTCGGAAGGGAAGTAAAGCCGTGGGTCCCGTGTCGTACATTTACAGCACGATAAAGAACCTCAAGCCTGAAAGAGACGCCTCTGAGCAAAATTTGTCGGCCGTTTCACGCCCTGGGTTGAATGGGACGCTGATGACCTGAGCTGTTAAAGAGCGTCCATAAATAAATCATTCAAAGAACAATAATAAGGTCAATCTACCGAAATATAACATAATATGTTAAAGAGAAAACGTTTTGATGTTTCCAAGAAATGAACTTAGCAACTACATCCGATTGGCAGCTTGAGGGAATTAAAAGAAGTATCAATTATAGAAATAACGGGAACGAAAAGGTGGCAAGGTTATATAAATCACGATACTACTCTTTCGGCATAACATGACTTACAGCTCATCATTTTCGTAATTATAGATGAGGTTTATTTCTTGTTTCTGACTCATAATTTCAGCTTTACTTCACTATTTTGAAATAAACTCTAGTTGTATTTCATAAGTTAACTGTGACATCAAGTAGCTATCTAAACTTCTTCTTCTTCTTCTTCTTCTTCTTCTTCTATGGCGCTACAGCTCGAGATCAGGCCATGGCCAGCAGCAGCGACCTCTGCTTTCTCTATTTCCGTCTTACAATTTTATTGACAGAGGGCAGTATTGCACCTATCACGGGTTCCCTAGATCGAAGAATGTCACCCTCTCCATCAGCGCTTCTCAATTATCCTACAAGGCTTGGTGGATCCCGTTCCAGAATTCCCTAATTTAGAAAAATTCCTAGGTATCGGGAATCTCCGGGATAGCAGTCAGCAAAGCTAACCACTAGACCAATGAGGTGATCATCTAAACATTGCTTTAGCTGATTAGGTATCTGCAATATTTTCTATAATGATGTTATAATACTCGTCACAACTAGGATATGGTTTTTCACGTCAATTATAAAGAAAATCCTCTATGCACGGTGAATTGCCCCCTCATTTTATTTTTTTAAGTAGAGGTTAGCACATCTTTTATTTGGGATGCACTTTCATATCTAGTTCCAAAAGCCGACATAACTTTATAAAATTAGTTTTTGCTTAATCCTTATATCATTGTATGGAAACTTTTCTTAAAAATGCGTCATTCCTTCCAAACTCCGGGAACTGTAGTTTAAAAGATAACTTTTTTTCTCTCAAAACTCGAATATATTTCTTTAAGATATTTCCAAAATCCAACATATGCCATTTCCATAATATGACAATTTAATGCTAGAGCTAATGTTGAGTTTGCATTAAATCCAAAAATTGACATGCAATTTATTCCATAAATCCCATAATCCACCAAGAACATATATGCATCATGGCAAATTTAGGCGAATAGAGTTTAGGAATGATGTTTCTCAAAAAACAGGATTACAATCAACTGATCATAAACTATGACCGCAAAAAAATTAACACTCCCAAAATGACCGGACTAGGCTACCTACATACCTACTTATTATTCCTGACAATTGAACATGTACTTTTTACCGTTTGAGTAGGATTCACGAGAGTCACACAAAACACAGACTAGAATGTTTTCGTCCCAAAGGGCTTAATGAACCAACTTTCTCGATTTATCATAGAGTTAATCATATTGTCATTGCAGATGTGACAAAAGGTTGTCTGGTTTCCGATGGTTGAGGAATAATACTATTAATGGAATGGTTTAATATTAATTATGTAACGATTCTCCAATGTGCACTAAAGAAGTAAAAAATAAGGTTTTCCGCTATGGGCCATTGTTCCATTCGTCCTGATAAACTCTTTGGAAGTTTTGAAAAGGAAATAGATGTACGTGGAACCATCTCAAGTCCTGAAAGCTATAAAAATCTTTTTTGAAAGTTTCAGCACAGTAAATATACTTGAAATTGATAGTCCAGTATAGACTTGGAAAAAAAGGTATTCGATATACTTACAAAATAGAAGGGTCATAGCATTTAAAACTTGCAAAATAATTACTTTTTAAAAGGAAAATTGACGTTCCTTCTTCGTGGGCAGAAGAATTATAGTTACCTAACTGATTTTATGAGTAGAAGCACCAAGAAATGGAACACATTAATATATTTTAATACAATCTAGTTGCCACTTGATGTCACAACGAAATCGGAAACTAAAAGATATTGACTAGTTGCTGAAAAGTTAGTATTAGGAAGAATAGCAAAATAAAGAACCTTCAACATTACAAGGGCCTTGTGAATGAAGAAAACACCTCAGATATTATCATTTGTGAGTCACAAGAACAGAAAGAGATTTGAGAATTAAATTTCTATGTTCAAAGAAACTTAGTTGTTGGTTGATTGGTTCTTAATCCTATATTCGTATTTTATGAATATATATTTTGATTATTAAGAACTAAATTTATAATAAATGAATATATAAATAATCGTCATTATGTAAATAATGTTGCAATATCTTTTTTACAAACATTGTTCCAAAACTCGACACACGAAAAAAAATCATTTTAAAACATAATTGTTATTAAATTGATTATAAAATTTTACTTTTACAATTTTAATTAATAAATATCTGGAAATTTTGTAACCTAATTTCATTAAGAGCTAAATATTAAAACATATCTAATGATTTATAATCAAAATATTGTAAAAATTCAAATTTCGGGCATCAGAATAATTGTTAAACTTTTTTTCTTTCTTCTCAACTAAAAAAAAAAAAAAAATATGTCGACTTTTGGAAACAGGCCCCTCATATATCAGATTATTGTTATAATGAACATGTGTAATTTTTTTACAGTATTTGTTTTTGCCAATGAATTTTTTCAAAGCGTCACATACAGTACATAAACAAAGATTGTCACATCTTTATATTCCCATCCATATAATCCTTCTGTTTCTAAAACCCAAGGAAATTTTCTTTCGAGGTCCTATGTTATATTAGCCGACATTTTTCTTTTTCCTTCCCCCCCTTTCTTAAATACTAATTGAGCCACACAATTATCGACTACTCCCGAGACAATTGGTTCGCTGAATGTGCAAGCAACATTACGTCACTTACGAGTCAGTTAGCTAGCGACTGCCGTTTGAGAATGCATTAATGGCTCTCCTATGTTTTCTATCGTACAACAAATATACCTGTAATTCATGCATACCGACAGTCATGGTGAAGTTGGAACATAAACCAACTTCTCCTGCCAAGTCGTCAAATGATCCATTATGTAGTTATTGTACTTCAGTGAATGGAAAGTGTTCGAAATAAGAAGCCAAGAATAAGCCAAAAGTTGTAACCAAGGAAACAGTAGTTGACATTGCTCAGGCCCGCACTTCAACACTCAGTAAAGGCAGAATTCGGGAAACATTGGATAGAAAGAGGAGGATCTATTGGGTGGCCAGCGCAATCATCCGATTTAATGCCCCTCAATTTTTTTCTTTGTGAGCATGTTACGTCACCCCAGTTGACAACAGAGCAGAATTAATTGACCGAACAAAGTTCAGTTATAAGGTATAAATTGTGGAGGAAAAAAAATATATTGTACTACCTAGTTTGGAAATGAATGGAAAAGTGAATTTTATTTCTACAAAATATTTTACCAGATGTCTGACTTTTCGGATGTAGCCCCTTATCAATATGTCAATGAACAATGTACCTTAACAAAAAAGTATCTTCTCTGTGTGATCCTCAAGTCATAAAGAATTTCTTATAAGTAACGCATCGTTTCAATTAAAAAAATGGAAGAAAATTTAAAAACGTTAGGATATGTGAAATTCTACAACATTAAAAAACATTCTTCATGAATCTATAATTTTTGCGGCAATTGCTGTGCAAGTATGACGCCATTAATAGCATTTTTAGAAAACGCTCCATTCTTTATAATTTTGTACAGGTTATATTTAAATATACCTAACTCTCACTCGTTCTACCAAATTGGACATTTCTCTGAAATGGTTGAAATTATAAACAAGTTACCATAGTAACATATGTATGTGTAAAACAAATGAAAACATAGCATACAGATTTGTAATTTTTGTTTCAAATAAAATGATTGATTGAATTATTTATGGACGCTCTTTAACATCTCAGGTCATCAGCGTCCCATTCAACTCAGGGCGTGAAACGGCCGACAAATTTTGCTCAGAGGCCTCTCTTTCAGGCTTGAGGTTCTTTTTCGTGCCGTAAATGTACGACACGGGACCCACGGCTTTACTTCCCTTCCGAAGGAAGCCATACTTAGGATTTTACACCCGAAAAAATCCATCGGTCCTGGCCGGGTTCGAACCCGCATTCTTGGGTGTAGGAGGCAAGTATGGTAACCACTACACCACCAGGACCGACATCAAATGAAATGAAAAGAGGTACTGATGCCATTTGAAAATGTTACCCATTACTTCTTACCTTTATTTTTACTAAACACTTATTTTCAGAATGTAGAATTTGAAGTGTCAGATTGTTTTCTTGCAAACCCATGCAGTAATTTTGATTGATATGTGCTACTTATTACGTATAGAGGCTTCCTCCAACCAATCCTAATTTATTGTTCTGTTTCTATCTGGAACTCTTGACTTAGAGGGAACCAGCACAAACATTACCTCTAACAGTGTTGCAATCCTGCAGTTTCTAACATCCAATCATTGAGCATGCAAAGCGAGTAAAGACAAGTTGGCTTATTTCGAAACAGTTCAACTGTTTGTTACTCGAGAAAGCTGAAATACGAAATGCGCACTGGCAACAGTTATTTACACCATGGCATACAATTCATTTTGGAAATTTAAGCTCAGTGTTTCCAACAAACGTGAAAGAGCTTGAAATTGTTTCAGCAGCTATTTCAGCAATATCCTATTGTTATGAAACATACCAAGCGTGTTTCTGTTATTAAGAGATAAAATCTGCCTTAACTTGGGCACTAAATGTATGCCTACCAGTCCATGGGGACCGTTTACCTGGGAGAAATCATTTCCAAAATGTTCCCTCACATGCCTTCAGATACCCACTGACAACAGAGTTATTTGCGCCTATATAAAATTATTGTCTTACTCATTCGTGGCTGGTGGGTACAGGATGTTAAAAACTAAAAATAAGTAATAAAACCTGCTTCAGATTATAAATAATTTCGCAATAATTAAAAGTATTTTCTCTGAAACACAGACAGGATTATAGTACGCCAATTCTTAAGAATATTTATTTCGAGCATTTATGGGTAAAAACAAAATACTTCTATGAGGGAAATTTGTCTAGAAGTGATCTAGAATGACTACGACTATAGTACTAACTAAATAAGGGAACTTAAACTCGTTTTCTGAAGATAAATAAGAGTGTTTGCATAGAGAGAAAGGTTGCAAGATCTAGATGCAATCTTTAGACAAGAATATTTTTCATTCAACGCCGGTATAATACTAAGTTACTCGCGTTACATATTGAATACAGGGGGGGGGGATATTCCTATTATTTCTATTTAGATAGTCCCAAAATACAATGTAGCATTTCCCGGGTTGCAGTGTTCATATATTAGTGAGAAATCTGCTAAAGTAACGTGACGAGTTTAAACTAATCAAATGCTATTTAACGCTTTTAAATTGTCTATTTTTATTATCGCTTTTCAATTATCACTAGTGATTCGCAAATGTTTCCTGCTCATGACCTATGTATTTAAAAGACATTTGATTGTTATTACAAGAATGCGCTACGACGTGCAGTTTGTGAAATATGGTATGTAAGTCAAACGAAAAATATTATACAATAATATTATGCGTTATTATATTAAATTCATTAACTGTGAATGAATCCTCTATGAAGTGGTCTATATAAATAGAATACCTGGTAAATCCATAGGTCACTTAAACTATATTTTACAGCTTCTTAAAATGCCACTTTATAGATATTTTAAAACCTTCAAAGTTGAATTTTTTGGCTTAGTTTAATAACTATCTCAGAATTAAACAGTGATGGCAAACTGTGTTCTTAACTCCATTGATGGAATTGCGAGAGAAAAGAACAAAGTAATAAATTTTATATGGCTGTCAACTAATCGTCATCGGAAATAAAAAAGTGTATACGAAAACTATGTTGGTGCCCTAATTATTTATCAGGGGCTTGAGGATACGTAAAATATTCACAGTGAGAATATAGTATGAATATAATTAAAAGATATTAAAAATCCCTGTATAGTGTTTGTAAATTTCTAAGGGGCAGAATTAAATCATATTTTCTTGTTTATTGCTTTAATAACTATTCCCTTCATAGGGCAGAATTTGAACATTTGAACAATCCATTTTACAGTTCGTTCAATTTTAACCAATCGTGGTAGACTGTCATTGCAATGTTGTCAAATTGAAATTATCCAACCTAATTACTGTTCGCATACTATCGTAATTCACCTAGGCCTACGACACTAGATGGTAGAAATCATATCCCTAAACAAAAAGTAAGGAAACTTTCTTAAAAAACAAGAAAGCCGTACCACAGTATGACTTTGATGTGTAGGTATAGGCTTTTATCTAATACCGTTTATTAAATATTTTATCCCGCAAAGAGTTTTAGCAAATTTATTCGTGGTTTCACTTTATTCGGATAATTTCACGAGCACCACGCTTCTCTCTGCGTTCGTGCAGTTATCGACAAGATGAAATTAAATCGTAATATTACTTGTGATAATATTTATATTAATGATTTTCTTTATTAATTCCTCCCATAATTGTATTAATGGCATACTATCATGTCTTCCCTGGATCTAAAAATAGTAATTGTACTGAATGCTATAGAGCAAACTTTTTGACTATGGGAAGAGAGCAAATCTTGAATTATACTTGCTATGTTGCATCGGGCTTTTGAAAAAAATGTCTAAAGAAGATATAAAATTTATGCTAGATATTCTGAAAGTATAAAGATAAGTAGATTTTGTACTAATGATCATGTTTGCAACTTTTAGTCGTTACTTTATACCACCAGATATCGAACCTCAGTATCTCGAATTGCTTCTGTAATTTGATAATACTTCGAATTCAAAAATTAGATTTATACAAAAGTTAAACACTTTCTTAAGTACATAAATTCATAAATTTGGCACTTCAACTAACTAAGAATTTCGTTTTAAAATTTTTAGAAGTTATAGTATTTGAAATGTATATCACAAATTACTGAACATTGATACTAAGTATATTTACACAATTTTGTTACGTTGTTTAAAGTTGTTTAAATACCCCGTGCTTGCACTATAGCACACGCATTAAGCAAAAATATGCAATTAAAAGCAGGCTATATCCACGAGGCGTAACTCATGTTTTCTGTCACTTAAACTTAAAGTCTTTATTGCTCGCTCCTTCTCCATGGCGTATTGCGCATACTAGACTTAATATCAATATCGTCATTCCAAAACCTTGGCTGATTCCACCTAAATAAGATAGTAACCATTTTATTTAAAGTACTTAGTGTTAGGAAAAGCCATTAAATATTAAAGCGTATCCTAACTTTGAACCCAAGAATATCAAAATTGTCTGCAGACCACTTTGCTATCCAGGATTTTAACATTTCGTGACAAAACATGGCTTTAGATAATTAAAAAACAAATAGAGTTTGAAGACAGGTTGGTACATGTACTTCCTCATCCTATCGACGTGGCAATCATTGTATTGCGGTGCAGCTATCTGTATTCGTCTGTATTAATTGACAAGGGTAGAATAATCCCTGGAAAAGGACACTTCCAAAGAGAATAAAGCTCTAGTTATGTATTATACTTTTTATAGTGGCGGTACTTTATCTAATTCATTCATTTGCACTTATATATACATATATTTTACTTAAACTTGGAGTAAAAGAATTTGTTTATACTATTGAGACAAGTAAAAGAGCTTCGAATTACAGAAAATATATTACGTATAAATTATATACGATCCCGATTGATAATAAAACTATTTCGAGGTTTTACAATTCCAGTTAGAGAAGTTCGACTGTATTCCCAGCCGTGTTATAAAAATAATACTGATTTTTAGTTACTTATTAAAGGGTTCACGCGTATCTGCTCAAGAAGGCAAATAGGTACAAACGGCCCGAACAGGAAGACATAGACCAGCCGTACTGGTTGGGTCCTGTTACGGCACAACCCCGATTCGCATGACAGAAAACATGAGTTACGCCTCGTGGATATAGCCTGCTTTTAATTGGATCTTTTTGCTTAATGCATGTGCTACAGTGCATGCAAGGCATTCTAGGAACGACCTATTACAGTGCATTTTAACTGTAACAGTTCCTACATCGTTTATGAAATGAATACATCAACTGTTGCATGTGATTCAAATATCAGTTTCCGCAAAGTTGGAACCTTCTGCGATTGTGGAACGTAAACCCGGATATTGCACTTCAGAAACATCAGACGAGGTAGTTAAGATAAATCGTATCAGTTTTTAAATGTTAACTTTTTTTGGTTAAATTCCAAGATAAACAAAAGTTTAAATGCTCGAAGCTTTAAAGTAATCTATACATACAACCTGCAGTTTCTGGCCATTCCAAACGTGATTCATCACGTTTTACATATAGAAGTAAAGCAGTTCGTCCCTTTTTAAATTTGTGCTCTCTTTTACTAATTTTTGGAATATATTTTATATATAATATAAATGAAAAATAAACACAATGAACAATGAAACTAAAATAAGTAGATAAGCAGAAAAAAGACGAAATCCTTAAAAAGTCACAGCGCAATATTTCGATACGATGTCTGTGCTCTTCTAAGGCAAGAAGACAAGTGAAAGTAATGAAAATAAATACTGAGTATCGAAGGTAACATAATGCATGGAAACAGATAAAACAAGCAACAAGAGTGAGAGAGAGAGAATATAAAATATATTAATATGTAAAATTTAAACCGGTGGTACACGCGCTGTATGCAAAAATATAGCTGTCATCCCTCTATCTCTAAGTAAATTTTCAGAGCCATTAGTGACGCAGCAATAAGTGTTAAATTAAATGCATCATCAAAATCCTTACAGTGAGATAAGGCATGTTGGGCAACCGGCAAGGGAGACTTGGTTTTAACAGAACGTCTATGATTGTTATGCGTAGCGAAACAACAGTAGAAGTTAAACCAATATAAAATACTTCGCAAAGCTTACAACATAACATATATACGACGTTCTTGGAAGAACAGGTCGCAAATGAAGAAATATTCAATTCTCTGGATAAATTATCGCTGCGGAATGAATGACATGGAATAATAAGCGCACAAGTATTACATTTAGGGCGTTATGATCTTCCAACGGGACGAGGTAAATTGGAAGGAGATGGGTTGCGGCGAAATATAAATTTTAAGGTTAGGGGGTGTTATAAAAGTAAGGCGGGGTATGAATATATATTTTTTTCTTGGTGCTTTGTGTTTTTTCTGCTTATCTAGTTACTGTTTCATATATGTATATAAAATAACCAATGATTAAGGTTACACCGAAGTGAAAAGATCCCATTTTTTGTGTAAAAATTGTTTGTTTGCACTTTTAAAAATACTATGATGCATATAGAATTTCCCTTCAATATTAATTTTAATTTTAAAATGAATTTTTCGTTGAGTGAGTAATCACACCCTGTTTCCAGTAGTTCGTGAAGAAAACTAACAGTTGGCAGTTCAAGATATCTATCAGAAATATATTTCTGCATTTAATGATTTACTTTCAAAGTCTTACGTCTATGTCTTATGGGTAATTGTTAGTGTTTCAGTTCTGAATATAATGTAGGGGCATTCTAATGGGATTTTGGTACTTATATTATGTAACCCACCATTCTTAAGTTTCTAAGGGTGCATTTTTAGTTCGGTAAGAGTATAATTGCTATAAAAAGTTAATGTCACGGAAAACAGAGAAAACTAAATCTTGTGAAGCAAGGAGGGCCTGTTCTAAAAATATAAGAATGCATTTAATTATTTCAATTAATTTTTCTAGAAATAAATTGTCTGCACGTTTGCCTGAATTCAAAATCCTTTACCACCACCCTATAAATATTTACTTTTATGTATGAAATGTTTTCTCCAATTGCATTTCAGTGTATTTTATAAAATTGAAGGTGGTTTTTTCTTTAAAATTTCATACATAATTTTTAAAAAAATATATTTTTAGTCATGTGTCTACATTTTCAAATTTAATTTTTGCCTACACTTATTTTTTTAAAATGAATAATTAGTATATTGAGAAAATTGACTTAACATTTAATTTTCACAATCTTAGTCACACAATTACATTTGGGGGAATTTTTTTAATTATGCACTGATGTGCACATCTGTACGAGTAAATGGACTATTTATTGTCTCCACAGTCTATGCTTTTAAAATGAAAAGTCTATCTTTAATAGATAAGAATTTTCTTCATTCACTTAGGAGTTTTTTTTTTTTTTTTTTTTTTGAATGATTTATTTATGGACGCTCTTTAACAGCTCAGGTCATCAGCGTCCCATTCAACACAGGGCGTGAAACGGCTGACAAACTTTGCTCAGAGGCCTCTCTTTCAGGCATGAGGTTCTTTTTCGTGCCGTAAATGTACGACACGGGACCCACGGCTTTACTTCCCTTCCGAAGGAAGCCATACTTAGGATTTTTACACCCCGAAAAAATCCATCGGTCCTGGCCGGGTTCGAACGCGCGATCTTGGGTTTAGGAGGCAAGTATGGTAACCACCAGGACCGACCACTTAGGAGTATCCTTAAAACCTTTGTCACTACCAAAACTTAAATAAGCCCTTATTTAGAGAATATTACAATATTAATTTGAAATCGCTGATTTACCAAAGAGAAGTTTAAGAACCTTTATCATAATGAGGTATTTTTGACCTACATAAGCGTATTAGTGAAAGGGAATGTAGTCATAAGACCGAAGAGACAGTTGTGAAGTTAGTAACAGCATTATATATAAATAATAGGTCATCAAAAAATAACTGTCCTAAAATTACCATAGAGACAAAGGTTTAAGGGGGTAAAAATTAGAAACCCATTCAGGTTATGTTACTGATGTTAATCAATTTCTGTTTAAATATATATATAATTTTCTTTGTGTCGTTTTCACTGGTTTATTTCTGGCTAAAAAAGCAAAATACCCCGATTCGTTCATGTGGGTCACAAGGACGAGTAGAAAATAGCGATACAGGAATGTTTACAGCAGATGGGTCTATGTCCGCATACGGCGCGTGCTATGTGAAAGCCTGTCCATCTGCGAACACTTACATAATCTGCTCGTGCCCTTAGGCGCCCTCGTAAGTTTCTCCTCAGAGAAACAGCACCTGATAGGCTGCTCTCAACGAATAATTCTGAACGTCACATTAATGAAGGAACGGTATGCTGCAGAATGAAACCTGGGTTTATTTACATTATTATCTAACACTCAAGGTGATATGTAAAGAATTGTCCAGCTGTAAAGAACGACAAAGGGGATTTCTGTTATTTCGTGTCTTCTGTTTCTGAGCTTTAGATGCACAAGGTTTTTAATAATATGTCTGTGAAGCCAGATTTTTCTCCACTTGTAAGAAACGAATATGGGAACTGAAGCCAAAATTAAGCGAGCTTTGGGCCTGATGTTTCACTGATGCAAGTTTAAGTAACTGAACTATTTTGTCCAATACTGCATTCAGTCTTTTAAGTGTTTGGAATGCATAACTTACTTAAACATACATGTACATTTTGTCAAGTTATATTCTCGCGTACTTTTATGGCATATATGCCATATTGCTTGCATCTTTCAGGGGGTTTTAGGGATGACAAATTTAGATGTTATGTACGTTTCTTTCCTTTATTATTCTCAGTAACATTTTACTCAGCGAATAAGCTGAAAATCTAATGTTCAATTGACGCGTAGTTGTTAATATATTCATTCCTCTACCTCCGTACCTACATAAAACACAATTACTTGTAGCTGTTAGTGATTCTGACATTCTGAATTTGCTGTCAGCTCACATCGGCAAAAGAATTTATGTAATGTCAATCTGTGAAACAAAGAGAACAATTTTCAAAGAATTTGTAACATATTATCAGTGTTAAGTTATTGACAGTTAAATCAGCTGCTGTTTTTCCCAAACTTTACAGTGTAATGTGAATTGCATATTCCGAAAAATTATACGCGGTTCTGTATAAATTATTTTTTACTTTCATACTAATATTTACTAATATACTGTGTGTTATTTTTATAGATATAACGTTTATTTAGATACAAACTCCTGTTGCTTTAAAGATTTGTGCTGTATTTGCTTTTATATTTGGGATAGAAACTAAAACTGTTGATTCCAGATCCTTCAGATTATGAAATTTTAATTAATGCAATTCATATCTTCGACAAGTTCCATAATTCCAAAAAATAGTATTAACTACCTCAAAATAACTTATTTTTGCCAATATAAAATTTTTCGAAAACCTTATAAATTATGTTGATATGCTTAATAGGTGTAGAAAACAATTGAAAAAATTAAAAATAAGCTTAATAAGATTGCTGTCTTCATGGCTTTTTATAATAACAATTTACAACTGTGCTCCATCGCTTATTGTGATCTATATTTGCAATTATAAAAGAGGACAACCCACATTTTCTTTATAACTTTCTAACATGTAAGGAAAAAGGCTGCTTGTTAACATTATGGTATTTTCTTACTTTTATTATAACGAAATTTTGACCAAATGCTTCATTAATGAATGGGTGAAAAAGCTTTGGATTTCTGCTCTCAACCTCTCTGATTTACATTAAACGGGAACACAACTTTTTTGTACTTGTTAGGTTTATTTATGGTGGATGTCAAGAGTAGTAAGAGGAAAAGAAACATGAAAATCTCTCGAGAAGCAACTAGTGCAGTGAGAAATGGAGTAACCAAAGAACAAATCAGACAGAGTATCTTAAACAGCACACGAACAACTAGCGTGGAATAGGTCACCACGTTAGGAAAAAGCGAGCTTTCTTGTTAGGAGGCCGTGCCCTTATGGGACACAATAGGCTATCGTTATCTTTATCTTTATATCAATGTAATGTTTAGTGATGTCTTTAAGTATCCATAATGTTAGCAATTTCATTTTCGTTGTCAATTGCTCAAAATAAGCTATCAGTATATTTTCTAAATATGGTGTAATTTTTTTTTTTTTTTTTTTTTTTTTGTTCTTGACCACCTCCCTGGTCTAGTGGTTAGCACTACTGACTGCATGACTGCAGGCCGGTACCTACTTAGGACCTTTTCTAAGTTAGGGAGGTTTGGAACGGGATCCACTCAGCCTCGTGAGGTGAAATGGGAAGCTACCTAATGGAAATGTGACATTCTTCGATCACGAAATATGAGCTGCGGGTTGCCAGTATCACATACCCCTGCAATACTCTCCTCTATCAATGAAGTCGAAAAACGGAGATAGAGGAAGCAAAGGTCGCCTCGGCAGACCAAGGCACACCCCGAGCAGTCATGCCAAATGAGAAGAAGAGTTTTTGTTCTTCACCATTTCGTGGACTTTCATAAATCTTCTTTGATTCTTGAGATAACAAATTATTGTTCACATTAACAGCTTCCTTCAGTATTTCAGGAGGTGTTGAACTTAAATTCACTTGTCGATATTACTCATTTCTAACATTTTTAAATCACTAAAATCAAACATTTCTAAATATATGTATGGTTTTTACCTCTTGATCATGGGAAAGAAAAAAAAAAACAGCCTAAGCAACTTTCACATTCTATCTATTTACGAGTATACGCTCTTACGAAGTTTACGGCTTGTCAAGGTTCGCCTCTTAGTGTATATTGTTTAATTATATTATTCAGTTTTTTAAAAAAACATTTTCTCGTTAGTTATCTTAGTTTGAGATAAGGGTGATGCTTGTGATAATTGAAATTCAGTTTTGGAACCTAAAATGCAACATAACTGAGGAAAAAGAAAAAGCAGAACCAAAATATCGCAATGCAATTCATTAACTGTCACTCTGCTACCAGCATGAAAGCTAAATTATCACAAGAGTATGCCATGCAGATGTAATAGTAAAATTAAGAACTGGAGAGATGTCCTACAAGAGACACAGACAAGCATAAGAACATTTGATATGCCGTCAAGCTGCAGATATAAGACACCATTCCTTCATTGCAGTGCAATAAATTTCAGCAATCGGTGACGCATTCAGATAATTCCAGAACGAACAGTAAGCTGGCTATAGACAGTGAAAACGGCAGCAGCTGATGCCGTTACCTCAAGGACATCCTAACAGCACTATGCTGGAACTACTTGGATCGTTTAACTGGTTAGCAAGCGCGCCTCTGAATCGCAGCTTTGATTTACATTTTGATCAAAGTGAGAAAGCTTCCTCCAGTTTCACTTTACACTAGCGATATCCAGAAGCATCTCCACCCCAGTCGATGTTTGAGATAAATTAGTGCATTTTTGAAGGTTAACGTTAGAACAAACTTGTTGAACATTTATGAGTAATTAAACTGCGACAAAATGCTGTTCGGTGGTTAGTGTATATTCACTCTCACTGTTCATGCTTTAAGCCCGACACTTTACTTGTTAAAAGTATTAAGGCGAGGGCAACAACGAGGAATGCCGTAGCATTCTTGAGAAAACCAGACATAACATAACATTATCACAAAATAAATAATCCTGTAGAAATCACACAACCCACTACTATTTAGGGACGAAATCAAAACTGTTCTTGTAAAAACGGTCTATTCATGACTGATAAAGGTCTCTTTATTCCTCTGGAATCTGTTCTCATAATATTAAAAAAGCGTTCCTTTACGTAAAATTATACTAAAACACAAATGACTGACGACCATGTTTTTCAAGAACAATTTTTATTTTGTCACTAAATAATACTGACCCACAAACCAGTGGAATCAAAAGAGGTTAGAACAACTGTTAATTGCTAGGTTGCTACACGTTTGTTGATACCAAAACCGTGGAAAAAAACGCATAATGCAATAATCTAACGTTACTCTTACTTTTCTCGTCTTTCTTGTCAGTTTCTTTATGATAGCTCTTGTTGACTTTCTTCTGCTTCTTTCTACCTCTCATTATTTCTACACTTTACATAGCCACAAATGAAAACATTCAACGATTTACATTAAGGAGGTTCCACATACGGCGCTAAAATATCAGTGTTTTGTTCTACATGAGGCAAGGTGGGCACAGCGTCTAAGCACTGAAACTTCTATGGATGCCTATTCGCAAACCCCTTATTAATATATAAAATGATTAACAACCTTAAATTAGCCTAAATTTGCTATATTTACGAATCTAACTTAGGACGTCCCTTCAAAAAAGACGAACAACTCTTAAAATAATGGAAATAAATAAGTTCAAATAATTTTACATTTTAAACATTAGACTCTAAATTAAAAGGTAAGTTAATAATGCAATTGCATTGTACCCACCCGTATGTTCTTACCTCCCGCTGCCTAGCACACATCTCCACGTCCATAATCAAAGTCTTCTCCCTACCAGACTAAGGAAACTATTCAGTCACTGAACATCTAAACAAAGGAACTGAAATTTCACACCCGGAATTGAATGGGACGCTGATGACCTGAGATGTTAAAGAGCATCCATAAATAAACAAAATCAACAAAGGAACTGAAACAAAGTGTATAATCCACGGTGGCCATAATATAATATCCCAAATGTAAATTGTAATAATAATAATAATAATAATAATAATAATAATAATAATCTCAAAATTCGCTATTAGAGAAGCATTTTGGCAAACCCTTTGGGAAATACTGAGATAGAGAAACTATTCAGTTACCCTGAGCCCTTCCATGCCAGAAGTTCCAGGTTCCGACATATTTTCACCAATGGTTCGAGACCAGTGAGAGAGGCGATTGGGAGATCCACATGTAGTTCTGCCAATAACTTGAATAATACTCTGTCCTCTAACCACAATTTTTTAATGAAATTATAGAATGAAAGAGGCGAGACGTTCTAGTAATAGTGAACGAGGGAATCCGAATTGTTCACTTCGGTAGGTTTATGTTCAGAAGCCAACCTTTTCCTCCTATGTCCTCAGCACTCTTCCTTTGAACATTTTATATGCGACCATCTCAAGAGGTTACTTGTTAAACATCAATACTTGCATAATATGTATTGGTATTAAATAGTATTAAATCTGTGAATGACTGAAACACCAATGATGAGGTCATGTGGATACCGCTACAAGAATGCTTCGATATTGTATATGTAATGCCTCTGTGATTACGCAAAATTGTGTTTATTAGCATGCTTACCAGTTTTAATGTACTAGCACTACTTAAGGAACGAAATTATTCCTTTTATATTCGCCTGTAACGCATTTATTCTCACTTTCACTCTACATAGAGTGAGATTAGATTGATCTATTAGCAGCTTACTTAAAGACTACACAAAGTAACATGAACAGAATCTTCCAGTAATAAGCTCATTTTAAAATGTATGTAAAATAGACACTTCAAAGGTACGAACTCATTCGAAATGATGATGAGTAGACCTGAAATGATCACTTAGCATAAAATGGCTTTAGTTGAGAGTCTTAAACAGATTCCATTACGGTCATTGTTACACTGAAACTCCAATTTAAGTGGGCATATTCGTAATGGACACCTATTGGAGATTCTATGCGAAACCTTAAGGAAATTTAGAGGAACTGACTTGTATTTTTTAAACTGTAATATTTTTATACTATTACAATATACAGGAGTTATGGGGCCGGTAGAGAACGGCTACATACTGGGAGAAACCAGTCCTGAAGGTCATATAAGCATGTACAGATAACAGTCTGTAGTTTGTCAGTGAATGGTTGTGCGTTTGTGTGTTGTTCGGTGCTTTCATTTTGTGTTAATTGTTCTTCATTAGGTATGCCACTACATAAAGTCTTGATACATATATGAAAACAGTATTCCAGCATAGAAGTGGTAAAGCGATTCACAAAAAAAATATCCTGGCAATCGTGTTCCAGGTAGAGGAATTGTTCACCAACTCATTAAAAAGTTACAAAAGGCAGAACCTCTCAGTGACAAGAAACGTGTTCTGAACTGCTGTGTTCTTACGGAAGAAAAGTTACTGAATAAGGAATTTCCTGCGCAGATGCCGGCAATGTATTGCCGCTGAGGGTCATTACTTTTAACATCTCTTATAGTGCAGGTTAATGATTATAATTATCAGTTCTAAATACAGCAGCATTTTATACTTTTAGTAAAAATATAAATGTTAAAATTAAAATAACTTTATGAGCGGCGGCTCTAGCTCCCTTTTTATGGTGCGGTGGTTGAACTTTCCCAGTAGACGGCAGCGCTCAGGCGGCTGATAACTTAAACAACCTCATTGTATAAAGACAAATGTTTATGTGAAAAATTCGCCAAGGTTACTGAAAGTTATTATTATTATTATTATTATTATTATTATTATTATTAATTTATTGAAGCATAATTTTCGAACTCTTAAAATGGAAATCTGGACATTAGTTCATTTTAAAGCCCATTTCTCGTGGAACATAATTCGTAATCAAAGTAATGCATTTTATAAAATTAGAAGAAAATCCATTTTATGCATATTTGGAAGAGGAAAAATAAAAATATGGCAAAACTGAAAATTATTAAGACAAACGAATGTGAAATTTTTTTTCATATTCTTGTGTCAAGTTAAAATGAGTGTAGAAAAATAATAAATAATTTTTTACTTAGAAATTTGTCTTGCATGCCGATAGAGATATCACACAGCCAGCACTCTCAAGTCAAAGTAGTACAGCTGACTTCTCGCTCGGCCCCACACCCAACTATTACATCTGTTCCAAATATAATTTTAAGAAAATTATTTTTACTAGAGTCCTTCTTGATTTAACATTAAAATGATATTGACGTCTTTTTTATCAGACAGCATTCAGCCGGTTTTTTCCCCCTTTCCTAATAGCGTCTAACGCCCGGTTTTACGCTGCGGGGACACTGATGATATATGAGATGAAATTACAAATTTGAGAAGGATTTTTTTTTTTAAGGAAGAAAGCATATCAGGCCGGAGTTTTAGGGACCTCTTCGGCATTAGCCAATTTGTGAGGACTGAGGAAAACATTGAAAAACCCTCGGAGGGGAGGAGAGTCCAGGAGGAAATAGAACCCCAGATCTCCCCCTCGCGAGTTCGCGCCTTAACGATCTCGGCCATCCTACACGGTACCGCGGATATTTTTGTTTTTAGTTTTCCGTAGGGAAGAATAGGAATTAATTTATTTATGTCGCAGTTGAAATTTTTTATACTCGTAAATGTGGCATATACACTTCTATAGAATGCGCGATATCAACTATGATATTAATTTTTTTTTAATGTCTAGCTCCATTCTTTTCTGGTTTGTTTCCGATTTTAACGAATATTACTTTAAAACTCTCTGATCTCTGATATATATATTGTGTGTTTGCATTGCATTATTAATTTATACGATTCATTGATGTTTGATTGCTTTTGAATGGTTGAAAATGAGCTTAACTGTGTTTTATGTACCCCGGATGAGTGAACATTATTAAAACCATATAACTTATCAATCCACCATGGGCTCTAGGCGTTTTTTCTAAAAGTTATATTATTGGTTTTTCTAGAGGCAGCAAACAAGACAACAGAACTTTGTAAATATAAATGTTTAATTTAAACTGATTCTCACATGCAATTAGGGACAAAGTATTGAAAAAAAGTTTGAAATAATACAACAGTACCTGAATTAGATTTCTTGTCAGATCAGGCTGTCTGGCAAGGTTCTTTTTGCAGTTTTTCCTTGCTCTGAGAAGTTGAATGCCAGATAGTTTTATGGCGCCAAGCACTCCGAGCTCATTTGCATCATCAGTAAATCATTTCATTTATAACTACAGACTTACGCCTATAATATTCAGCCCACAATCAACGGACATTGCGAGAAGATTAATGCAGTCAAAGCGACAGTAAATAAAATAACATAAAATGAAAATATAAATCTTAAATAAACAAAGAAATGAATGCATAAACCGTAATCACTCATGTAATATTGTATTTAACAATACACATTTGGAAAAGCAAATATTCATGAACTCTACGTTTGTAACAAAATTGCACATGAAGTTCTTTGAATTGTGGTTACATAGTTGTTTCTTTAGATTTAAAATGTCAGTATAGATGGGCATAATTCATAAATATTTTATCCTATTTCATATCCTCGGCAATATCTTCAATTTAGTACATGAGAAATAATATTTACTTCGCTATAGCAGACGGAATAAAACAGCCGAGAAGCAACGGATGTGGCAAATTTCAAATTATTATCACGCTCAATCGTCTTTTATGTTTAAAATTTAACGGAAATAGTGGGTATTAAACAAAATATTTACATTGAATTATAAAAATGTGATTAAAATAACAAATCAAATAAAATATATAAAATTGAATTAAAAACTGTTTAGTAACACCATTTTTGTGCATATATTTTATGATTAAAATTATCATTTATTATATTTTCAGCTTAGTAATATATGGCCAATCGAAATATCCACTTAAAATTTCTTGAGATGTTAAGTTATTAGATCCAGCTATTCATTTCGTTCCAAAGGCATTTTCACTCAATCTCACTTTACCTTATTAAGAAAGCTAGCTAGGAGTCAGGACTATGCTCTAATCTCTAATCTCTAAAAATGTTTAACCAGGAATGCAAGATTTTACAACACATACAATTACTACCTTCTCGGCTATGCATAAAATTAGAAAAGTCGATATTGTTTTGCTATTATTTTGATGAAAATGAGTACACTTTTCAAATACCGGAACAGTTTCATAAATCTCTTGAGGCAGCATAAAGGTTGCTTAGCAAAGGATCACTAAAGTTGCTCGAGAATGAGCGTGAACTCCAGAGGTGGTCCGTAAAGGCCTGAAGCCAAGTGGGGAACATATCTAGGTTAAACTGCATACATTGCGGACGCTTTTACTTCACGATTTTCGCCACCAGTCACGTGACAGTTGCTCTCAAGAATACGTTTATTTATGAAAGATGATATCGCTTTGCTTAGTTGATAAGCGTATAACCATGGGTTTCTTGTTCCTATGCTATTTGTATAACGTACCACAGTGTTTTCAGTACCGTTTTCTGCCCTTTCTCTATTAACCTTGACAAACTATTGTCTGATGTTTTTCAGCTTTCGTGTATTTCTTAGTCCCATTAATAGACTGATTTCTCTATTTTCCAATTGCGTCATATATTTTTTTCTTATAATGTAATTTGTATCCTGAACCAATGAAATAAAATCGTACATGTTATTCAGAAATATAAGTAATAGAGTATTTTAAAGTTAACGATATAATATAAAATGTGATTTTATTTCCTGACTATCAGGCAATCTATGGAATGTCAGAAGACAAATATAATAAAATAAAAGCTTAGAATTTAAAGTAATTCTATTCCAGTTAATTTTGACTTTGATATTTCTCATAATTAGAGGAAGATATAAATCCAAAACTAAGTAGTACATTTACAACTATTTTAAAACACTTAAATAAAAATTAAAATTTACACAGTTAAATGTCATAATATAGCGGAAATTCATTATTGAGATGTGGTTTTAAAAACTAGGCCTTGATAAGAAAATAAAAGAAAAATTAAAAAGAAAGAAATAAAGTGTTGAAACCACTTGTCGATATCTACCTCTAAATACAAATACTATGAATCTAAGAAATCCATGAACAGGATTTGCACAATCGCTTCTAAGAATGGAAAACATTAAACTGCTATAATTAAAGCCGTAATTTCGTCACTGTTTCCACACCATTAAATATTATTTAATTGTGTGATGTGTGAAGTAATATGTGTTATGATATGAATCAATTACGAAACGTAAGAATGAAATCGTTCAATAAGAGATAACTATTTTCCCTATAAATATCATGGTAAAAGTTTATGAAAACATCTTTAGATTATGCAATATTGTTTGCAATCATTAGCCTGTATCGTCTTCACAAAATTGCAATGTATGAGTTCCACAGTCAACAAATAAAATTAAGCTGCTCTATGCTAAAGACTCCGGCTACAGAGATATAGAAAGAGCTACAACCAAAGGGCAGTTTGAATACACATATACTCTTTACGGTGAAAAATTATATATCGTACGTATTCTTGAGATCTCCGATTGGCTCTTGTGCACCTAATGTGTTTTGATTTTATCAGTGCTTTTTTCTCCCATAAAAATATAATCCTAGTGAAATGTTTTAATTTTTATTACATTTTTCCAAATGTCAGTTCATTGTTCTCATGAACCTGTGGACATTCTCGCCCTAGGATGGAGGTATTGTAGCGGACTTCTGAGACCGGGACGTTGTTCCAGTGGAGATGATAGTGAAGATGATATGGTTATACTGCAACAAGGGATAGGGCTTAAACCTAGAATACCTAAACGTCAGCTGTAGGGATTTTTTTAAATAGTGTTCAACGCCCGTTTTTACTACTGAGGCACCACAGGCGGTGAACACTGATGATACATGAGATGAAATGATAAATTGGGAAAGGATTTATTTGAAAGGAAACATTCCAAGTCTAAGTTTATTAACTCCCTGACATTTGTTATTTATGAGGACTGAGGAAAACCTGAAGAAAAAAAAACTCATTCGGGGAAGACGGTCCTGGCGGAATTCGAACTCCAGACCTCCCGCTCAAGAATCCGCGCCTTAACGACCTCGGTCACCCATGGGGATGAATGGAATAAATTAATGATGGCGCAAATCAGTTCGGAGTTCTTAGCGCCTTAAAGCTACCAGGAATTTATTCTCAGCGTAAAGAACTTTTCTAGATAACTTTACTTGATCAGGAATAAAACCCAGAATCTCCGGATTAGTAGTCACAAACTCTACCACTAGAGGTGTTTTTTTAATTATAACCTTATAAAGATATTTTAAATATATTGTATATAAATAATAAGTAATATCATTTTGTTTGTTATCTTGTGAAGAGAACTATTGATATAGCTAAATATAATGTAATTAAGATTAAACCACGAACAGCGTATTTTACGATATTTTACATGCATCTGAAGTTTTGTCATGCTTTCATTACGAATTATAAAACAAAAAGGTCGAAAATAGTTTAGTTTTGACGCGAAAATGGTGATATTATCAGTTTTAACAAATTCTTTGATAAATTTAGATAATTCTACAATGAGCGATTCTATAGATGGAAGCCGATCCTATGTCAAATCGTGATATCATCTATAAGCAGAGTCAGTTATCCACATTTTAAAGTATCTCAGAAATGTATAATATAATATTATGTGGTAATCTTTACACCTAGCTGAACATGACTTAAGTTACTATGCGAAAAGAAAGGTTTATGTCACCATGTGCTTCGGAGGAGTTATTCATTTCGATTTGAAATTTGTATTCAGCAATGTATGTCTCTAAACGTCGTATAAACAGGTAAAACAGGCGAAGAGGCATAATCAGAAAACTGCTGATAATGATATTTTTGATGAATAGAGACATATTTAACAGGTATTTTTATAAAAAAAATTATCGAATTTAAGCATAGAAAAAATAAAAAGACAATTAATATAAAAGATGTTACCCGTTCCATTTTTCTGTGCAAGAAAAAATCAAAGAAATTGAAGTTCGTACAATTGTCTGTGACAACTGTTTTACTCAGCTGCATGCTATCGGAATTTTCAATACACATTTTCTAATATATGAGAATAAGTCGTAGCTACCGAAGGCCTTTCCCAGTTTTTCTCTTTCATTGTTTACTATCTAAATTTGTGCAGGTTTTTTTTACCTAAAATTCTGCAACATCTGGTCTTTTTATAGCTCGTTGTGCACCTTTCCTCTTACATGTATTAAGTCATTTATTCTGGATTCTAAAATCCTTTGCTTAAGAGATAAAAATCATGTTGATTACATCTGTTATTGGCTACACCTTTCGGTAGAAGTGTTCTTTCAAAATATATCACCAATGCAGCTCTTGCGTTGTTTTATTACATCTGAACGCAGTGATCAATAGTTTTGGCTCAAGCACTGGGGTTTGCTTTTTTCCTGGATGAAAAATTTTCTTTGAGGTTATTCCCTCACTCTAAAAAAGTCAAAAGCCATTTAACTTTAGACTCTGAAGAATTTCGACGAATTCGCGTCACCATCCACATACCAGCTAATACTGGCATTTTTTTGGTCTATGCACACCAAGGATTAAACAAATTGTTGGTGTTGAAACTACTCCCACGGTTACTGTCGCAATAGACTCCACTTTGCTCGATTTAAATGGAACCTGATCCTCGAAGCGTTTTAAATCACCCATTCAAATATTATAACACCTTTATCTTCCAAAAGTGTTATAATCTAACTCGATGATAACACCTATAATAATAGGATCTAGTTAACCTATGAGAAACTATACGGAAAGCCCCTATATTGAGTATTTATTAAACTCTACATAGCATATTTTTATTATTTAAATCTATGAAAGTTACCGGGAACTTATGAGGTACTGGCAGAGAGTGCATTGAAGACCTCAACTTTTGAGGGAGACATTTCTAAACTTGCTGAATGAACTTATAAAACAATTGCCGTGAAGTATCCAGATGCCATACTGAAGCTGCTGATCTCAGCCAAAAAAAAAAAAAAAAAAAAAAAATCCTAATTATATAAATTGCTGGATGATGAAAAGCAAGTAGTTGTCTGTGCTCAGCAATGTGCTGTAATACTCACCATTGTGTAGTCCAAGAAAAGAAGCGCAACAAATAAAATTGATACTGTCTATCACTTGAGCTCAAGACAGTTGACCTGTTAAGGTACCTGTCCCAACACTGACTGCTGGGTCCAAAGTGTTTCTCCACTTCCCTCCACCTCCTCCATCTCCCTCTTTCCCTTCCTCCCTCTACAGACTACTAACACACATTTCCTTCAACCGCAAGCTACCGCAGACAGAATCGAGCAAAACTCCGCCGAGTCCTTTCCATTTTCCCTACTCCTTGAGCGGTCAGCCAATCCGATCACGAGAAAATGGGAACGGCAGCTCGAAGGCGAACCAATCCGTTTCTTGTTCCACAGCTTGTCAACACTCAAAAACTTTACAGCAAAAACTGAGATCCAATTTCTTTAACTTTACACCTTTCTTTTAAATCAGGACGTTTGTGCATACTGAATGGTTCGCAAGCATGCGATTATCTTCTTCACCGTTAAGAATCATCTGAACTGAAAAATGTCATTGTGGTTAAGCAAAAAAGCCGGGAAAAAAACACGCTCGCGCAGAGAATGTCATTTCTTTTACCCATTGTTATGAACCATTCACTTTTCCCAGCTACGCTAATCAATTTCAGAGACATTTGACATTGAAAAAGGAGAATTTTATAAAAACACCATACAGAATTCTAAATATTTATATGACTTTTGTTTATATTTATTAAAGGAAAACAAAAAATGACGCATAATGATCCTACATATTTTAAATCTTATTTTCCTATAACTTATCAAAACAATATTTTATACGTATAGTTTAAAAGTACAACCAATTTTAAAAGTTAAATTCAGATTAGCAAGTTTCACCCTAGCTGTGAACTATTTGATATATGGAAATCTCGTTAAGGGAGGTCAAATTAATTAATTTCTTCATGAATCTTGTTCAGGCTTATAGTGGCCATCATAGAATTTTACAGACCAAATACGCGCTGATAAATTGACACAACGTCAGTTTATGTGGTCAATACTTGCATAAGTTCTATCTTCTTGATTTTAAATATAAACTCCTCTTAGACTCCAATTTCCCCCTCATTGTCATATCCTTATCATCTCTTTATGAATCTGTTCCCTGCGGGTCTCACGGCAGTATATATTCATTCACGAAGGTGGTTGACAGATCACTTTAGAGCGGTGCGTTTTTTAGTGTGCAAACGTTATTTTAAGTACGTATCTGCACATGAGACATTTATTCACAGCTTTCCTGATCAATTGGCTCCTTCCAGGAACATTAGAAGAAGAAGAAGAAGAAGAAGAAGAAGAAGAAGAAGAAGAAGAAGAAGAAGAAACAAACAAAACGAACAGAAACGTAGTTTTAACACGAAATTGGCGCAAATCTGAAATGTTCACACAAGATCGAAATTAGCATAACAAGTGGAGGTTTTGAATGTAAAGAAAAACATTACATGGCCCAACTGAATGGTATTGTTCATAATGTGTTTACCCGATGTGCTTAGGCGAGTAAAGAGAGTGAGTGAGTTCTAATGCCAACTCACTTGCTGGCCAGTATTTGAATTCCGTACACGGGTGGCAGAGGACAGTGGCGTAGTCCATTTGACATGCACGCACCCAGATTCTGCGTACGCTGAACATTGAAGGTGAAGATGAGGGTTAGATAATGATGGAGCAATGGCGACATGAAAAGCAGTGGAGTATAAGAGAAAATATGCCCAAGTGCCGTTTTATCTATCAAAAATTGCACTTGGGGCCGCTGGAATCGAACCTGGGCTGCCTCAATGGGAACAGTCTAACCACTCAGCCAAGGCCAGAGTGCACCTACGCATACACCTTTTAGAGAGCAGAGTTGAAGTACGCTTAGTAGTTGAGATATAAAATATGTGTGGGCGAACAAGATTTGTAATTAGTTACAATAGCTTGGTATAATATTTTCGGTGAATTTTTAACTTTAAATCTCTTGCATCTTAATGAATCTTTAAGTTGGTAAGCACTAATGGTTGTTAAAATTGTTTACATCCTCTGCCAACTAAAATATTATTCCTAAGTTTAGGGTGGATATAAATGAAATCAAGAGGAAAAAATCCAAATAAATTAAATTCATATATTTAGATGAAGTAAGTTAGATTAATGACCTCATATGGCTATTGTTCTTCAACTATTAAGAACCTATCTTTCAGTATTCAGAAGAGAAAAAATCTTGCGAAACGTGTATTTCCTGACTAAAAGGATACGGGGAAAATGTGCTGTTTCAAACAACCCAAGAGATAGGAATTGACTGATTTTTGTGCAAATGATTTAATATCTACTTCGATGGATTTTTAAAAATATTTTTCAGTGAAACTTTTGCAATTTATGACTATGCAATAATTTATGTAGTATCGAATTGTTGCATTTCAAAATAAGCCTTGTAATAAGCATTAGAAATGCAACAACTACGCATTATTTTATAAAGAACAAAAAATGACTTTGGTTTTACAAAATGTTAATCTTTAACAAAGATACAGCCCACTAGCACCTGAAGTATGCGTTTTAAGATGAGAAAAGACTTCAGATAAAGCTTCGTTCAGAATACTGAAATCAAATGCACGCGCCTGCAGACACAGAGCGTAATTGTTTTGTTGTCACACGATTCTGCTCAAAGCAAAAAACATTTTACCGTTACAACGTGAATGTCTGGATTGGATTGTTAACGTCGGCACTTCAGCCTTGCTCAACGGCTGCTTGTTGGTTCAGAAGTAAGCGATGGACGAAAAGACGCCGGGAAGCAAGGATCAAAGGGTAGTGCGTGCCGCAGGCGGGATCCGGTGGAACTCACCTCCAAGAATTCCCAGCTCCTCAGAAGCCGGGTCGGAAACCCAAAGCGCAGGTCACCCCACACAGCACCAGCCACCTCGGCCGGGCACTTTCCACTCTATGACTAAACCAATGGAATGAAATGGGAGAAATAAACTTTCTTGGAAAGGAAAAAGATCCATCTAAGCATTCGTCTAAGCGAATAAAAGGGAGGACAAAATGACTGTCAACTGGATAGACTCTATAAATCTCCTACTTCTAAAACTACTACCTAATGACATTAAAGAAAATGATAACTCAGAGCACAGGAAACTACGAAAAGAACTCATTACTGTAAAAATAGATGAAGGTGTCATTTTCCACAACCATGAAGTTGAAATAAGAAAAACTATAAAGGAGTTAAAGAAGAACAAATCACCAGGACCGGGTGAAATAAAGTCGGAAGTGTTACAACAGTTCGAAGATCAGATTACTCCGTACCTGTGTCAACTCTTTAATAACTGTCTATGGCAGGGAAGAGTGCCTTATTGCTGGAAGGAACCGAATGTGATCATCTTAAACAAAGGGACTGACACGTAACCGAAATCCTATAGACCTATTTGCATGTTAAATGTTTTGGGCAAAATTCAAGAAAAAATATTGAGCAAAAAAAATATATGAATAAGATCAATGATTGGTATAAACACTAAACAGTTTGGATTTAGAAAAGACAAGTCAACACAGGTTGCCATTAACGAAGCAATAGAGACTGCAAAAACAACTAATAAAAAATATGTAATAGCAATATTTTTCGATATTGCGGCGGCGTTTGATAACTTATGGTGGCCAGTACTGTTTCAAATTTTAAGGAAAAAGAAATATCCAAAATGCATCTATAGTTCGTTAATAGATTATTGTAAAAATAGAAGAGTGTATGTTAAGGGTGTAAACCAGACTATTACAAAGGAAATTACCAAAGGATGTCCAGAAGGATGAATTTTAGGGCCGATATTATGGGACATATTTTTTGGAATTTCTAATAGAGAATCTAGAGGGATTAAACCGTATAAAAGAGATTATCGCATATCCAGATGGGAAGGAAATAATAAAAAGGAAAGTGAAAAGAGATCAAATAGAATAACTGATCGTGTAAACAATTGGTGCATAAAAGCAAAATTGGAAACAGCTCCTCACAAATCATCATGTATGTTTTTAAAAGAAAACGTAGACAGAAATCCGAGTATTAAAATTAACAATAATAATATAAAAATACAAGCAGTAAAAAAATATCTAGGTATCTATTCGGATGAAAAATTAAATTTTAAGAAACATGTAGAAAATACAAGAACTAGAGAGAAAAAGTTATGTTTAAGTTGGCCAATATTGGACAGAGATATTTCAATATACAAGCTAACGGAATAAACATCTATCATAATAGCATATTTGCAGCCATATTAAACCATGGAGGAGGAGTTTGGGGGGGAAGGGCACGCGAGATATATTTTATACGAACTTTAAGGAGCTCCCAAAGGAGAATTTTATTCAGATGTACAGGGGCATTTTCCACGTTCCCAATAATGAGACTTAGTAATATTAGGATATGGCCAATTGATTATTTATTTTGATTAAGAGCAGCCTCTTATTGACTTAAAAAACAAAATAACTAAAAAACATTATTGTTTTTGGTAAAATGGACATTATTGGTAAAACGTGTAGAAATAAAAAAGAAATAAAAAATTCTTTATTATAAATATGGCAACAGAATGGGATGTAATAAAAAAAGGTAAAAGAGTGCGTGAAATCTTCCCACCCATAAAGGAAAGATTACAATATAAGCATATTCATCCCAATAAGAGTTTAGTGCAATATGTAACAGGACACGGTCCATATTGCTCATGTTTGCAAAGATTTAAATTACAAACAAACAATACATGTACGGATTATAACGTGATCGATACACCGGAACATGTTTCATTTGAATGCCCTAAATACCAGTCAATTGTAGCAGAGGAAAGACGACTACTTGCAGGGAAACGCATCTGGAACATCATGAGGGATGGTGATTTGAGGGTATTGAATGAATTAACAAATAAAATATTATGCAAAATGATAGAGGAGTATATAAACAGCAAAAAATCAAACAAGAGAAAAAATTTAAAGGTCAGAAATCGTGCTTTTCCCTAGAAGATCCCAGAGAATCAGGGAAAGGCAAGAAATACATTTACAAGTAGAATTAGTTGAAGAAAAAGATGATAAAGAAGATAACACCCAATTTGAATCAGAAGAAGAGAACAGAATTGACAGGAGAAGGGAATAATGGCAGTTTTCGGGCTGAAAGGAAGCAGTTGAGAGAAGAAGTAGACGAAGATCAAAAGAAGGAGAGAAGAGAAGGAAACAGCACAGTCAACACCATAGTCCAGACAAATAGAATCTAGTAAAGATAAGTAATATTCCTAAGGTTTTATTGTCCAATGGTTTTTTGTTATTTTAGAATTGAAAAATTGGGCTTGAAAATCTTGAAGGGCGGGTTAATCCCGCAATTTACTTACTTTACCATTTTATTTGGCGATGTGTTATATATATATTGTTAAAGTGTTTTAATTATTTTTTTTATAGCTGCTGCTTTAGACTGGCAGCAACTCCATTGATGTCCAGGTCCTGATGCCAGGAATTCCGGTGGGGAGCAGCGCGGATACCGAGCGTTAGCAGAAATGAAGATGTAGATATTAAATTGGATAAAAATTGTAAATTAATTAAGTTTAAATGTAATCATTGCTACTGGGTACCAGTTGCAATTGCAGACGTAATTATAAATCATAGTAAAATAGCCGTAGTGCTGGATTCCAGTACCAGTTTAGTTTACTGAAGTTTTAATTTTGTTTAGTTATAATATTAGTTTTGTAGATTTAAAAATCTGTAGAATTTAAATTGTAATTTAAATTGTATTGAAAAATGTAAGAGGATTAAATAAAATAAATCTGAAGTATTAAGTCCTGATGTAGAAACAAGATATCAGGATGTAAGTATTGCAGTATAAAATTAAAAAAAATATGTCTAAGTGGGTGGGGTAAACCAAGATCGGGATGGCCGACCCCAAGGAACTTGAACGCGGATCTCCCGAAAGCGAGACACAATACCGTCTGAGCCACCCCGCTCGGTGAGTGTCTATTAACGAACTTCGCTGTCATTTAAAGCATATAAATATCCCATTCATCATCCCAAAGGTTTTGGAATAACCGATATGGAAAGTTTTAATTTTTTTAAAAACAAATCTGTTTAAAACAAGGCTAAAATGATGCTTTTATTTTAAGCTTTTAAATTTCTATATCGAATGCCAAAGTTATTTGGTGTGAACTTGAAATTAAGTTAATATGCCCAAAAGATGTGAAATGTATCCATCAAAAATATAATCAGCGATCCAATATAATGGCAAATTGTTTATTTAAGGGAACGGAATTTGGGTTAAAATTGAGAAATTCATGCGTTAAAATTACCTTCTGCATAGCAAGTACGGTTCATTTGGCAAAATTTCTGTAGTGCGGAAAGCAAACTTGAACTCTAATAAAGCATACCATTGTAGTAACATTAATCCACTTGTAATTAATGAAATAATATTAACGTGCTTTGCAGACTATGTATTAGATGGAACGATCGCACACTTAGGCGATGCTGCTACTGAATGAGTCTTTAACATACTTTTTTACAGGATGAGGGAAAAAAGAGAGGGGTGAGAACCCTATAATTTAACTTAGGGGTACTATTTCTAATAAGTTTCATTTCAGATATTGAACTGAATGAACGTTGTTATGTTCAAGTAGTAAAGAACCCAAATGGCAAATTATAAGGCAATAATGAAATGCCATGTAGTACAGTTTGGAGAGTTCAAGGCATGTATAGACTTGTAACCACCAATGTCCATAAGCGATACACGCAAGGATTTTCTGTCTATTAATGATCGTTTATATAAGATTTTCCATTACTTAAAATAATACCATAGTAAAGCGAGCGGTAAGAAAGAGCTGCAAATGTAAAAAAAAAAAAAGGGGGGGTTACTGGCAAAACTCTAAGAACAGAAATAACGAATATACGCTTTTGGATAGGAAAAAAAAAAAAAAAAATCAAACTATCTTATTTTAGTATCTGACTGCTGAATAATTAGTTAGACGGAAGTATACAGCTCATAGAAAAGAGAATGCCTGTTTGAAAAATATGTCATTCAAAATGTTTTTAGAACATTTAATTCCTTTCTTTTACCTTTATATCCTTTATTCCACCCTGCCAAAGTATGGAAATGATACTCTTAAAAAGCAAAATATAGTTTAGATTATTATTAATTACTATTGCGAAAGGATATATTATAATAAAAAGGTAAATATTGAACATTTTGAATTTATTTTATGATTTATATTTTTTAACTTTGTAAACAACGATGAAACTTTTTAAAAATATGTATGATGAAAATTTAATAATTATTTATACTGCTGTGCAAATTCAGATATCAGATATGACCATAGATTTCCAGAGTTAAGGAGAGTCAAAATAGTGATTTTAATGTGCCATTTGTTATTGTTATTATTATTATTATTATTATTATTATTATTTTGTATATTTATTTCACATTTTCATAGCTTGAAACAATTTTAATATTTTATTTTCTCAATACAATACAGTACAATAGCTTTAACCATTATTAAAATGTTTTTTTAATTATGACGTGCTTTTTATTTTTATGGATTATTTCCCCATTTTAACTAAATTGTTTTTATATTTGCTCTAGAGAGATCTTTTTCTAATAGCTTGGAAAATAAATAAATAAATAAATGAACGAACAAAAAGATTAAAAAAACACCATAATAAAGAGGAAGAGAAGGAAAACAATCATCCTAAAGGGTTTTGAGATTCTATTTCTTCTACAAATATGAGTTTTCTTTTTAAGTTTTACGTTTCATTGCAATTTCTGGGGAAAAAAAAAACAACTTTTTCATACAAATGTTCCATTATATCGGTAACTTGTAGGTAAGCATAAAATGTTGAAAATTTTACCAACTGTTTTTAACAAAAGTAACAACTAATTTAATGAAAACTTTTGAATATACGATAGCATATACATTTATTTAAAAATAATAATGCAACATGCTTAATTAAAAAGCGCATCATCATATTTTAAAAATTACAATTTTCTTACGATGAGATGCAACTTCTCTTTTCACCAATCACACGAAAAGTGGTCATAAGTACAACATACAAAATTCATTTAACTTTAATAATAGTTTCTGAGATAACGGAAAATGGATTTGTTAAATTGGTATAGGGTTTTTTGAATTCCCTTAATTACTTGGAGGGAAATCTTTTCAGATATCTCAGATAAGTAGTTTGAACCATTCTTCGTCAAATACGGAGAGAGGATATGGTTCGTAGTTTGAAGCAGAACCAAATTAAAAGACTCAGTTTCGTTCTCATTTCACCAAGAACAGGATATTTAGTCAACAATACTTGTCTAGCTCCTGATGAAGAATTCTTCTAGAAAATTCTGGAGGATGAAATGTTGCAGATACTATTTCTTGAATCAGCAAATATCGAACACGCTACTTGTTGAACGCTTCTAAACGTTTAGTTTTTTTAAGTAAAGCCTGTTTATAAAAATTAAAGCAGGTAGTCATCAAACGCAAGGGGTATAGTGCGCTATGATTGAGCGGCAGGCGGCAGCTATAGCATAGCTCGAGAGAAACCTCATCAAGCAATTTGATCTCATCGTTAATGGAACTCACCTCCTTTGCTTCTTTAAAATGTTTCCTCTTATTAAACACAATGTTATTCTTGGCGCTTACCTCGTTCTAGCATCTCTATACCGGCCTCTGCTGTCGCTGGCCTTGGGACGGAAATTGGCAAGCTCGGACTTCCTTGGTCACTAGCGAGAACCGGCTAATTTCCCCTTCACTGGCGGCCAAACTTTCCATATCTGAAGTACAATACGGCCATGTTATTTGTATCCTCCTCACACAACATTCAGCGAGAATTAAAATGATCTGTTCTTAGGTCAAGAATAATAAAACAGTAGGTTGTGAGTTCCCTCAGGGTATTGTGGGCGTATTGGTACAATGCAAGCAGGTTTTAGAGACACTGGGACTGAAATCTGAAGCTTTTTGGTGAACTGTCTTATTAAATGTCATGGAATAACTCATGACTCTATTTCGTTTTTCACACATGTATATTTTTGTTTCATTTTTTCTTAAGCCCCCCCCCCCTTCTCTCTCTCTCTCTCTCTCTCTCTCTCTCTCTCTCTAATGATAAAAATAGTGCTAATAAAATGCAAAATTTCTCAGAATCTACGTGAGGAGTTATGAGCTGGAGTGTTTGCAGGTTATTTATGAAAGTTTTGATAATAACTTAACACAGGATTATTTATCTGTGCTTTCATAAGAGAAATATTATTTTATATACTAATGATTTTACTAAACTTTTGTCTCATTTATATATGTAAATTCGATCAAATTTCAATATAGAAAAATTATGTACAAGCATTTAAAAATCCTGAAGCAAATTGTTATGTTACATGCTGAGAAAACAAGCATTTTTATGTTAAAAACACTTTCGAGAATCAAGCGATAAAGTTTAGAATACCTTTCAGAACATTTACGCCCCATATGTCAGAACATGTTGTTCTTCTGCTCCTAACTAGAATCAATAGACATCTAAGTGTTTATAAAGGCACTGCTTGTATTTAGAGGTTTGCCACATTTAGTTCTATAAAATCATCGAAATGTACTTTATGAGCATTACGTTTGGAAAGAAAGACATTTGTTAGTAATTGGACAGTTCATAATCGTGGTATGCCCATGAAACACACACACACACACATTTTTTAAATTTTTAACACACATCAGTTGGAAACTGCATAGATTGCACGTCATTAAAAAGAGAAGATTCCATAGATTTTTAATACTTAAAAATTTAAATTGAAATTGTAATAATTCTTACCCTTTTTGGAGTCCCTTAAAGTAAAGGTAAACTTATTTCGCAAATACAGATGGCCTGCGTTACTCTAATCATCCGCAATTCATGATAATGCCGATTTTTAAATCAGAAGGTTTAAAAATAAAAAAACTATTTATTTTTATGAAGTATTTACTTTATTTATTATTATTATTATTATTTTTTTTTTTTTTTACAAAAACATAATTCTTAAATATCTGTACGTGAAATGAACAGAAGCACCTTCAGTGCCTTTCTACGAAATCGGCCACAACTGGGCGAGGAGTGTCTTAGCCAATGGGTCTTTTTATCTCGAGAATTTGAAAGAAAGAAGAAACAATAGTAAACACTTCATGCTTTTATAAAACGCGTAATAGTCTTCAACCAGAGACTTCGTCAGAGAAATAACTCAGCTTTATTGTACCATTGACAGATGTACGAGTATACGAAATATTCGACTTTAGTTATAAATCTTGTCCGCTCATGCGTAATTTACATCTCAGCCAATGAACGTGCTGTAGAGGACGGCACCCGTATTTCAACTCCGTCTCCTAAAACGAGAATACAATCTTACCTTTAGAAGATGCTAAAATTATCGTCCTCCTTCGAATAAACAGGCATTGTGATTGATATGATGCAGAGCCACCGTAACGTTCCTCAATTCAATGCTTACGCTTTCCTTTAAAACTAGTAGTTCTGCTAATTTTGGAAGTTTTTTACATTTTTTTTTTTTATTTTTTTATTTTTTTTTTAACATTCAAGAATTACGCTTATTTCGTCTAGTTTTTCCTCTGATAAAACTGCACGCTTTCGCTCGAATTTTTTGTTGCACATGAAAACAATAGATTCAAATTTGTACAGAATATTATGAATTGCCATTCTGGAAGGAGGAAAGTGACCAGGAAAGTTCTGAATAAATTCTGTGCTCACATGATGAGCTGATTCATATTTAAAATAACGTTTACACCTAAAAATACATTACTCTAAGGTCAACTGTCTTAATCACATTCGCGATTGAATGCGCTGCCGTGAGACTGGCAGGGAACGTTTAGAAAGTGATGATGAAGGACATGGCAAAGAAGCAGTTGAGTTGAAGTATAGGTAGCCGAGATGTAAAATTATGCATTATTGGATAAGGTCTACAACTAGAACAGTATATACGTTTCGTAAATTCATTTATTATACGGATTTGTATTATTTTAATACAAATAATTTTAATTATAGTACCTTTCCTTATAAAGAAAACTGTGCCTGTGTTTCAAAAATCTGAGCACAATATCCCATTGGAAAACACTAGTGAATGAATTTAGCATTTCACTTTTCTATCCCTCCAACCTCACAAAACATTCTTCGAATTTTTAAATCCAAAACCTGATGCACAAGTAGGCTCGAAAACAGTAAGGAAAAGAACAGACATGTTTAATCAGCCAATGCATTACTCGAAGAAGACAACGGAGGAGGAACGTGAAAGTTTTATTTATAAATCTAAAAGGCCTACAGGAATATTTTAATGTTACATATACACAGCTTTTAAAAACTGAATCTGATCATCTCTTAAAGGAGTTTAGAATAGAAGAAATTCCTGTCTAGTAATAGCCTCTTTTATTATTTTTTAGACTCTTAGGTTTATTTCTATTAAAGAGCAGGACTAACTTTGCATGAGAAATTTATGCCCAACATAATGTCTAAGGAAGGAATACCAGCAGAAGTGGTGCCATGTAACAATTATGTATGTGACGGGGTATTCAAACGGCGCATGAAATTTTTGTTACCAGCTCTACAATATTGTTTTATACAATTAGACTAAGATTTACTAAATCAGAAAGCCCGTGTGCTTGTATATTTAACTGTATTATCTTCCAGGAAAACACAATCCTTTAGAGTCCGTGTAAGCTTTCACCGTGGATTGGTGCTGCTATAATTTTTCCTTGCAGCCAACGTTCTTCCCCCCCCCCCCTCCCCCATGTTTCTAATGATTTTACCTTGCTTTTCTTTAAATTTATTTTTTATTTTTCAAAACCTTTTAGGATGATGTGTATCAATAAGTTCATGCATGTATCTCTCTCTATTCTTTAGTCAAAAGAAAGAGAAATGACAAAATAAGAATAACCTTCCATTTTATTTTGAACTTAATGTAAAACGAATTCCACCAACAAAAAAAAAAAAAAAAAAAAATCTGAATAAAATTTTGTATCTTTACTTGTCTAAAAGCATGTGTATATTGCTTTCATCAATATTAGCATCCTGGCATTCGAATAGAAGCTAATTCTTTGATGACATCTTGTAGGCGTCTTCCTCTCAATTTCTCTTTTACAGATGCATTTCGTATTCTAGGTTCAAGGTTTATTTGGATTCTGACCATTCCAGACAGTTCTGACAAAGGCAAGAAGACACATTGATTCACTCCTGTAGCATGAAGAAACTTTAAAAATATTGTTTTGTCAAGTGAACGCCTAAAATTGCGTCCACTTGCCTTACTCTTCTTTTATCAATTCAGCGTACCCTTTAGAAACGCAATATTAATGTCCTCACAATTTAGTTCTTTCTCCCTAATAAATAAGAAGGAACAATCTCCTTGGAAACGTCAGCATAAGTCTGACGCAAGTTAGAGTAAATGACATCAGAAGGAAGGGGTTAGAGTTTGTGGTCGCAATGCAAAAACCTACTGTTGTTTATATCGGAACACTGGGCAGAGTAGTGTTGATGCTAAGGCAACTTAACGTCCATGGTAAAAATGTTCTATCACTACAACTAACCTTTCTCAAGAATAGGTTCCTTGTAAGTATGAGTTCATACAGATTAGCTTAATATAAAGTTTTTTTTTTTTTTTTTTTTTTTTTTTTTTTTGCCCAACCAGACGGAAGTTTCTACTGCTTACTGGACAGTGGCAGCAGCGCACCAAAGAACATTCTTGCTTAGGAACCTCTCTAAAATGGAATTTACACACACACACAGAGCAACTTTTCTTTGTGAAAATCAAAGTGACCCGCGCCAGAAATGCAGTGCAGTGTCATCAGACATTACTAGGAGTTTATGATGATAGCATTATCCTCTTCAACAGCAAGAAGTTGGGCATTTGCTTTTCAAAGGAAAAATGAAGATGTCTGTTCCCTAATGGGTGCTGTGCAAACATATGAAAGATGCATTGCCCAAGTGCAAGATTTATTAAAAATCGACTAACGGGTTATTTTCGTTCAATTCATAGCGGAGCTAGACATTTCACCACAGATAGTGCAAAAAGATCAGAGAATGAAAGAAATCGCTAGCGATTGGGTTACTCACCAACTTTCAGAATTTAAAAAATGGCACCGATTTGCTGTGGCCGAGATGTATTTCAGTGATGTTTTCTTGCGATGCATTATGGCAATAGACTAAACTTATGATCGCAGCCAGTTGAGCAAGTAACAACACTGTCTGCTACCGAAAAACCTGCGGCAGTCTCTTAGCAATGTTAAGATGGTACTTACTCTTGCCTATACTGCCATGGGATTTTGGTAGCATATAATGTTATTACGATTTTTCATGGGAACCTCATGGAAATACACTTAAGACTTACAATTTGGCGCAAAAATCCAGAACTCCTGCGAAGGCAGCTAATTGAGTTGCACGACAATGTTCGCTATCGCGCAGTTCTATTATTACATCAGTTCTGAAGAGGTTATGATGGGAAATGCTGGAATACCTACCACATACCCCAATTGTGTCGCCTTAATTTCGGTGGGAATCCGCGTCCCAGCAAGCTACATGTCTGAAGCAGTCCTCTGGTGGGTTTTTCCACAGAGTTGCACCTACATTACCTATCACCAACCCCCATTTCGGGTGAAAGCAAATACGTACGCTGCTTAATCGCGCCTTTACTCTCCGCCAACTGATAGGGCGGCCTAATCCAGCTTTAGCCTTTCCAACTCTGCAGGTGGGTAACCCGAGGCTCAGCAACCTGATATTTCGCAGCGGCATACTCATTTAGCCGGGAATCGCGGAAACACTGCGCAGGCAAGTCCAAACCACGGGAGGGGCTCGGATGTAACCCAAAAATACCGTGGGTGCTCAGTATAAGAAGAGCTCGCACCAGGAGATGCCGCCTTGTGATTTTGACTGTTTCAGAAGGTAAAGCAGCTCATTCTGTACATAGCAACAATAGAGATTGCAGTCTATTCGGGAAAACGACGCTACAGACTCCTTTGGGTCCCTTCCAACAATATGAAAAAGTATGTCGGAAATGCACAGACACTATGCCATTATGACATGATTCTTGTATACAGACAGATATTTATGTCTTTAACTCTGCAATCAAGAGAGCGGCCAGAACCGTTAATTTAGCTTACTAAAAAACCTTCTTGATAAGATTGGCTTCCAGTGGTTGCTAACATTAGATCTAATTGCATGCAGCCACTGCATAGTGCCGACATATAAAGCCGAGCATATAGTTTTCTTACATTTCATAATGAATAATGTTTGTATAGTCAGCATTGCATCGCCAAGTGTGACCAAAGTCGTTAAACTACGGACTCGAGCGGAAATTCTAAAGTTCGATTTCCGCCGGGATCGCCCTCCCTGATTGAGATTATTCCTGGTTTTCCTCAGTCCTCATAAATGGCAAATGCCAGAGAGATACCCTATTGTTAGGCCTCTAATGCTTACTTAAAAAAATTTCTTTCCCAATTTATCACGCCATCTCATGTATCATCAGTGTTCACCGCCTGTGGCGCCGCAATAGTAAAAATGGACGTTAAACACTGTTAACAAAAGAAAGTTACCATTGCAGTGTTGCTTCGCTGGAGAAGCCGAGTTAATAGAACTATCCATTTATTTCAGATAATAAAAGTCGAATGTGTGTGTATATCTTCAAAAAATGTAACACTATAGATTTCTGAAGCAAATTATGTCATTACATGCCTTCACGCCCTCCCCCTTCCGCAAGTGTTGGTGGAAACGAAACATTTTGCTATGTAAGATGTTTAAATGGGCCCATTTATACATTGAGCTAATCGGCAATATTTTTAATAAAAATAATATATGTACCGGGCGTCATAACGATCCTTCCCCCTCCCACCCTCAACCGAGAACGGGAAGTGGATGGCTCGCGGCTAACCGAATGAGCACGTGCAAATCGGTTTCTCCATGCGTTGTTTGACCTTAAGGTAAGGTGAAGCGGAGTATCTGTATTGCACTGGGTCACTTTCCCTGCAGTACATCTTCTCCTCAGCACGATCGCTTCAAGCGAGATGCATTTAATGAAGGTTGAGGGCACTCTTTTGATCAATTAAAGTGCATTTTTAGGGTCAATGCGGCCGAATTGCTATTAACAACAACAACAATAATAATAATAATAATAATAATAATAATAATAATAATAATAATAAAACGTGATTTGAATTTCTATCTCATCTAAACAACAAGGGTCAAATGGGTTTTTTGTTATTATTTCCTCACACTTATGAACTTCTCACAAAAAAAGCTATCTCTCCGGTGTTTCAACCAGGAACAGTTTATTCAGAATCAAACATGTTAAAAAGCAATATACTGGATCACTGAGATCGATAAGTCACGGACTAGAGTTCGATTCCCGCTAGAAACATCCTCCTTTAACTGAGGTTTTCTCCCATATTTTCCTCAGTCCTCATCAATGGCAAATGTGGGGAGGTACCCTAAACTTAGACTTGAAGGGCTTCTTTCTTTAAAAAACAATTTCTCATGCTATCATTTCATCTCATTTATCAACGGTTATAAAAATGGGTGTTGAGCAACATTAAAAAAAGAAGAAACATTATACTGGCGTCGGACTGACGAGAGCAATCTGAATTAAAGGAAGAATGGAAGGAAAACAGATAATTCATTAACAGCACTAGTGGTCATTAAGGCACGGACTAGAGTTTGATTCCCACCACGAAGGTTCTACCTGACTGAGATTTTTTCCAAGTTTTCCTCAGTGCTTATTAATGACAAATGCCATGGAGGCATCCTAAACTTGAGTCTGGAATGCTTCTTTTCTTAAAAAATAATTTCTCAATTTATTATTTCATCACATTTATCATCAGTGTCCATCGCATCTTGGTAATAAAACGGGTGTTAAAACACTATTAAAAAAAAAAGAAAGACAGAAAGAAAGAAAGAAAGAAAGAAATAATGAAAGAAAGAAAGAAATAATGAACGAAAGAAAGAAAGAAAGAAAGGAAGAAAGAAAGAAAGGAAGGAAGAAAGAAAGAAATAATGAAAGAAAGAAAGAAAGAAAGAAATAATGAACGAAAGAAAGAAAGAAACAAAGAAATAATGAAAGAAAGAAAGAAATAATGAACGAAAGAAAGAAAGAAAGAAAGAAAGGAAGAAAGAAAGAAAAAAAGAAAGGAAGGAAGGAAGAAAGAAAGAAAGAAAGGAAGAAAGAAAGAAAGAAAGAAAGAAAGAAAGAAAGAAAGAAAGAAAGGAAGGAAGAAAGAAAGAAAGGAAGAATGAACGAAAGAAAGAATAAACGAAAGAAAGAAAGAAAAAAGAAAGAAAGAATATATTGGCGATGAACTGGTGGGCAATCTAGAATAGATAAAGAAGAGAACGAAAACTTAATTCATTGAGAGCAGCACAATTTTGCAATTAACCACTGTCATACACAATTGTAAACAAAAATAAAACTTCACACACAAAATGATTAAAGCTCTTAAGTGGCATGACCTCCGCTTGAGATCCAGAGATTACACCAACTAGAATATCCCGAAGAAAGAGTTTTCAATTGCGTGAAAAAGATAACCCTGCACTTTAATCAATAAACACGAAAAGGAAACTAAATAAATATACAGAATGTCCCAGAATCGGCATATAATTTTTCTAAATATGCAGCCCACATTGCGCTATAAGGGTTAGGAAAAGCAGCAGCTGATTTAACAGCTGTTAATACCCGAGTACAGAGAACATGTTACAAATACTTTGTATATATATTCTTTAATTTTTCTTTCTTTCTTTCTTTTTCTTTTTTCCTTTTTTCCTTTTTTTTTTTTTTTTTTTAACTGGCTGTCAGTAAACAGTGGGTCAAAGGACTAACAGCTGAACACAAATAAAGGAAGAATGCAGTATATTAATTACTACGTGTTGAATATTAGCTATATAGCTTATTCAGTAAGCAAAAGATGACAGAGAAAATTAAAGGAAAGAAATGTGCATAACATGTAATTTTGACCATCCTAAAAACGCCTGAAAGACACAACCAATATGACATGCGTGCCTTAAAAGTAAACGAGAATATAACTTGAAAAGATGTAGGGACATTGAATATACTGGATGGAGGGGGGGGGGGACTTGTATACTAGGAAAGAAACGTGTAGGGAGGCTTCGTTTATAATGCTTGGGACTCGCATTCAGAAAGTACCGGTTGCCTAGGCGTGTGCCGGGATGAATTTTTCCTTTCCGCAAATTGTCCGCTTTCCAATTTCATATAATTTCATTTCATTAAATCTGTTATAAGGTCGAAAGTGTCAGGTGCGACGCAGGCCGCTTTTAAAAGGTTTCTGCCCTGGCACTGGTAAGGAAATGGCCATTCTGAGGAGCTTCGAACTCTTGGAAGGTAGCTTTGGCGTCGGAGTGTTCTATTTGGAAACAATATGTGAGACCCCCCCGTCTACGTGCCTGTCTCATTGCCCGTATGTCCTGGCGGCTTCGTGTCTTCAACTCATCCTTTCCTTTCGGAGGTGCCCCCAGTGGAGGCGTAGGAACAAACGGCCAGCCCTTGAGCAAGTCTGAAGTACCGAAAAACTTCCTCAGGTCCTAACAATCCAATCCAATACTAATAAATAGCAGAAAACATAAAACGAACTATTAAAACGACAGCAGAAGTGGCGATAATTATATTTATTGGAAGGAAAGAAGCAAACAAGAAGTAGAGAAAGAGCAGCAGAGACAGAAAAGGAGATGAAAACTAATCATAGGAGGAGAATATACAAGACAGGATAAGAAGAGGAAGAAAACGATTAAGGAAGGAATTGAGGGAGAGAGAGGAAATATAAATAAAATATGGAAAAGTAAAACGAAAGAACAAAAGAAGAAAAGAAAGATGCATGAAGGAAATGGGAGAAAGAAGAACGAAAGAGAAAGAAACTTAAGACAGAAGATTAACGAGAAGGCATTAAGGGCAAAAGGAAGAGGAGAAAGGAATAAAAAGAGCAGGAGAGAAAGTAAATGAATAATGTTCGAAGAGTAAAGTTTGGTGAAATAAAGGGAGTAAAATGAAGAAATGGAAGAAAAGATCATAGAAAAAGAACTGGAGAGAAAGAAAAAAAAGGAGATAGAATAGGAGTATCAAAAAATACATAGAAGAGGAAGAGATGGATAAATAACTAACGAAACGGCAGGAGGAGGAATGTGATGGTGACAGATGATAAACACTTGTGCATGGTTCGACTGCTCGACTTTCAGGTCTATTTACTGGTTTTCATCTTTTCTCTCCAACCACTCTTACTTGTGCAGGTTTCACTTTCTTTCGGAAACGACGCGGTTCTTAGTACCGCTTAGCACTTCTCACAGGCTGCTTATGTGCGACCCACATACCTTCCTTATCTCTTGCATGTTGCGGTTTCAAGCCTGCTTTAGAAGGTGTGAGAAATCTGCCGATGTCGAACCTCAGGAAGCAGATTCCAAACACCTTTCGGATGTACCACTGCATAACGGTCAACTTACATTAATCTTTAACGCTTTATTTACTGCAGCATTTCATTTGTTTCAAGAGTGGCTAGGTTTTGTCGTCACCATTCATTTTTCAATTACAAGTATGTACATTTCTTCCCCTCTCTTTATTGACTAGATGTTTTATTTAAATACCTCCCTCTGACATTACGTATAATGGTATGTTGCCAGAATTGATTTTCGATGTCCTCCGCATTGTTTTGGTTGTGCTTGTTAAATTTTGGGTTTAGTTTCGTACAGCAAAAAATTCAAAGACGGGTGACTGGCTCATGATCCTGAAGACGGACTTGACTATGGGCTATATATTTATTGATAAAAAGCATAGAAATGCAGTTATACAATGCTAAATTTTTCTGTATGGACTGAAATAAAAGGGCGTATCCTGCGAATGTACAAACGCCAACAAACAACAAACAAATGGAGTAGGTATATAGGTATAATTATATTTCCGGGCATTTTCTTGAATTAATTGGCACTGCTTACAAAAATCTGAAAAATATGTCTTATTTCCGCGCACAGCTTTTTAAAGGTTCTTCTTTCCATTGCACACAGTCTCGTCCGTTACCTTTATAGGAAATGACATGCCACTATAGATACAGTCTCCGTTGTTGTCTGGATGTGGTAGCGGATTTATAACTGTTGTCATTCCAAGGGCTGCTTCTTTAAGAGATTGTTGGTTTGCGCTACCTCCAAAAATTTCAACTTTTAATTTCCTATAAATTTACTTAGTGCGTTTTTATGCATTAAAATGTAATAAGTGACACTTATCTTTCGCCTGATGTTTATATTTGCTGTTATTATTTTTGGAAAGCTTGGTTTGCAATCGCGATGTAAACATTGCTCTCGGAGTATTTTGATGGGGGGAGGTGAAAGGAAACGGCAGAGGAGCCTGTTGCCCATAATTCACTGTGTGTTTCATCATCTGAAACTCACCTCTTGTTACATGGTTCCCAGGATGTTGATTGTTGATTTGGTTTATTAACGGAAGTTGTTTAACATCTCGGGTCATCTGCTTCCCATTCAATTCACGGCGTGAAACGACCGACAAATTTTTCTCAGAGGTCTCTTCTTTCAGGCGTGAGGTTCTTTTACGTGCCGTAAATGTACGACACAGGACCCACGCCTTTACTTCCCTTCCGAAGGAAACCATACTTAGGATTTTTACGCCCGAAAAAATCCATCGATCGGGATTGAACCCGCGATCTTGGTATATGAGACAAGTATCGTTACTATTAAACCACAGGACCGACAAAGGGAACTTGTGGCCTGCGCGAACCACCTTAGGAACATTTGGACTAAAATATGCGGGGAGGGCCTGAAATTTGCCGGTACAGTTTCGCGGAGCTGACATTCACCTTGTACATGGGGAAGTAAGATTAGCAGCAGTATCGTCGCCACTGAAAGAAAGGCTGTACAGGGAAAATTTTTCTAACAGGCATCAGTCGTCACGACGAATGTTTATTTCTGTAGATCGGCGATGTTTGAAAAAGTGTGGCAGAATCTCGTAAGCCGATGTCATGCTTGCAACGTGGTTGGTTGCCATTTTGAGCAATTGTTTTGAGGCACAAAATGACCCTTTAACTCAGGTTTATAATGCTATAGTACTGTATAGTAACAAATGTAAATAATGTAAAATAGCTGTAAATAAAGGAAAACAGTAACATAAACAGTAACTTGTTTAAGTCCTTAAGGTGACTTTTCAGATCCGATGTTCCCTATCTCATAATGTTCACTCCATGTTTAATTTCTGCAAGCTTTTACTAAATGTATATTAAATATGGGAACTTGCAGTTATTGCGATAACAAACATGCCTCGCAGATACACTCCAGCGGCGATAGTAGTAGTCTTCGTTAGTAGTCAGCTGTTCTAAACGTCAGACTACTGCAGTTTCGTGTGAATTTATTTTGTTTCGTGTTAATTGAATGTAAAAAAAAAAAAAAAAAAAAAAAAATGAACACTATTCATAACTCAAATTTTAGGCTTCCTCTTTGCGATCATTGAAAGAGAAAATTGAAATTAAAAAACTGGATATAACAACTGCAAGTATTAATTTGAGTTAAACTGTGATTTCAAAACATAGGAAGTGTACAATACTTTCTGTAGAGATAGACTTTATCCTGCAGATTCCAGACCTTAATCCAAGGGTCCCTGTTGGATCACTCTAGTCTCGTAGTTCCTGAATCTGAGGAACTAGCTAGTGAACTCACATAATCATTATAAGTCACTGCTCTTAAATATCTATTTCGGTTAAGACTTGCTGTATTATGGGATATCAAACATGTGCAGTGATACATAACTTCTGGCTAAAGCTTATATCAGCGTCATGTTGATTTCTGGCGCATACAACTTGCTTGAAATTCGATTACAAATTTTAATGATGCGCAGATCTAAACTTTTCATGATACTTTCAATTTGCAGAATGCTCAAAATAAATTACAGAACACAAACCTTTTCAGCTTTTTTAACATGTAAAAGTGGAATTGTTGTTTCTAAAAGTAATCCAGACCCTGTTTGAGCTCAGTCAGTGTGTTTTGACACCAAATCAATCAATAATTTTTATTACCAGAAGAAATCAACACAAAACGAAGGAATTAAAATGGAATACCATAAACTCTCGCATGTTTCACCTCTTATTACTTATTAGCTACACAACTGAAACAGCCTTTACAAAAATTAAAGCTTATCCGCCATTTTGCACATTATGATATAAATTTGCTTTTATCTACGAAAGTACGAACTATAGTGAGCGAAAGTGAACGTTTAGCGGTTGTTTGCTTGGTTTGCTCAACTAAATTCGTTAAGGATCCCCGACAAAAGCTATTCGTCCGTGTTAGTCCATTTATCTTAAAGTATCCACTCCTTAACATTGTAATGAGAATTGAGAGAGTAATGAGAGCATGAATGTGAAGCTGTAGAATAAGGAGCATGCTGTATATTAGAACCGTAGAACCCCCTCTATAGTTGTCAGATAAGGTGACATGACGCAGGCACAATTCCTGCGATGGACGCACTTGAGTAGACAGATCTCCTGGGCAATGTCTTTCACACTTACGTAAACACAAACTTATGCTAGGGAGAAAAGACTGCCTTTAAAATAACAAGCACGGTTAATTAGATGAGTTATTAAGTGCACGTGCGTAGACAGATTCCTGGGCAATGCCTTTAACATTGAAGGGTGACTTGCCTTAAAGCAACAGGCACAGTAAAGTAGATGTCAGATAAAGAAACCACTTAGAAGATAAGTCATTATACGCAGGTGGCCTGAAGCTCACTGTGTGCAGTAAGCAGAAACATTTGTGTAAACTTTAGATTGTATAAAAGAGCCTGCCAACTTTTTAAGGCAGGAGAGAGAGATGGGCCTCGACCAGGAGTCTGGTGGTAGAGCACTGTATTAACCTCTCTTTTCAATAAATAGTTTTCTGCAAAGGAGCTGATTGAGTTATTTATTAGAAGCCCGGATTCACCTCGTCTTTCCTAGAGAACAGGAGTTAGTTCTTGTTCCCGAATCCATCAACTATCTACACATTCGTTCTCTCTTGTCTTAAGCCACCATAGAGAAGCAGGGAATAAACTGTAGCACTCGTTAGAAAAAGAACATCACACCCTTTAAGATAACATCTGGTTGCAGCGGTGAGCGCTACAACATAATGGTACGTTAGAGTGCAGGGCTATGCAAAATATTGCTTTCTATGTGATGTGCGTAAGTTACCGGAATAAAAAGCGTAAGATGCTTATAGTAAACTTCAAACATTGACAGTTATTTTGTCATTGTTAAAGATGAAATTGGTAATGATTTGCTAAAGCTACACTCAATTAATTCTGAATATCACATTAAATGTAAATACTGTTATTACTAAATAAAAATAAATACTATTTTGCTTAAAGCAGCAAAGTGTTGTTTTTAAAAAATAAAACTTGTGCATTTTTAACAGTCAACTATGAAAATGCACTAGAAAGACATACTAAATAAATATTGTTTAATGCTTTGTCCAACACTATCATTGTAACATTTGGAGCGGTTTTCGGAAATGGGGGGAACGCAGATTGGTGCGTACGGAGGTAACGATGGTTCGGTGATGATTGCTGGATTGTTGTTCTACCAGCTTCTCTGTTCGTCGGCTGCTCCAGTTATATTATGATGAGTTCTCAAAGCCACTGGAATGTTCTGTGACTCATTTTTATCCATGGGAACAGGGAATATATCATACAAAAGACACATAAAGTCGATTTCTTCACTAACAGTTTATTCAAGTTCAAGACACCAGCCTATCTATACCTCACTGCTTGCCGCTGCCTAATCAATACCTATTGCTTCACTGTACTTGATCTAATATTCCCCCCTTCAATTTTCTGCCTTACTATTCTGTCCTTGTCACTTCCTACTCTCAATACTATAATAAATCGTTGACTGTCTACTTCTGCTTCGGATATTTTAACATTTACCCTATTCTCGATTATCAACTGACTTCTCTGAATTAACAAATCGTTGTACTGAACTCTTAACTACTTTGTTCTCAACTGTGTTCTCCACTCTTAATTCTCGGCTCTCAAATCCTAAACTGTCTTGCTCTTTCTGCGACATTTCGTTTTCTTATTCTCGCCACGCCCTCGCTAAAATTAGACCCCTTAGTTTACTGTTTTAATTCCCGACATATAAGTTCACTATTGGTCATCTTAAAATATAAATTATATAGTTAAGCTCTTCTCATTCTCTCGTTTCTGTGCGATGGCCATTGGTTACAGTTATTTTCCCCTTCTGACATTCAATTTTTTCCCACAGCCTGGGGTTCCTGAAAAGTACTCTTATCGCATATTTCGGCTTCCTTTGATAAAATTTGACAATTTTCCATTTCATTTTTCCCTTCACTGTCCTACATCTGGGAAGTAGGATATCGAGATAACGCACGTATAATTCCCATTACAACCAGTACCTATTATTCTGGACTGGACGGCATATTTCTTTGGTTTGTACCTCTCCTGCCTGTAATAAAACACTTGTTTCGATTCTGACATTTTAATTCTCTTTTGCAATTCTATTTCTTTCAGAGTGTGCTCCTAGTATTTGGTTCTAACAACCCGTTATAGCAATTTCCCTAATCTGACCCGTCTGGACTTCTTTGTCGGCTTCTAGTTCGAACCCACCTTTCCTCCGAATACCTGGCGCGTGTCCTTCACAAAAAACCTTTCTTTCTCCTTTGTTACTTTGCTTTTTGTTAGAAGGGGGCGAGCAGTCTGTCCATATAATCTGCATACAAGAAGTCTTGCCTTCTCTAATGGGTTTCTCACAGATGGTTAATGCAAAACATGGAAATAAATACAACGTATCTTACAAATTACTGTTACCTGCCAAAAATACACAAACACATACAAGGAATAACCATATCAATCCATAGTAAACGTATTTCTGAATCATCAAATTATGCACATACATAGTAAAAATTTATATCAAGCCATTGCTTTAATAAATGTAACTCTGCATCCTCAATTCTTAGGCCTAGTAATTATTACTACTATCAATTTATTAGCATAATAAAGATAACCTAGAACTATGGCTGCACAGTGCAAGAAATATCAATGACTATTTTTTCCATTTTCAGCTATTAATGAAAAGTTATGCGTGTGAACGATCATGTATCAATTATGCGGCATTTATATCCACGATAAACGGAACATGCTCGTTGAGAGTTTAATAGACAATCACGCCAGCTACAAATCAGGTGTACACTGTGAGAAAAGGTTTATAATATTTTAAAATGATCACAAAAATGAATTTCCTGTATAATTCCTGGGGTTCCGATCAATTCCGATGCTCTGGTGTGAGTTATGAGTACTCTGAGCGCTCGTGCTTTTTCTGATGTTACTAGAAGTATGTTGGACCGGACTTCGAGGAGTCATCCGGATGGGGTGCGAAGGAGTAGTGTGTTCCCTGGACTCAAGAGTTGCAATGAGTATACACCGACGCAATGGTGCCTCTAAGCGGTTTTTTAATTCGTTTTATTTAAGGACGCTCTTTAAAGTCTCAGGTCATCAGCGTCCCATCCAATTCCGGGCGTGAAACGGCCGACAAATTTTGCTCAGAGGCCTCTTCTTTCAGGCTTGAGATTCTTTTTCGTGTCGTAAATGTACGACATGGGACCCACGGCTTTACTTCCCCTCCGAAGGAAGCCATACTTAGGATTTTTTTGCCCGAAAAAATCCATCGATCCTGGCCGGGTTTGAACCCGCGACCTTAGCTCTAAGCCGTGTCAAGATGGTGAGCCACCAAAAGAACTTGAGTTATCCACCTGAGAGTTGAAAAGGTTGATGCTGGATTAGGCCACCCTACTAGTGGGCCATGTGGTACTGTGTAGCTAGCTGAAGGGCAAAGACAGCGGTAAACAGCGTTTCTGCTTCCATCTCGTATGAAGAGGTTGGTTTTGACTCTAGATGCAGACCTACTGGAAAGACCTAGCAAGGAATACTACAGGCATTACCTTGCTGGGCTGCAGAGAAATCCCCGCACAAACACAAAAACTTAAAATTTAAGTTTAAATTTTAATACAATGGTCATAGTTTTTACATTATTGATGTAAGAGGCTGAACTGGCACACCAGTAACTCACCAGCAGTTATCACCATGAAGATCAGCGGTCAACACTGGACAACGGAGGACTGCCGCATCGTGCCGCTGATGAATTGGAGCGTAAGCGTTCAGACATTAAGCTAATATTTGTGCTGTTATTTCGATACAAGGCCTCCTTTTGGCTCAAAAGTATTTACACAATGAACTAAATGGCGAAATTCGGTTAATAAATATAGAAAGAGAATGATGCATTTGATAGCTGGTACACCTCGACACTTCGTTGTGACTTTTTTTCTACATTTTGACAGTACTTCTGAAAGATAGTCGGATGATGATGATGATTGTAATAATAATAATAATAATAATAATAATAATAATAATAATAAAAACAACAACACTGTAAGATTTCTCTAAATATTTGCTCTACACTTCTTCTTTTTCCAATCTATTTACTCTCCTCCATTTGAAGGACTTTACAAACCAATTTACGGGTCAATGGCCTGTAGGGAAGCTATTTACACCGGAGACGCGCTTTTGGTAGTCATGTACACTGAGCGGCTCCTTGAATGGATGGCCAATCTTATGTCAGGACCTCCTCGATGACACATAAACACGGATGAGGCAGACACGCACGATTCACATTTATACGCCGTTTGAAATATTTTACAAGGCTTCGTCAAAGGAAAGAAAAGCATTTTACAATTTGAATTTTTCATATTATTTTATTTAAATGGTATATACCATTTTGTTGTGAAGAAACAAATATTGATACCACTAGAGCGATTTTTAAATTTTGAGTTTTAGGTATACCCCCACTCCCAATGATCCGATTTCTCTGATTTTCAGGAACTGTTTTTCTTATTTTATTTAAATGGTATCTACCGAGTTTCATTGCGAAAAAGCCAATATGGTGCCGCTAGAGTAATTTTTAAATTTGGGTTTCAGGTAAACCCCCACTCTCAACAATTTGAATTCACACATTTTCAGAAACTATTATTCCCATTTTATTTCAATGGCTTATGCAGAGTTTCGTTGAGAAAACCCAAAATTGCGGCCGCTAGAATTATTTTTAATTTTCGCTTTAAACCCTACTGTTTAAATTTATGCTTTCAACTATAACCACACTCCTAATGACACAATTTCCCTGATTTTCAGAAACTATTTTCTTGTTTTATTTAAATGGCAAATATCGAATTTTGTCGTGAAAAAATATTGCTGCCGCTAGAGCGATTTTTAAATTTTGGGTTTCAGGTAAACCTCTACTCCTGAGAACCCGATTTCAGAAACAACATTTTATTTCATTTAAATAGTACATAAATGTGAGAATTGCAAAGGGTAACTATATTGCAAAGTGAAATAAGTTTTTGTCTTTATCATACCAAGAAAATAGTAGTTTCGTTGAGAAAAACAAAAAATTGCGACCGCTAGAGCGCTAACAGATATAAATATACGTATGATATATATATGAAACATAAAAATAAAGAAACACTATTAACAATGTAACAAATTAACACTAATAATAAAAGTAGATAAAGATAAAACACAGAGAAAGAGTCACACTTGAAACTGCTATATTTCGAACTACTGCGAGTTCTTCAATGGCAAGAAGCAGCTTCTTGCCATTGAAGAACTCGCAGTAGTTCGAAATATAGCAGTTTCAAGTGTGACTCTTTCTCTGTGTTTTATCTTTATCTACTTTTATTATTAGTGTTAATTTATTTATATATATATATAATTTTTTCATTGTTATTTTCGATGCCAAGTAGATAGGGGTCTATGGAGATTTGAGGACTTTTTTACGTGCACAACCGCAATTCCTTCGGAATGCGCTAAAATATATACTTGTATAATGGAAGCACAGAATCCAAGAATAGTCCTTATGTTTTAAGCAACAAATTGGAATGTCTAATCTTTCAGTAGAACAATAAAGATATTTTAAATTTTAAAATATACGAGGGCTATTTAATAAACAATAGGGGGAAATGACAACATACCTTTATTCTCGTCATAATTTTGATGATCTTTCTCAAAGTGGTTCCCGTTGGATGCAATGCATATTCCCAGCGTTTCTGCGAGGCTTAAAAGACATTCGCAAAAGATCCTGCAGCAGCCTTCACCACTGCTGATGATGGAAAATGCCTCTCTACGAAGGCGTTTTTTCAATATGAGGAAAAGTTACATGGGCTTTAACTGGACTTCAGGGATAAGATTCACATTAATGTCTGTAAGATATATTCAACAACATTTGCAATGTGCGGCCGCGCATTATCGTGCAGCATTCAGCTTGTTGCACGAAAATGGAATGTGATCTTTTGCCTTGCAGAGTTTTCCGGATATATTTGTATTATTTCTTAATTACACTTGCGTGTACCGATAAGACATGCTAGTAAACTATTCCTTGAATATCGAAAAATGAGATGACGATAATTTTCCCCCAAAAAGGAATCATTTTTGCTTTATTCAGTGTTGGTGATGATGGAGATTCCACAGGAGCTCTCAGGACCGAAATAAAGTAGCCAAGTTTCATTAGCAGTGCTTACCGTTGAAAGAAACTCCGAATCTCCCTGTAATCATCTTCAACTGCATGCAAACCTGCGAACGTCCTTTTGTTCTCGAATTAGCAGTCTTGGAACCCAAGATGTGCACAAACACATCTCATGAACAACTTTTCAGTTACCAATAATTATGTCCAACAGTTTTAATAGTTCAGTTATGATACAATGTTTGTGTGGCATTCAGTGAATTTTCAGAATTTCTGAAACTGTTCTTAATTTAATTTGATGATCCTCTCTCACAATGACAGCAGCAGTGTTAATGTTCTCTTCCGTTAGAGCACAAACTGAAGCCCAGCATCCATCTTCCTTTGAAATTAATTGCCGCCCCTCTTTAAACATTTTAAACGATATTTGAGCTGTAATGTAGGAAAGAACAAACTCTCTACAGGTCTCCTGCGACATTACATTGCTGAATATTTATTGGGACTAGAGCAGAATGTTGTTAAACGCGTGTCATCTCCATTTTTCCGTAGGCGGAACTGAATTATGTCTCACCTTCCAAACCTAGAAGAGAATCGGAAGTGACATGAAACTATTACCACGAGTGCATTAAGCTGCCAAATATTATAAAGTTAAAGTTTAGAGCAAGAATATGTCTGTGAAAAAGTATGATCATTTTTTATTGAACAGCCCTAGTATAATTACTATAAAAGAAATGCTATTCTCATTATTTAACGTGTTTAACATTACACAATCCAATATTAAACAAGCAAAAGTTTACTTATCACAATTAACATTTTAATCGGCTAACTCTTTTAACATCTAATGCAGTTACACCAGTTATCTCTGAATATTGTGAAGTCAATTCAATCTGTTCTCGCTTGTGCTGTTTCTAAAGCAATTTTTTGCTCCTGAGAGTGGAAAATGAATCGTTCGTTGCAAGCCGTAGTCGTAGGGGGCGTTATTAGAATCTTCAGTATTTTTCTGACTGCTAAGTAGCAAATTTTAATTGAGGTGACAGCAGTTTTTGAAGGTTTATTCATGGAGTTCAAATGGTGATACCAAAGTTGGAGCTCACAGTTCCTGTTATTTAACTACATTCGGCATCTTCTGCATACCGTCGCAGAAGGGGCCTTCATTGCTTTAATGAGCTGAAGTTGGAACATAGACACTAGATTGTGGTAGGAGACAGCTGAATTTTGGGCAAGTTCTTATGAGATACGAGACGATCTTAAGTTTGCACTGAAATTATCCAAAAATGAAATTTAAAGAGGAATTCGATAATATTCTTCCGTAGAAGCACTCCATCAGTGTCTGATGAATTGTTCATCTTGGAATGTTACACATATCACACGTCTCTATAAAGATTGCAAACACTTCAATAATATTTATACGAAAGAGTTATATAGCCTGTTTGACCCTTATAGTTTTTCAATTGAGCCCCACAATATCAATGTTTTTGTCTGGATAAATGTACAAATAGGGGCATTAACACTAAAAAATTCGGCTATTGCGTGATTTGAGAAAAGAAATTAGACATGGTCTGATAAGCTATAGTCTTGCGACATGCCACGCGGAAAACAAGGTAAATATTAACATAGGTAATGCGCAAAAACCGCATTCAAAAAGAAAGAAAAACGTTCTTCTTAAAAAAGTGAATGAATCGAAGGCCTAGGCCGCCGATCTTGGGATCATCATTTTAAAATTAAAAAAGTGAGACATTTTGAAAAAAAAATTACGATATAACTGAAGAGTGGAAATGTCAAACGTTCTAAGTACGAAAGTAGGTCCATGAGTTTCCGGCCTCGCCGAAAAGGAGTATCGCCTTCACAAAATCCTTATCTGGTGTTATACCTTATCTGTTAAGAAAAGAATTGCAGCTATAAATTCCGCACCGCTGTGTTCAGTTGTTCAGATATAGTTGCATAAAGAAGGCTGTGTGTTGAAGATTGTGACGGAGTATCGAGCTGTTATTAAGTTCTTCACAAAAGAAGGACTTACTCCAAATGAAATTAAACAGCGATTGGATGGTGTATATGGGAAAGTATCCCCCTCATATTCTATTTTTTCGAATGGGTCGAGAAAGCATTAAAGACGAAGAGCGTGCAGGTCGGCCCTTTTAGGTACTCCCTCCTGAAAAAATCGCTCTTGTGGAAGGAGAAATTATGGAAGACCAGCGGCTCAAAGCTACGGAAATAGCAGCAAGGTTGAGACTTTCTAAAACAACGGTCCTTCGAATTATTCATGAACATTTATACATGAATAAGGTTAGTGCAAGATGGATGCCTAAACTTCTTTCCTCAGTCCAAAAGCAACAACGAGTCAACTGTTGTCAGGCATTTTTGGAGCTCTGCCGTGAAAAAGAGATGGAAGTTCTGCAAACCATTGTTACAGGAGATGAAACAATGGTCCTCTACCATGATCCCTTATCCAAAAGAGAATCAGTGCAGTGGCGTAAACCTGGCGAAGCATCGCCTCTAAAGACCAAGGTCATCAGTCAACCAAGAAAATCATGGCCACAATCTTTTGGAACGGTGAAGCAATGCTTTTCATGCACTTCAAGGAAAGGAACACCGCAGTAAATGTGTAGTACTATGCTGGCCTACTGCATAGACTACGTGCTTCTTTCTATCAAATAGAAAAGGTGAGGAAAGCTGAATGGTGGTGTGAGTCTTCTTCACGACAACGCGCCTGTGCACACAGCTCTTGTTGCAAAGGAAGCTGTGAAGAAATGTGGCTTTAAGGAGATCGACCATCCACCCTACAGCCCAAATATAGCTCCCAGTGACTATTTCCTTTCCTCAAAACTCAAGAGGGACCTTCGGGGAAGGAAATTTAAGTGTGACGAAGTAGTGATGGGTGCTGTTTATGCCCAATTTGCAGACTTCTGGCTATTTTTTGGAGGGGGGATTAAAATGTTAATTCAAAGGACGTGAGAAGTGTATTGCAATAAAGGGTAACTATATTGAAAAGTAAAATATAGTTTTTGTCTTTAATATACCTAGAAAATGGTTGTGGTGGAAATTTTTGGATCTATCCTTGTATCATTTTCTGAATTTTACAATATAAGCAAAAAACTACCCATCTCTGTTAGCGTTAAACTTTTACACCCAGAATCATTAAGAAGACACTGTTTTACTACAAAATTATTTTGTATAACAAATGGATGCCAAAAATACAATGGTCAGGGAGAAAAAAATTAATAACAAGCAGGTCCTATTTGCCATATGATGGAAGAATCGGTTACAAGTGCCATTCAAACTTTTGTTACATTTTATTTTTGGTTTTAGAGTTAGTTAATTAATTAGCAGGAACATATTGCTGTTAAACATAAAATATAGAAATTAGCGGCAAATGTAAAAAAATTATTACGAAACATGTACACGAATGCCATCTTTGTATTTTCTCCTCATAACTGATAGTTTTATTTTTCAATTCTTAAACAAATTTTGAAATTGATGTGTCATAACATGTTCAGTAAGGAAGGGCAAGTTTTTTTTTTTCGAACCCGGCCAGGATCGATGGATTTTATTTTTTTCGGGCGTAAAAATCCTAAGTGTGACTTCCTTCGGAAGGGAAGTAAAGCCGTGGGTCCCGTGTCGTACATTTACGGCACGAAAAAGAACCTCAAGCCTGAAAGAGAGGCCTCTGAGCAAAAGAGCGTCCATAAATAATAATAATAATAATAATAATAATAATAATAAAAAAAAAAGGTCGATCTTTCAGACGAAGCCCAGGTTACTGTATATCAACCACTGATTTTCCTTTCTTTAAAACTTCAAAAACCCTCCACCCTTCTAATGGCAAGTTCTTTTAATAGCTATTTGAGATGAATGGTGTCCAGATACTTTAGGAAATGTACATTTTGAAATGTTGCCCTTATTTAATGTTAACAGTGAATCTTCAATATTGTTAAAATCAAAGAAATCATTTGACTCCTTTGGAATTGCATGAAGAGAATTTATAGCTTTAGCTTAATCTACAATCCTAAGTAAATCTTGGAGAACGGAGGCCTTGCTTAACCTTCTTCTTTTCTCTATAATAGCGAAATCTCTATCGCAACTCAGAAAGGTATGGCCACTACTAAATATTTCTGTACTATAAATATTTACCCTTAAAAACTAATATTTTCATGGCAGGTACACCAAATGGCAGCACAGCATGGCGTTTAGAACACAACTAGGGATATGCATCTGGGAATATAAAACGTGCTTTTGAAACTATACGATTAAATTTAAAAAATGGCACATAGAAAGTTTAACATTTCCACTCTTCAATTATGCCTACTCGTCCTTTAAAATGAAATTTCTAGCTGTATCGCTCCTAGAAAATAAGAATGCCGCCTTTCCTGGGTCCTGCGAACTGTGTTTTGCGGAATAGTGCATCTGAGTGAAAAATCTTACGAAAGGAAGTAAAAAAATCCTCGCACTTATAGGAAATGAAATTAAGCGTTACTGCAATTACAGCTTTCAGCATGTCAAGATCCATGCGATTTCACTCTTTTGTCACAAAGGAGAATATGCATTGGTTCTCGAAATACAAAATTGAGAATGCCAATAGTTTGTTAATATTTCTCCAGTAATGCGTGCACTTGTTTAAAATGCCGAAATCTCCCAACCAGCGCTCTATAGAAGATAATGTTTTTTCCAGAACCTTTTCTATTGTCCATTTAACATATATCTATTTTCATTGAAGGAACAATCGATTTTTTATCATCATAAATTTTAAGGAATTCTGTACTTCTTTCCATATATAAAGCTTTTAAGAGAAATTATTGCCAAATTTACATATTCGAATTGTTTCGCTTGACACTTTTTGAACCTGTTTCTTGGTTTTAACATCTTTTTAATGTAATTTATACCGCTACGGTCGATTGAGAAAATAGACTTACAAATAACATAAAACACTTTATCCATGCCATCTTCAAAACTAGTAACTAAAGGAAATTCGCGTTTTAAAACGTCCAAAACACACTTTCGCTTCGGTGGCGTCTCATTATCAATAAACAAAGTAGGTGACAGCACGTATTGACTTGCCTTCCTTCAATCATACACTGGTTAACAATTACGATTTATTTGAGAAGCGCGGTTGGTGGTATAAGCCATGTAATCACAATGCATACATTGTTGTCAATAAGTAATTTAAAAACAAAAGACATTTATTTAAATTTATTACGTACATTACAAGCATATAAATATCATTAATATGTTTTATAAAAATACCTATTTCCCCTGCTACTGTCTGCTCATGGACTCATTTTACTAAACGGGCGCGACATAGTGTAATAATATTAAAAAGACTACAAAAACGACCTACGTTTCAACTTAGTTCATGAAATCACAAAGCAAAACAAGATATAGAATAACAAAATTAACAAAATGAAGGTCGCGCGAGACAAAGATTTCAAATTCGGGATGTTGGGACCCTGGTCTCACCCATGACATCCACAATCTCGCATCATAACGATGTAAAAATAGAACAATTACACACCTATATGTTGATTCGAATTTCACTTTAAAAACATTTTCTTAACCAACATTTGGCTAGAATGTTTTTACATTACCCTTGCAGTTTTATATTAATACAACTTTTATTTTATTTCAGCTGTAACTACACTCCTGACAATTGTCATCCGGTCGCTTAGGAATTAAATCGATAACTTCATCAGGCCGGAAGACGGGCGCGCCATTTGCGGTTATAAACATTGCGCCCCGAGTAATCAACGGATGTGAATCTGCTTTTGCCGGAATGGATGAAATGACGCACGTCTCCCGGTATTTGGCGTCCAATATCTGATAATCTCTACTGCCAGTTCAATTGTCTTTCTTCAGCGAATGTCTTTATACCAGTTAAATAAGCGTGGGAAGTGGAACATCTTGAAACTGATATTTATTTAGCTTATTTAAGCATGCTCTTTAACATATATCATCAGCGTCCCATTCAATTCGGGGCGTGAAATAGCCGATAAATTTTGCTTAGAGGCCTCTACTTTCCGGCTAGAGGTTATTTAATATGCCGTAAATGTAAGACAAGGGATTCATGCTTTTACTTCCCTTGGAAGGGAGTCATACTTTTTGTGCCCAAAAACATCCAGCCTTCCTGGTCGGGAGTGAACCCACGATCTTGGGTATTAAGAGGCAAGTATGGTTACCAATTGAACCAATCTTGAGCACTAATAAAATAGGTAACTTTTCTCTCAAGCTAGGTCTCGTTGAGCTGAATCTTGCTGGATGTCCCAATGCCTGTTCTTGAACAAAAATTGTGTTCAGTTTTAGCACTCCTGAAGTGGTTAATTAAATTGTTCTTGCGAAACTGTAGACAATGGATTCGTAATATATCCTACACTAATGTAATAAACCTTTTTACCTAATTTACAACATAAATCTATTCAGTTTGCCATAGAAGGAGAAAAATGGGCGACTCACATTCCTAGATTTAAAAATTATAATACATGGAGAGAGACTGAACTTTGAAATTCATAGAAGAGACACGCACAGAAAATTATATAAAAAGTGAGTTATAACCCCATGCCACTTAAATATGCAGTATTTAACAGCTTGGCACACAGCCCTTGGTTTCAACAAGGGCACAGCAATAAAAATGATCAATAAATTTAAAAGACAAAAATATATAAGAGAAGTTTTCACACAAGAACATCAATGAAAGTTATAAATTAAAAAATTTCACATACAAATTTACAACAAATTCCAGAGTGTATTCAAAGAACTTGGCATGTTATCCCCAAAGAAGAGATATAATAACAATTTATAAGGCTGCAACGTAAGAGACACCATACCAATGGAACAGAAATCAGAAATTTATGAAATCAAATGTGCAGATTGTGATCAGAGATAAATCAGAAAAATGAAGAGAAAATTGGAGAAAAGAACCCTTCAGGAATTTTTGTTTCAAGCAGGTTGATAAATCAGCAGTGGCAGCCCACTTTTGAACCAATAATCACAAAATTTAAGAATAGGTGAGGTTGCTGAGAGAGCTTCACAACTCCATGGAGCTATCCACTTGGGAAAAGATTTTCATTTTAAAAAATAAGAAAAACCTAATGAACAATCTATTGAGTTGAAATATTTATAAAACTAATGGTTTCACTTATATTAGATTTGCTCAGGACATCTTTTATGGAACAACTATTCACAGCATTAGCTATTAAACAATTTTTGGATCATTCATTGAAGTTGGATGAGTAGGTAGGTATCTGGATGACTCTTGGTCTTGTGATAAACTTGAATAAAGTTCTGTCTTCTTCCCGGATGTCAAAATTCCTAAGGTTTTGCTCATATTTTTTTATATAAATTCTTTCCCATATGTTTAATTCTTTGGACTCTTGAACAATTTTTAATAACTTGATCTCTTTTTTATTTCATGGTTTTCATTCCAAAAATTTACTGCCACACCCGATTTATTTGTTAATAATGGTTGTTTTTCCAATGTTCCCTCAGCCTAATGCTTATATTTCTGTATTCTGCGTACATTTTTCACAATCCTTATAATCTGGTAAATACCAGATTTTTTCTCTTAGGGCCTGGAATCTATTTTGTTTAAATTTCATTAAATTTTTTACTGTATTGGTTTTAAGATGATATTGTACTACTTGAAAATTTTTGAAATTTCTTATTACTTGACTGGTTGTAAGTCAAATGTCAAAACAGATCCATTGATTAAATGCATTAAATCTATGGAAGAACTCTCAGTACCCTGATTCCAAAAACATATCAATATTAAGGTCCACAACTTATCTTTTGCTAGGATACATTGCCTTCCAATGATCCACAAATCTGCGAGAAGTACGAGGCCAATTATTAACAATGTAAATACTCCAATCTACTGTTTAGCAAACTGGCTATCATTACAGTTCCATTCACTACCTAAATTTGATAGCTTAAGTTAAAAAATTATCACCGAATAACACGCTGGTTTCTTCTGATGTCAAGGTCATGTTTCCCAGCATACTACAAAATAAATTACAGTTTTTTTAAAAAAATATTTACAATTAGGAAGAACATACAAAATTCACTAAGTTGTGCATAAATCAAGCATTATTATATTTGAGGTCAAAGTTGTTAAAAAGCAGGATTAGTAATGGGAGTCCATTATCACTTTTCCAATAGACTCATTCATGAGTTATTTTAAGGTGCACATCGCTAAAGCTTTCCCCCACATTTTTAAGGTTTAGCACAGATATGCAGACAGTGCATTTGCCATTATAAACAAAAAGCTTCTGGAAGATGCGCTCAACCTTTTAAACCTGCTAGAGCCTACAACTAAGTTCACTGTCAAAACATATGTTGCCATTTTTGGATCTGAAGATAATTAAATGTAATATTTGTAACACATCATTAATATTTTAAAAAAGGAAGTTTCTGGGGCTAATCACTCCCATCTTCAGTTCCAGATCAACTTGGGCTCTGCAGAAATACAGATAATTATATCATAGCCCAAGGTTTAATGCAAGATTGCATCAAGAAGCAGTGTTGAACAGCATAAGACTAGTAAATATACCAATGAACAAAGAAAAATACAAGAATGAATATCCAATATCCATAACAAAAGCAGTTAAATCCAATGGATTCAGCAAACATGATTAACCACAAAAATTAAAAGATACCAGAAACAAAAAATTTCAACAAATCACAACTTTGAGTGATTTATCAGAGGATAAAAATTTAAAAAGTTCACTTACCACTCATCAGCCAATAAGAAATTTTAACAAATTTTCAAGCATTACATTTTCACCGTAGCACCTCAAAATAGTGTAAAAAATTTATTGAAATAAACAAATCAAATTGCAGTATTATGAAAAAATCTACTTAGTAGAGACAAAGAAATATAGGCATTAGGTTGAAGGAACATTGGAGAAACACCCATTAAAAACAGTTAATCAGCTGTGGCAGTACATTTTTGGAATGAAACCACGAAATAGAAAAAGGCTCTAAATTATTAAAAATTGAAGTCAGCCCAAATACCTACTCAACTTCTACCAATGATCCAACAGCTGATGTAGAAAATTGTTCCAAAAAACATGTCCTGAGTAAATCTCATGTAAGTAAAACCATAAAGAGTGATATACATATTTTGACTCAGAAGAGATCATTAATGCGTGTTTCACTATGTTCGATTCCAAATTGAATTAATATTGAAACCTCATAAACGATATTTTGACTCAGAAGAGATCAATGTGTGTTTCACTATGTTCGATTCCAAATTGAATTAATATTGAAACCTCATAAATGTTGATGTTCTGTCCATGGATGAACTCGGCAAGTTCCTACTAGAACCAGCAGAGACTGCAATTAAAACACCTTGGGATCCAGCCTCCAAATTTATATAGCAGCAGTCTATTATCAGCTGAAGATGGGAGCTATTGCTTCCCTTTCCAACTGTAATCCCTTCACTAAATTATACCCTGTATTTCAGCCCACCATGTATCTTTCCTCCCCATTAACATCCATTTCACCAACTTTTGTAAATGCAGAAAGAATATAGAGGTTTAAATGCACACATTTCTTCATCACAATTACGAATGCAAATCTTATCACTTCCTTTCAGTAACTAGTGACCTAACATATTTTTTATAATTTTTCACTTTGTAATTATTGCTCAAGGATTAGGCCAAAATGAAATTGTAAGTATGAAAATGTGCACGGCTACTGAATAAGGATGAATACTTTGCAGGCAATTTCTAAATATTAGCATTTCACTGGTACATAAAAACTGCATTCTCTGCAGAAAGAATCTGTTGGAACAGGCCAAGACATCCAACAAATGTCATGTCAACTTAAAAGGTCTAAATATGTAGGGGCAGAGAATAAAAAGAGGTTGATATATAACCATATAAACAATCCCTATAAACTCAACAGTACCCAAAATTCTGCCATTCTTGAGGACAACTGTAAATAAGAATAAAAAGGCGGAAACTTTCATAAAACCAAAAAAAAAAAAGAATAAACATGAGTGACCAAATGCCATCTTATTATTCAGCTTTCAGAATAGAAAGTGAAAAAAGTTGCTATGGAGCTCTTACTAAAAAATTCTATAGTGAATGGCTGTTATTTTTATGTACAAAAAAAGAACTTTGGTAAGGAAAACCGTAATGCAAGCCTTCAAGGAATCACTTGCCTTACATCTGTCTAAATACATTCCAGTGTCATTTCCCTTTCAATAAAAAAAAACTTCATACTTTGGAAAAACTGGATGAATCTGTTAGAAACAGTCGGGAACTTACACACTATGTTATAAAAGAGTATTCACATTGTAGGGTAAAAAGGAAAGACGACAAACCAAAAAAGTAATTATCTTCCGCAGTGTGTTCAAGAAATTTTATTAAACCTGTACCACTTGTTTAATAAAACTTGCATTAAAAAATCATTGTAATATATGTCACTGGTATAACTGGTAAACTTCATAAAGATTTATGTTGCAGTAAAAGAACATACAGTTTTTAAATAATTGTAACATTATAGAACTAGCTCCCTTTTGTAAACGAATATCCATACTTTACAAAAATATTTTTATTTCAAGATCAATCAATTCACTGCATCAGCACAAGGTTTATATTTCTATTTTTAAATAGGCACACCCATTAAACACTGGTTACTTATGTGCACACTTTGCAGCAGATAATGCTCTTTGTATTCAGGATACCAGTACCCTGAATCGATTTTAAGCAAATTTATCGTCAACCATCATGTGGCCCAATAAGCGGGAAAATCCAAGCATCAAATCACACCACTGCAAGGATCGTGTTAAAGAATTAAAAGGAAAATTAGGATATCAAGGTATCAACAATACTCATGATTCTCTTGAGAATATATTTATTGTTCAAATAATGGACAAAATTTTGCAATTACTCTTCATCATCATCTGCAGCACCTCCACCACTGGATGCCTTTCTCAAGTTCTTCCTCTTGACACGGCCAGGTCGTCCACCACCAAATGGCGATTTTAATGAGAAGTCTATATGCTTTTGAGAATCCAATCGCACAATGAAGCTGGGAATATTTACCACCTGTTTACGGACACTGTTGAGAAGAAAGGCACTGTATGAGAAGAACCCTACAGCTAATAAAATTAAACATTAACTACAAGAAACATTGTGGTAACCTATAACATAGCTCAACAAAATAGAAAAGAGGCCTGAAAATATTTCAGTTATGACCATTCTCTCATCCTCTTTTGATCAAGCCTGGTCATCTAGTAAGCCATGATGCCCTTTAACCACTAAATTATATAATCAATTGTTCTGAAATAATATATTAGTGTGTATGCTTGCTTGAATTTGGAAGGAAATACAACAAAATAGTTGTTTTAAATAGTGGCACTCTTAACAGTGAAATATATTATAACAAATTATTTTTCAGGAAATCGCTCAAATTTCACCAATTTTTTTCACTTACTTGCACACGTTTCAAACACTGTTGCCATCATCTCCAGCATGGTTCAATTCTGCGCTATCTAGCATGGCATTAAGATGTCTCTCTGTGGATTTTATGAACTTAGTGATGAGGTTACTATTGTTTGGGAGAATAAAATTAACAAAGTTTTCCTTGTTTTTGTTCATGAATGTATTTTCCCATAAAGCATTTAAGAGTTTTGATTCCTTTTGGAATTCATAGTTCTTTTGCCAGAAACGATCCGCTATAGCTGATTTTTCCATGTGTTTATATTTTTAATATTTCTCATGTTAATAAAAACAAATAAAAGATACCACATTAAAAGGCTACAAAGGAGATAATATATATATGAGAAATTCATATTCCACCAATGAGCACACCAAAAATTGCAGAAGATTTTTAAAGAGGCAAATATTTTGGCTCCAGTAAACAAACAGTTTAAAAAACCTAAAAATACATAAAGTTCAAATCTGCCAGAAAAACAAGCAGGCATTTATGAAATTGGTTGCAAATACTGCAATGTGAAATAGATGCAAAACAAAAAGAAATATTACCATACGGTTTAAGGAACACATGAGAAATATAAAATATAAACACACGAAAAATCAGCAATAGCTGACCATTTGTGGCAAAAGTACCATGAATTCCAAAAGGAACCAAAACTGTTAAAAGCTCTTCAAAAACCCATAGACTTAACATTGTGGGAAAAGATATACAAAAACAAGAAAAATTTGGTTCATTTTATCTTCCAAACAACAGTAACCTTACCACTAATTTTGTAAAATCCACAAAGTGACATCTTAATACCATGCTGGGAAGTGGACAATGGGCTCATGCTGAAGATGATGGCAACAGCCTTTGAAGCATGTCCAAGTACATGGAACAAAATTAGTGACATTTTAGATTTTCAATCAATAATTTGCTACATTAAAAAAGAGAAAGGTTTCAAACTATCCCTAAAGACACATCTTTGCTTCTGCTCCATTAACATTTCCTTGTAAATAATGATTATTTCATAACTACACTATGTCCTAGTAGGTGAGAATGACCAATTTCATCGATGTGCTCACCTTGATATTATTATATACACCTAATTGCATGTTTTTAACTTGTACATTATTCATTTTCAAATATTGCAAATGTGCTATGCCTTCGATCCACGTTCTCTACCATTTGTATTACAAATTACAATGTAATGAAATTCAAATGTACATTCCATAATGCATTGTGCTGCAGAAAATATAAGACTAAAAGAACAGAAAAGAGGATTATGCGCAAAGTGGAGGGGGAAGAAAGGGAAAAAAATGGAAAATCACTTCCTTCTAAACTGGAGACAATACTTTCACACTGATTATCTTTCCGAGAACTCAAATTTTCCCTTAAAATATAAAATTAAAATAAACATTTAAATACCTAACATATAACTATTTAAATGTAATGATCATGCATTAGAACAGACATAAAGAGCACTGCAGTTGCATACTAAGGAATGCAAAAGATATAGTGAATACTAAGTTAACTACTGGAGACAGTGCAGCCTATTTGTTCACTATAAGCATTACTCATTCTGAAGAACAGGATGAAAAACACAATCATAAATCTATTATTTACAAGAAAATTCAAATGCACATTCTTTGGCTACTACAGTATGAACAGTACTTTTCTGTTAATGAGCAAATAGAACAATGCCACTGTCCAACATGTCATGACTGGTAGGGGATCCCTAGTATAAAGCAGTGGAATTCAGACATTAAAGAAAGTGCATATTCACAATATTTTATAACGTACTTGCCCATCACCTAACAGCTTCTAATTGCCGAGAAATTCAAAATTTCACAGAATTCTATTCAAAATTCCATCCTACTATCATTTGAGAATGGTACCAAAACACACACTGCTCTTAAATCAATTTCTTTAACAAACAGCACTTTTAGTAACACTTTTTTTCATAACAATGCCAACATATTTGGAGAACAAACATACATCCTTTAGAACAATTCCTCAACAAATACTAAATACAGTACTTTTGTAAAAGCTCAACAGGCTATAAGAATTAAAATTAAACAAATAAGAAAACAAAAGATTTGACATACAACGTAACTAATTTCATTACATCGTTACATCACCTGCTTTACCATACCATGCCATAAATAGAAGCAATTTATTACAAACAATCGCTATTACAATATAACAATACAAAACAATATAAAAATTATTTACGAGGAAAGCACTGAAATTTCACTAATTTGGTTCCACTTAATTGGACATGTTTCAAAGGCTATTTATTGCCCTCCTCATCAGCAGGGCTTCATTGTCAGCCTCCCAGCTTGATATTAAGTTCTTGCTCTATGGATTTTAAGAAGTTAGTGACGAGCTTTGTTGTTTGGAAGATCAAAATTAATTAAATCTTCTTTAAATTGAGATCATTGTATGATTAAGTCAAATTACACACTCTTGTTGCTCCATATTTATAATATGTAGAATAGCCTTTACAAACTCTTTGTTTGCATCATCAGCTAACTCTGTTGGCGGTTAGCTGATGATGCGGCTACATATTATAAACAAGTGCAGCAATAATTCGACTAAATCATACGATCTCAAATGTACTTTAGTTTCATTGTAGAAGTTCCAATTAATGTTTCTAGTTAAATTTTTCTTGTTTTTGTTAATAAATATATTTTCCCACACTAATTCCATGGGTTTTTGAAGAGCTTTTCAGAGTTTTGGTTCACTTAGGAATTCTTCTTTCATTTTTTTTTTTTGGCCAAAATGGCAAGCTACTACTGAATTTAAGGAAAGAAAAATGTAAAACATAAACATACAGAAAAATCAAGAGAAGTATACAATTTCTACCCCCCCCCAAACAAACACTAATGGCGGCGACGATAACACCACCACCACGAATTCCAAAATGAACCAACACTCTGAACTGTTCCTCTCCAAAAAATCCATAGAATTAACAGTGTAGGAAAATATATTTAAAAGGAAAAATAATTCTTAATTAAACAGTCAGTCAATTTAATACTCTTATGCTCCACTTACCATTGAATTATACATAACATGTTTCATAGGCCTTTGCCTGCATCATCAGCTGTGTGTCGACTGTCGGATTCATTATTGGTTGAATGGACTTGCTGTACTTCTCTTGGACATTTTATGAACTTTTGAATTAATTTGTCTCCTGTTAGGATCTCGCTCATTACCTTGTCTCTACATTTTCATAAAATTGTTCCCCCACATTCCCAGCTCCAAGGGTCTATCCTATGAATTTCAATAATTTGACTTCCATCATGTTAATCTCTCCAAATGTGCCACAGCGGATTTATCTATCTGATTGTACCTGATGTTTCTACAGTGTTCCTTTAGCCCGATTCCAATGCTTCTTTTGTTCTGCCAATATATACTTTGTTGCATTCCAAACAATTGATTTAATATATTCCTAGCTTCTCATCAGGTATTCTATTATCACCGGAGTTCAGCCAAAACAATCTGCTCAACTCCGGTGATGATAGAATACCTGATGTGAAGAAGCCAGGAATATATCAAGTCAATTGTTTGGAATGCTCAGGCTAAAGGAACACTGGAGAAACATCAGGTGCAATCAGATAGATAAATCAGCAGTTGCACATCATTTTTGGAGAGATAAAATGATATAGAAATGGAAGTCAAATTATTGAAATTCATAAGATAGACCCTTGGAGCTGAGAATATGGGAAAAAATTGTTATAAAAATATGAAGATAAAGTTATGAACTTCGAGATCCCAACAGAAGACAAATTAATCCAAAAGTTCATAAAATGTTCACAAGAGCTACACCAAGTCCATTCAACCAACAACGATCCTGGCAGTCAACACACAGCTGATGATGCAGGCAAAGGCAGGTGTAACATGTTCTGTATAATTTAATGGTAAATGCGGCGTAAGAGTATCAAATTTACTGATTAAGAATAAATTAATTGCCTCAGTGTATTAGTTCCAATATGAAATTTATTTTATATTTAAGGAAAAAATTAGTTAATTTTGATCTTCCAAACAGTAACTTTGTTACTGTGAAAGTTCATAAAATCCAGAGAGATAACTTAATACCATGCTGACAGTGGAACTGTGGAAATGTAGGCAACAGCCTTTGAAATATGTCCAAGTATGTGGAGTAAAATTAGTGAAATTTGAGTGATTCCTTCATAAATAATTATATTATATTTCCCTGTGAAAATTCCTGCTATTTAAATCAATGTGTATTACACTTAATCCTGACTTATGGGCTGTATTAATTAACATTTAAACACAAGAACTATAATGGGCAAAAGTGTGTACCTGATTCAATCACAAGCGCCGTTTATGGCAGCTTCAATATTACTTCAGTTTGGCTCGTTCAAGAAAAGTACCTTGAGGAGTTAATTGTTTCATCAAACACTTGAAACTGCGCTGATACAGAAGAGGGAGCACTCTCAGTACTAATCATGATATACTCACGAATTTTTTTCGTTTATTAATTTATAAAATTCTGAAGGCTCTTATACTGATCAAAGATCTTTAGGACTGGCTCTAAAAATGTTCACGGGGTTGTAATTTACTTTGTGCTGAGAAAAATTTCAGAGAAATCTTTTGTTTGGCAACTTGTCTCTATTGAGACCGAACACAGTCCTGTTGCATGGGAATCAATATACTGTAGCATTGGTACTACAAGCACTTAAAGTAATGATCAATTTAGCATACCAGATCTGAACACTCAGTTCATTAGTGAATGGTGGATATTCCAGATTAATTTAAATATAAGAAATTTATAGCTACCTGGCTCACGGAGGTCATCTCATCTGCTAAGCATTTACAGACATAGGAGAGCATTAAAACTCAAATTCCAAGTGGCCTGTTTGATAACAGCACATCAGCCTGGGACCTAATACAAAACAATTTTTTTTTCGAGCCACTCATCATCAAAGCAAAAAATCACACTATTTAGTATTTTTCATTTTCATACATTTACCATTTTTGCAATATATGGAACATTAAAGATAATTTCCCATTCATTTTATTACAGACATTTAAAATTGATTATCAATTAAAATTTGTAAAATTTCAATATACTCACGTGCACAATCAATATGCATCACAATAAACTAGATTATAAAATATATTTTGTTTTTATTTGTAAATATAACCTAATTACCAATGAGATAACCCTAGACATTTTCTAAATACTGCACTTTCTATTTGCATTTAATTTTTTCTTTTTTCCAAGACAACTTTCTCTGTAGTTCTTAAATAAATAAAAAAAAACTTGACTACATGAGTAAAAAATATTGTAGTGCATGTACTATAAAGTGCAGCCTGAAATTGGCAATATTGTTGCAAGATATTCATCGCTGTCTTTTTTTGATTTGTTCAAATTGCTGATTAGAGTATATTATGAACCATTGCCAAATTTTAGTTAAAATGAAATTATGATCAGATTAATTTCACTATTGGTATAATTGGTCTTCATTCTCATACATGCACACACACACTCGCGTGTTATTACAGAAAATATTAATGGACTTTGGGCTGGCAAAAATAATTGGTAGAAATAGGATAGGTAAAAGCCAATATTGTATAGAAGGGAAGGAAATGAAAGAACTGACAATTTTGCCAAAAAGGCAAGAAAATGAAGAAGCCAAGCATTACAGTAAGATTCCAAAAACTGCAATTCTGAAGCAGTTAGATGAGAGTAAGGGAGGAAAAAATAGAACAAAATAAATAAAAACTAAACAATGGAAAAATGCCAGAAAAAGTGACATCAAGTTTTTCTTAACAGTAAAAAAAAAAAAAAAAAAAAAAAAAAAAAAAAAAAAAAAAAAAAAAAAATAATATCAAACCTCACCACTACTACCTGACAAATCATACTGCAATCTATTTCAAACTGTTTAAGATTCAACATACTCCTACAACAAATACTTGATCACATTATAAGGGAATGTCTGTAAGCAGCAAAAGATGTTACAAACAAAGGCAATGAAGAAAAGGAGGAAAGTGACCAGTAACAAAAAAGGACAGTGGAAAATGAACTTTCCTCAATTCATTAATATATTTTCATTTTACATATAGTACATACATACTACATCTGTGAGATAGATGAAAGGAGATTTTGGCAGAATTTGATAGTTTTAATTGCACAAATCATTTCAGTGGTGTGATAAGACTGGTTGTGGCAGATACCTCTCCAATATTTTAGGCAAATTTATTAAATAAACCTAAACTTAATCTTACCCAACCAATACTTTTTACTGTTAAGTCTTTATGAAGCTAATACCTAAGCTGAAGACTAAATTTTAAGATTGTTGGGATTGCATGTATGCCACGTGTGAACCAAAACAATCTTAAAATGTTACTGCTAGGTTTGGTGTAAGTTAAAAAGTTGCATCAGCAGACTTAGACTGGTTGAAATGCCATTTATCTTTTCAACAGATTGTCACATAAGATAAAGTTTCCAAACTGTAAAATATCTATTTCATAACTTTTATCTGTTTGCAAAGTATTTCAACAGATAAATGTTTCTTAAAAGTTAGATAGAGAATATCAAACATATCCTTTTGATAGCTTATCTGATGAAAAATTAAGATATTTCTTTTCACAGTATGATGTGCAAGATGGCATAAGTATTTAAAATGTGTACAAGAAGGTATGGCGCTTAAATCCGGACAACTTTATTTTCCAGTCATATAATCTGCTATAGGTCATTGATGGAATTTGTGAAAACCACATAATTCTATTGAACAGCCATAATCTAAAAAAAGCAGACCTATTGCAAACAAGTGCAAAGCACACCTAAGATCAGCAATTATCAAAAGTCTTTGTTCTGGGTGCTTCGCGACAAATAATTTGGTTCTTCCAGTAGCCAAGATAAACTGTCTATGATTTTAGAGAAGATTGGGGAACTAATCTGACGAGAAAGTCATTCAAGAGAATGCGTGACACAAACTTAGGCAGTCAGGAAAAGGGCTTGAAGAACCTGCGGCCATCATTATTGTTTAAGGGCACAAAACTGCTAAGGCCATTAGCATCCAAAATCCGGGTCAAACCATGTGCCATATTGCAGAGAATTGATTTTTTTTTATTTATTTATTTACCGACACTCTTTAACATCATAGGTCATCAGCGTCCCATTCAACTCAGGGCGTGAAATGGCTGACAAATTTTGCTCAGAGGCCTCTCTTTCAGGCTTGAGGTTCTTTTTCGTGCCGTAAATGTACGACATGAGACCCACGACTTTACTTCCCTTCCGAAGGAAGCCATACTTAGAATTTTTACGCCCAAAAAAAAATCCATTGGTCCTGGCTGGGTTTGAACCCGCGATCTTAGGTGTAGGAAGCAAGTATGGTAACCACTACACCACCAGGACCGACACATTGCAGAGAATGATTTATGTTCTAAGGTGTATAATAAAGGTACAACAGATGCTCCATGAGGCTGCAAGTACAAAGTTAGTTATTACTACAACCTGCTATTGTGTTGATTAAAAACCAAAGCAGCAGAATGAATTAGATTCTTTTCGGATGAAAATTCTGTTACTGCTGACAGCAAGATCAACTGGAGAGATGACACTTGGATTGCTCATATAAAAATGTTGATAATTTAGGGAACTAAGTGAGCAAATATGTTTTGAGTTATTAATTCAACTGAATAATATAAAAGATTAAAAATAGACCCCAACGATGTCCCAAAATTTCCAGCCAATGTTCACATGCCATTGTGACATCAAGCCACCACTACTTCCTTCCCCTTCAATAGCCTCAATTTGAACCCCCCTGGACTAGTTTGAAGTGTAGCCAAAAGCATTATTTACAATTTCAGACAATCTAATTATCGTCATTACCCAGTGCTATCCAAATGGCATTTGCCAATATGGAACAGTAGTGTTTTACACAGAGTGCACAAGCACAGAGGTGGTCATTGCAGCTGAGAGGAGTAACAAATGTTTTTATTTGTTGGGATTTAAGCACCACACCCTGTAGAGTTGCAGCTCGCAAATTTTTAATGAAGATAACTGGAATAATTTTAGTTAGCTTTTCTACTAACATATCTCTGCACACTTAATATCTGAAGAACCAGAAAAAATTTGAATTTCCAGTTTTTAATCTTCAGCTTAGTACTTAAGTACTTAGTACTTAAATGTTAAATTCATTTTCAATGATATATTTCTCTATGGACACTTCAATTAATCGATTCTTTTTTCAAATTCATCAAAGTTTATGTCGCATTTAGCATGTATTTTGCAACCATGTTAATTAGTAAAATTAATTAAAATTTAAAGTGTTAAAAGCCGTTTATTACTATTAAGGAACCACAGGTTATAAGACAATATGCACGAGATGAAATAAATTGCAAAAGAATTTTTTTCAAAAGAAAGGAAGTGTTCCAGACCCAAATTTAAAATTTAGGATGCTTACTCGACATTTGCCTTTTATGAGTACTTAGGGAAAGGGAGAGAGAAAAAAAAAAGAGGATACCCTGACAGGAATCAAATCCCAGACCTCCCATTCATGAGTTTGTATTGTATATCGGTAATGCAATTAAAGTATCACATATAACTTATTTTGGCCTTTTATTTCAAAGCATTTTTCATTCCAGCATCTTAACTTATTTTTTTTAAAGTTCTTTATAAATTCCACTAAGCAATTTCTTTCCTTGCTTTGATCTCTCTTAACATCTTTTCACAATTCTTACTGTAATGAAAATACGATTTCCAAAAAATATAAATAAACGTTTATAAATGGGGGGGGGGAATAGACTGACAAATATAAAGTGATCTTGAAATGCTAATGGGAACTTGTACAGTAAGACTATCACAAGATTATACATTAAAAAACCAAATAGACTGACAAATACATAATATAAAGTGAACTTGAAATGCTAATTGAAACTTGTATAGTGAGGCCAATCATATAATTAAGATGTACATGAGTGGAACTACACACTCTTATTGGCTCCATTTATTTAAATGTAGTACATGTTTCACGGACATTTGTAGCTCAGGATGCAGATGAAGGCCATGAAACATGTACTACATTTAAACACATAAGTGGAGCCAGTGGGAGCGTGTAGTTTGCCTCAAACATATAATGATCTTAATTATATACCAAAGTATTTAAATGTGATTATTTTTGAGCAAAAATATAGCAGAAATAATAAAAGTTTGTGCTTTACATGGAAACATATGAATTTATTACTAAAGTGAGTATGAAATAAGAAGGCATAAAGTTCCTCCAATCCGTATTTAGCTATGGTATGCCGTTGCCAGAGCTAATTGCAATGTGAAAGAGAGCGGAGATACGCATATGCACAAGATGCATAGACAGCAGCAAAGGTAATGAAAGATACAAGGTGTACAATTAAAAATGTAATAATTTTCCTCGCTTTAAAATGAGACAACAGGCTCTAATATAATCGTGATTTACTTTAAATATCAATTTCTCATCTGATCAAGCAAATTTTATTTGAAATTTAATATTTCATAAAAGTTTAAATGTTAAAAATGTCATTTCTAAAAATATTTTGAAGAACATATGTACCTGAAATCACCATGAATTGCGGGAACTTTCACCATATGCCCTGCCGAAATGTATAATTTTTGGCAGCAACTTCACATTTTACTTTTGCTTAAACAAACTCTATCCAGTTTTTTGTATCGGGAAATTTTCACAGTGAAATATATTATTATATGACAAACTATTGTTACGAAATCACTCAAATTTCACTAATTTTGTTCCACTTACTTGGAGGCAATCATCTTTGAAACATGTCCAAGTGGAACAAAATTAGTGAAATTTGAGTGATTTCGTAACAATAATTTGTCAAATTCTATCCAGTTGTACTGGCAGTGATAGAGGGTAATCGAATTACTTTATGACCTCTTTCAGATCAATTTCATCTAATTCTTACAGCTTTTCTCGTGGCTTGTTCAGTTTTAACTTTAAAATAATTTGCAACTGTTTCAGATGGATTATATGCTATATTGTAGGGTTGCAGTCATTCCTGAATGCCATGTTTCCTGCATTTTGTAGTGAGGACTTTATTAATTACTTTAGAATAACTTACATTGTTCAAGATAATTGATCCCTCTTCCAGTAAATTTTAAAATCTGTTTGGAAACTAGTCTTTAAAACTTTCTGCATTCATTTCCTAGTGGTAGTTTAAATTTGTATTTTGCAGATGGGAACCAAACACTCAGAATGAAACCTCAGATGCTGCATGGCAAACAATGAGCCTACAACTTTTCCAACAGGAACTCTGAGGGCATAATTTCCCAAGGACTCCTGCCAGATTTCTTTTTGAGAGTGATTTTGGTTCACCCAAGTCTCATCAACATAAAATATGCGACAAGTATTGCCTGAACCCTTTAGTGCATTCATTATTCTGAAAAATATGATTCTGGCAGCAACAATGTTACTTACTAACAGAAAATTCCTTCCATCATTAGTTCTATAACGAAATCCCATACTTTTTAATATTAGCCCCAATTAACGTTGAACTTTTACGATCTATTTTCTCCCTCATTAAAAATGTATTTTAATGGTAGGATATTCACTGATGTCATACATTTCAAAAATGGTACAGTGAAGAACATCTTTTTGAAAGTCATCCAGATTCAAACACAATTTTGTCTCTTAGGGGCGGCCCTGAATCAAAAATGGTTGTCTTAACTCTTGCCATACAAGAACTTAATATTCACTTATGTTTCATGCCTTAGCTGTTGGCCCCCAACTCTGTTTGAATTCAGTGTTAGCATGTACTTCTGAGGCTAATTTTTTTAAAAACATATGCATTGAAAATCATAGCCTGCATATTTGAATGCAACACTTTCCCTTTCCACCTACTCATGCTAGGTTTTGATGACACAATTCACTAAACACAGAAAAAAGAGTTGCGGTAACTTTGGAGACAAATATCACTTTTTTTTTATTTATTTACGGACGCTCTTTAACATTTCATGTCACCAGCGCCCCATTCAATTCAGGGCGTGAAAAGGCCGATAAATTTTGCTCAGAGGCCTCCTTTTTCAGGCTTGAGGTTCTTTTTCGTGCCGTAAATGTATAATATGGGACCCATGGCTTTACTTCCCTTCCGAAGGAAGCCATACTTAGGGTTTTTACGCCCAAAAAAATCCATTGATCCCGGACAGGTTTGAACCCATGATCTTGGGCTAGAACGCAAGTATGGTTACCACTACACCAACAGGACCGACTGCAAATATCACTGTCCACACACGTCAAACTTGGAACACATAAGGTGAAACAAAATGCTTTTCTGGGGGCATCTGCACCCTTGCGAAAGAAAATATATTGTGGTAGAATAAACAATCATGATGCAAGACTTGTGGCATTTACTATCACAATGTTTATTCAATTGGCCACATTCACCTAAAATACTGCTTCTTGGGCAGCCAGTTTCAAAATTTCCAGCTTTTTCAGCGGAATAGTTTATATACTTATAATGTACTGCGCGATCATTTTGTTTTCCCCCGAAATGTTTTGCCTATGTTCCTAGCAGCCCGCTCATTAGCTGGGTCTCGGTGATTAGCCGAGGGTAAATAATAAAATAAACCAACCAATTTAAGCAGCTCATTACTTACCAAATTATCAAACAAAATGTTGAAACCGCCTGCTTTCATTCTCCATTCATTTTGGCATCTTCATAGGAAATTTTTCATTACCCTCTATAGTTCATTTTTAGGAATCTGGACATTTTCTGAAGAATATTACCTTAGAGTTCTTGTAAGGTACATGGGTTCATTTTACAGATGGCATTTTTTAATATAACTCAGAGATAATTATTGGCTGTTAAATCAGGAGACTTGAGGGGGCAACAAAATTCCTTACTTGTAACTGATTTGTGAAAACACATTGTGAATTGCTCTCATTGAATTACTCAGTGAGAGCAGTGGTAGAATCCTATTGAAAACATGTGTTACCATTCCTCTGTTTAATTCTACGAATCAAAGGGTTTGTATGGTATTAAAAAAAAGTTTCTATGATTCTTTTACCACTGAGTTAACACGATGAATTGTACACAAACAGCTATGCCATTGTAAACAATGCTTAATGCACTTTATGTATACTGTTGAATTAAGAAATTAACACACACCCAGGATCAACTGTTACAACTGCAAGTCAGAAAGGCCAACATGCAGCAGGCTTGCTAGCTTCTGCATTGCATAGCAAATGAGTAGGTCTTGCTCATAGGAAAAAATCCCGTGCTGCAGGTGGGAAGCATCACTGATCGCATGCTTTCGTGGAGTAGGCCCCTTATATTCTCTCTGATGTTCACAGCAATATGCAATACAGTAAAATATTACTGGATACAGCTACAGAAACTACATGATAAAAGCACAAGTCTCCTTCTGTAGGACAGTTCTGAACTTCATTATCAAACATAGTTAGCGAAAGGTTACATTCTCACTCAGAAACAGATGTAAGGTATATGTCCGATAAAATTTATAGAACAAACAGTTATGGTGCAGATATCTAGAGCTGAATGATTCCAGGTCAAAATGGTACTTTTATCTGCCTGTGTCATTACTGAACACCTACATTATCCTGTTGGTTATACAAACATACTCTGTGTTATACTAGTTGCTAATCTGTATAAAAAAAAATTGCAGCACTATCTAGCAGTGAAATAGTAAGCTCCCCTTTGCATAACTGGTTGTGAGGAAACACTTTCACTGCATCATTTCTACAAGGGATAGGGTAAATGCAGCCAAGAAACAAAGCTTAAGCTGTGAGGTACGTCTGAAACTACAACAGCATCAAAATATGACACCAAGTATGTAAGAAAAAAGGCAAACGAATTCTTCCAATTCACTGTTGCCGGAATGTATAGCAATGTGAAAGAGATGGGAGATATGCAGGTACATAAGGCTAGGCAGCACGAAAGACAATGAAAGATACAAGATGCACAATTTAAATATGTCATAATCATTTTCCTTGCTTTAAAATATAATAAAATTGCGATTTACTTTAAATATCAGTTCCTTGTTTGAGCAAGCAACTTACATTTGCAATTTAATATTTCATGAAAGTTTACTCCTCAAAATGCCATATGTACAATATGCTTTTGTTTTTGTGGCGTTTTCCACAGGACTTAAACAGGGGCTGTCCTGACTGAGAAAAAGGATATTTTACTGTTTCACTATGCGTGACACTATTATTCACTTATATTGCATGCTTTAGCTGTCAGCGCCGGACTCTGTTCAAGCGCAGTGTTTGCATGTACTTCTTCTGAGGCTAATTCTTTTAACCAAATATAGACAATGAAAATCATAGCTGGAGCATCTAAATGCAACACTCTCCCTTTCTTTCTACTCGTCTACGAGTCACTCGTGCTAGATTTCAATAATGACATGCATCACCTAACAAGGCAAAACAATTTACAACTATTGGAAACAGATATCATTATCCACTTGGAATGCATAACGTTAAACTAAACTGCTTTTTTGGAGGCATCTACACTTTTGAGAAGGGTATTATAAATGACCATGATGCAGGACATTAGTCATTTGCTATTGCAGACCCGTTTATTCAATTACTATGTTGGACTATAGGCCACGTAAAATATTGCTTTTTGGACAGATAGCTTCAAAATTTTAGCTCTATTCAATAGAATAGTTTATAATAACAAGCAGGTGTTGCATTTGATGAGAGAAAAGTGAAAGGAACTATTGTGCTAGTCAAGCCGTTAACAACTGGGAAACAGCACCTTTCTAGGATAGCCTACTCGCTCTCACCTCATCTAGCTTAGCTCTCCTCTTGTACTTTATTTCGTATGCACTTTAGTCTATGGTAGCACAACACATGTTTTATTATTTGTTTATTTACAGACGCTCTTTAACATCACAGGTCATCAGCGCCCCATTCTATTCAGGGCATGAAACGGCTGAAAAATTTTGCGCAGAGGCCTCTTCTTTCAGGCTTGAGATTCTTTATCATGCCGTAATTGTACGACATGGGACCCACCGCTTTACTTCCTTTCCAAAGGAAGCCATACTTAGGGTTTTTATGCCCCAAAAATACAATGATCCTGACCGGGTTTGAACCCACAATCTTGGGTTTAGGAGGCAAGTATGGTTACCACTACACCACCAGGATAAACTACAATCACAATACATTTGGCCTTCCTTTTGGCACCATTACAGAAAGTAACACAGTTCAGTTCCAATTCTGATGTAAACAATATAATTTTAATTGCAGCTTAAGCTTCACAACTAGAAAGTTTATATTCAAAAGCAATGTGCTGGAATCCCATTTATTCAAATTAAATGTGACTTGGTACAGCATGATAAAATTTGATATCTGGAAAAATCATTAATGATATAACAGGAATACACAATACAAATACATAAAACAAATTCTGTTTCAAATAACAAAAATGTTATTTGGAACATTGCACAGTGAAGTTAATCATATATTGAGAGATGATTGTATGATCTCAATATCAGTTTTAGATGTTACCATGTGACATTGACTGCAAATGCACGTATACACTAAATTTCCCTGGTTTCCCCGCACACTTCTTGCCCCACTCAACGTTGTATACCAGAGGTACAATTCAATACAAAGTTAAAATATGTAAATATTTTAAGCATACACTTATGTACATTTTCATACACAAATCCAAAATAATCTTAATGTAATTAGCGCATACAAATAAAAATCTACACAAATTAAGTTCCACTGCATTTCTACTAACAATAAGTAATATTTTGAACCACTACTCATAATAATTTTTTTTCTCATCAACATGAACATTGATTTAAATAATTAACACTTAACACCTTTTTTAAGTGCTGTTAAGTGTATCCCTGTCATGAATCAGACAAACACATTACTTCTGCCTGAGATTAACCAAGGATTTTTAATGTTGCCCCAGATGATTAGAGACTACCATGAAGTAAATTAATGGCATCCCTTGCCCAGAATCTGGGGCTCCCAAAATTATAAATATGCTTACCGTATATGCCTCTGGCGGATCAAAACACGGGCATGGTGGATTGACTTAGCCAAACCCAACTTGAAGACCTGTGTCTGCAGGCGACGTTCCAGAAAGTCTTCAGTCTTCAAACCCAGCACATAATCAAGCTTCATGCGACTTTCATCTAAGACACCAATTCTCACAAGACGTCTAAGAAGAGCATTGCCTGTATTAATAGTATTCATTAAAAATGGTGGAACAAGACAACCTGTTAAGTGCATTAAAACATTAATAATTTTTCAGATTTGCTTGTACCTCTACACAGCAATTCAGACAAGAGGTGTCAGAATATAGTGCAATTTATCATCATTAAAGAAGCCTACATTCAATATATTCTTCTTTGGAATGATGGAATTGAAAACTTTTTAATACAAAACAATCGAATAGATTACATGCTTATTTAAAAGTATATGTATAATAATTCAACATATTTGTATAGCAAATTTACTATAGAACTGCTAATTTTAAGATTCACTTTTACATGTGTTTTGTTACAAATTTCTAGCACTGATTGTCGCTTTACGAGATATGGCTGGTATCCCAGAAAGCCACAATAAACTGTATTTTGTACTCAAAATAAAATACAATTGGAACTATTACAGTGAAGTAAATAACAACCATTAATACGTTAGGATGAATCAAACTAAACACTCTTACAGCTTGACTAACTTTTCACTAGAACATGTTTCATGGAACACAGAACTTTGTATCATTAGGCTCTGGTGGACATCTAATGAATGCGAGATTAGTGTTTTCTTCACCCGGATGTGGAAGTTCATTTATCAATTTTTTCTCTGTACTAAAATCTATATGTCCTCCTATAAACCAGAGGTCTTGGGTTTGATTCCCTGTCAAGCTGTCCGGGTTAAGTTTTTATTCAGAGTTTTTCCTTATGCTGACAAGGTACATGTCAGATAGCTTCAAGGCATCATGGACCCTCATGGCTACAGACCCACACCTACAGCATTCATGTCCATAATCTACAGATGTCGTGGAAAGACCAACGCAGTTAAAGTGACAATTAAAAAAAAAGAAGAAGAACAAGATTTGTATTTATGATTACAACCTCTTACATATTACACCAACTTTTCAGACACAAAAATTAAAATTTAAAATGCATATTTAGAATCTCAAAATAACTGCAACAAGCCTTGTTAACATTTCACATAACTGCCCATTAGCGACAATGCAAAACAATGGCTAGAAAAAATTAAAAATTGGTCAACATATTAGTAAATGCAGTATTACCACATTTAAAGAAGTGAGTGACTCACCTTCAAACAACCGCCTGGGATCCTTTTCCTCCAAAGTAAGCAGCTCTCTAGCAGCTTTACGTATTTTTGCTAGTGTATATTTCACTCTCCATACTTCTCTTTTGTTTCGAAGACCAAATTCTCCAATAATTTTTAATTCTTGATCTAGGCGAGCTTTCTCATATGGTCTCCTTGGTGTAACATAGGTCTTACTAAAGACCGAAGGTATCCTACCATTCACCATCTTGGCAGGTTATGTCTGAAACATAAAATTTTATTATGAATATGAGTAATAAGAGATGTATAAGTGGTGTAAGAGCAATTATAGGGCATAACACACTATGAATTTTTTTAATTAATTTGTATGCTTGCACTTGCTGGAACACTAATGCAAATTGATCATTCTCGTAGTTTTCTGTTTCCTTGTCATGAATCAGACAGACACTTGGTTCTGGCTGGGATTAATCAAGGATTTCATGTTGCCTCAAATGATTAGGGACTGCCACAAAGTATATGGCATCCCTTGCCCAGAATTTGAGGCTAATATTATCCTAATGTTCATTAAATTGGTCTGACAAACTGTGATACCATATGAAGAAAGCACAGCTTAATTGAAGGGTTGTGAAAGTATGCATGTTTTCCATGTGACACGTAAATTACATGTAAAAGTAGCCACATAAATGTATAGGGAGTTGTCAAAAGGTCAGCACTTAAACCACGGCATTCAATATCCCACAGTATGGTGAAAGGAAGTGATAGAACATTCGAAACAGAACATCTCTGGTCTTTGACTCCATATGCTGGCCAGTTTGGCAGCATGTGTTCCTGTGAAGAAATTTATTCAGCATACTAATGTTATCGAGTACCTACAACGTTGACTAAGTTCTTGTCTCAAAACGTTTTTAATTCCCTTTGGTTTGGAAGAAGTCAATACGGCCACCAATCCCATGTACTCTAGCAAGTTACCTTCATGCAATAACCGCCCATCAAGGGCAACTGCAGCTATTTGGCAATCACGACACCTTTAAGAACTACCAAATATATCACAAAAGATAACCTATTTGCTGTGTGTTTTAATGATGGTCATTGTAACCTCAATGTTTGGTTGTTGCATGTTTGCTTAGTATTCTTACCCCATGATTCTCTACACCGATCCACATTCCCCTCTGGGAAACAAAAAACATGAATAAGGCATCCCATTCTCATATTATCGGTGAAACTTCCGTATTGGTATATCAGAGAAATTAAAGTGTTAAAACTTAACAAAAATAATATATATATATAAAAAGCAGCATTAGATGATGTGGCTCCGTAAAAAATAAAACATGGAATCGCTCAAGCAGATGCACAACGTTGAGCGAAATCCGAAGCCGAGGTACACATTCGCTCTAGTAGTAAAAAATATAACTACGAGGGACTACCCTGGAGAGTACTATATAATAAAATAAGTGTTCACAACTAAATAAACGATATACTTAAAGACCAGTGCGAAAAACGCATGCATACCTAATAATGTGAAAATTTGCTGTCTTCTAAGTTTACCACTGGATATGCGTGCCCACGAACTCCGAACTAAAATTATATCTGCACTAATATTCATGTAATTAAAGTTGCAATAATATGTACACTCATTTTATCCCAACTTTTAAATTTATACATTTTGATTTCGGTAGTGTACCATTGACCAGTTTGTATTAAATGACTTGCGTACACAGCTATAACAAACCTCAACATGACTCTGTCGCAAAGTTTTAAGGCGTGCAGAATAATTATTGCCCAATTTCTTAAAATATATTAAGCCGAGCCGATAAATGTTTAAAAAACATAGATGAATACAATTATTAAATTTGTTTTGTTATACGCTTATTCACACATTATTAAGAGAAATAGATGTAAAATATGAAAATTGCCTAATACAACTCGAGTACGACAGCTTGAATTAACTATCGTTCAACAATCTTTGTAATCCTTCATCATGAACTTATCTTATAGCCTAATATCTATCACAGTAACCTTTTTAGAACTCATATAACATATATTTCACTGTAATTAAATTTGTATGTCAGCATTTTTCATTCCAACATCTTTACCTTAATGCGCCACTGTATCGTCCATTAATACTCTTCTTCGCTGCTAAGGCGAAGTAAACGGAAGCTCGGAAGGATACATTTGAGAACGGAAGAGATAGCATACCACGCCTGCCAAACACTGGACAGGAATACTTGTTGAATGCATGATAGCCAACATGCCCAGAATCAACTGGTTATTATTACTAGTTCTGTGATCAGCTGATTTAAGTATATGATAGCTGTATACTCGTTTAGCTTAATTAAATCTTGTACACACAAGTGGCACAAATATAAAAAAATGATACAAAACATTACATTGTGTAGATTATTAAACAAGGTACAAAAGTGCAGGTATGCCGCAGCATGCAGCATAACATACAGTTCTCAAACGACGAGCGAAACAAACAGTTTACAGGTGAATTACTTAGAAGGTGGTGACACGGGTATTGTGGTTCTGGGTCTCAATAGACCCGAAGCAAAGAATTCTCTGAATAGAAGCCTAACAAACAACTTTTTTGCAGCAATTGATGCGGTACATTTCGATAGAAAGGTGCGCGTAGTTATTCTAAGAAGCCTTGCTAAGGGTATATTTTGTGCCGGAGCCGATCTTAAAGAACGTTCTAAGATGCCCATAGGTGAAGTTTCTGCCTTCGTGTCGCGACTTCGCACCCTTGCAAACTCCATTGAGAGCCTCCCGATGCCCGTAATAGCAGCAATAGATGGTGTCGCCCTTGGAGGCGGGTTCGAACTGGCTCTAGCGTGCGACATCCGAACAGCCACTGAAGAGGCCCGCCTTGGATTGGTAGAAACTCGTCTTTCGATCATACCAGGGGCAGGGGGAACTCAGAGATTGCCTCGTTTAGTTGGGCCCGCACTGGCCAAAGAACTAATATACACAGCAAGGGTGCTTAGCGGCCGAGAAGCAAAAGATATTGGGGCAGTAAATCATGTATTGGACCAAAATTCAGATGGGGATGCAGCCTTCAAAAAGGCATTGGATATTGCAAGAGAAATCTTGCCTAATGGACCCCTTGGGGTTAGGATGGCTAAAGTAGCTATAAACCGTGGTTGTGAGGTAGATATAGGAACTGGGAATGCCATAGAGGAGGCCTGCTATGCTCAGCTCATTCCAACAAAGGACAGGTTGGAAGGTCTGACAGCATTTCGAGAAAAACGTGTTCCTCAGTATACAGGAGAATAAAAATATACTTTGGCCAGGGCAGAAGTCACTCTTCCAAATTTCATATGTGATTTGCAACAAGTTTGGCCAAAACTGATTATTCAACACAGAAATATTTGCATATACTTTCTGGAATCAATATGTACATAGACCACGTGCAAATGGATTGTTCTTAAAGCTAGATTGTTTTTCTACTTTCATTTTATATTTTTTTCATGAGCCATAATAAAGCCTATACAATGTATATTGCTGTTTTATTAGTGTTGCGGTTCAAGTTGATTTATTACTGCAAAATAAAAATTTGCTTTAATAATACAAAATGTTAAAAAAAGTTTTGGGTAGTAGATGTTACTTTACTAAGCTGTTCATTTAGAACAAAACTATATTAAACACTTCCATTTTCTACCACAGCAAATACCCATAATATATCAGAAGGTATGTTGGTGATAAAAGAATTACTCAGCATTTGAGTCTGCATGACCCAAACAGCATTTTTTCCACCTTTCTGCTCCCTCACTGGCTTGTAGTTGTTGGTTTTTTTTTTTTTTTCTTTTTGTCAAATCAGTGTTTCTTTCTTGTCAATGATGCATTTTTAATTCATTTTTTACTAAGTTAGTTTCTTTTGTTAGAGCTGTTTCATTTTCATCATCATTGGTACTGCAGAGATTCTAGTAAAAATGATCATGCTAAGTTTTAATAAATTGTTTTAAATGAATATTTGAATTTATTAATTACTTCAACTTATACTCAATTTTGCAATTATAAATTTTAGTAAATTAATTTAACCTGTGGCTCAAAAATTAATCACACCAACAATAATTGGTCACTGTCTTCAGCTAAATACTGTAGGCAATTGCACTAATTTTGTAAACAGTACTATAGATGGCAAGTCTCTACCCCTTTGGATTCCAGAAAGAGAATCTTCTTCACTCACCCTCAATTTATATTTTCTTACTCCTAATCTTTCTTACCCACCTAACTCTCAGCCTTCCTAAAAATGTCACCTTATTAGTCTGCCCTACCCTTATATCAGGCAACTTTTTAAACAGCTGCTGTATCCTGTCATAATCCATCCCATTTTCATACTAAATATTCTCTACCTTTACACTTCTTTATAATGAGTTACGCAGTGAAAACTATCCTATTTCCCTACATAATAAATTTTTCTTAAGAATTTTTCCTTATACTTTTTAGAACAGAACCTCTGTAAATATCCAGGCAAAACCTATTCTTAAAATTGATCACAGCAGTTTACATTTCTCCCTTTCCCAATTTTTATTAAATTCTTCTATACAATTCTAAAGAACTGTCTTCAGAACTACCCAAAATCATTTGTTTTCTACATTTTCCACCCTCTGTTTCTCACCTAATATCAACTATTTTAGTTTCCACAAATTCTCTACCTCCCCAACCCAACTCTCACCTCCCATTATATCCCTCTGCTGCTTTACACAATCTTTGAGTACATTATCTAATTTTAAACATCTATAATAACTTGTACAAGTTAATGTTACATTTCACTATAAAAACTCCCACAACTCTACATTTATAAAAATTTCCAAAATTCTCTCTACTAAATATCTTTCCTTCTTACTCTTTCCACTTATGCCAAATCCACCCCTCTTTTTGGTAACCCAGAAGTTTTGGACCAAACATTCTGCAGATCAAGTCAATCTCTAACCAACTGTTTGACAACTCCCCAAATTTCTGTTCAGTACATATTTGACTCTACTACTGCTTCATATAATCTAACAATTTTATTGACAATGTAGAAATTTTTAATGAATATCTTTTAATTATTTATGTATGTTCTATAAATGTGTTCATTACTATTGCTCGTGAATGTTATTTACCTTAATCCATTTAAATGTATTTATCTACAATGGAGGCAGTATGTAAAAATTAATATTCAGAGTTAGGAGAGAAATCACAAGTTATCACCAAATGCAGAAATAAGGTTTAAACATTTTTTAAATATTATTTCCCAAGAAAAATCTATAGTTTTATCTTAATTCTGTTCTCCATTATTCTGGTGAAATTAAAATGCCTGATTCCATTTTTATATTGTTGTTAAAATGTTTATTTGCCATAGAATTTGCTTGTTCGTCTCTATTAATGGCATAATACCAGAGAATCCACTGAAAATGCTTAACCTCTTTCAGAACCTTTAGTATACCACTTTTCACAGTGGCCATATTTTATGATGGATAAAACAAACCACCTGGCAGGTTTCCTTTGAATATGTCTGGCTGCTGATAGCCCAATACCTGATTAGAAAATTTAGTCCATAGTAGTACCATCATAATTTGTTTCAAACATACATAAATGTGCATAAGTCTTATAAAAATACAAATTTAACTTTTTACTTAAATGTAAATTGGAACGTGCACATTGAAGCTAATCATATTAATTGATATCATTGTACAATTCAGTTGAACTACACACTCTTAAAGCTTCAATTACTTTTCATAAATTTATGAAACCGGTTTCGAGAACATTTAGTTCCCATCTTCAGCCAGGCTAAAGTTCAACTGTCGGATCATTCGTTGAGCTGTGGGAATGTATATTCTGCTCTGGTGGCAGTGTGATAAACTTGTAGTTTATGTTTTCATCCCCATCAATGTCAAAGTTCATTATGCTGTCTTTGTATTTGTAGATGTAGATTTTCTCCCAGGTTGCTAATTCCGTAGGTCCTTGTACTGATTTTAATAATTTTGCTTTATTTATTAAAATCAGTACAAGGACTTATGGAATTAGCAATCTAGGAGAAAATCTACATCTACAAATACAATGACAGCATAATGAACTTTGACATTGACGGGGATGAAAACATAAACTACAAATTTATCACACCGCCACCAGAGCTGAATATACATTCCCATAGCTCAACGAATGATCCGACAGTTGAACTTTAGCCTGGCTGAAGATGGGAAATAAATGTTCTCGAAACCGGCTCCATACATTTATGAAAAGTAAGTGAAGCTTTAAGAGTGTGTAGTTCAACTAAATCATACAATGATATCAATTAAATTTAACTTCATTTATTTTGTACTGCTATGTATTTAGAGATGTTGATTTCTTCAACCAAAAAAAAAAAAAAAAAAAATAATAATCTAAATAAATAAATAAATATGGGGACCATTATTCATAATGTATATAAGGTGTTTCATATGTCCACGATAAAGACAACATTTTTGGGAAAAAATTGCTTTATTCCTAAACATAAACTCCTTTCAAGTCTATACACTTATTCCTCAATTGAAGTAATTGTTAAATTCTGTAAGAAGTGGGGACTAAAAATCAATATTAAAAAATCATGGTATTTAAGAATGGAAATAAATTATACAATCAGAGCAGAAATTATGATGGTTAATAAATTTGACTATTTGGGTATTAGGCTTAACAAGAATGGAGGGTGGAGGGAACAAAAATGAAAGGTTCTAGCAAAAGGTAGGTTAGCTTTGAAAGATATTATTGCCTGTAGGTATAAAGTACCAGAAGTGCATATAAAGTGGTTGGAGAAAATATATACATAGCACTAGAGGCTAAAATGATGTTTGGAGTATGGCTAAATGCAGGCTTGATTCACAGGAATTGCAAACAAATTATGGGCCTACCAAAAAGTTCACTAAACTGGGTTACACAAGCTGAATTAGGCAGAATAGGGAGTAAAGGAAAAATAATGACAAGAACTGAAATATTGGTTTAGTATTAAGAATTTAAGAGAAAATTATTTGAAACCATCTAGGGATGCAAAAGAAAATGGGAGGAAATACTTGGGTTAGTAGAATCAATGAGATTATGGAAAAAATTGGCTTGGGAATGGTGTGGCATGACAGAGAAAGTAAAGAAAGAGGTTTTCGGAGAGAAATTACACAAAGAATTGATGATATAGAAAGACAGGAGATATTTATTTATTTATTTGAATTCTAAGAAAATACAAACTACAAGGGACCTCCATCTATCTGGCCCAGGTCATTTTAGATGTACCTCTCACAATTATAATTTTTACAATAATTAATGATATACTAATACCTTAATATAAATTCCAAATAAACAGAATACCAATTATTCACTTCTATTGCATCAGACCCGTCCCCGCTTTATCAGCACAACATATTGGAATTCCAGGGAACCCAGCTCTGCCCTGACCCCAGGTACCAAAATCATATCTAACTTACTCTGTCTATACCATTATTTTATCTACTATATACTATTATTTGTGTGAATTTTCTTCTCTCTTTACTGTCCATATCCACTTCTAATTAACTTTAAATAAATACTGACCCACACTCCTGCACTCTTTTATGAATGTTCTCTTTGATATTCTATTATCCCTTTTAAATTTTGCCTTAATCAGTTCAGTTTCCTTACAATCAAACTCTATATGTTTTAAATCTTCTTTCCCTCCACATAATGGGCATTCCCTTTGTGTAAAGCCTCCTCTTTCACCTTTTAACTTCCACACGCCTGCTCTCGCTCATGCTATACCCTCTCTTTCCTGCTTATTTGTTTTATCTATGTAAATTTCCCTTTCCTATGCCCATTTCATCTTAACATAAAATTCCAGTGATGTCTTCCCAGTTAAATTACTAAATAGTTTTTGTATCTCTATATCTTCAAAACGTCTTCTCACCTCTTTCCAAAGACCTCTAACATTTGTATTTCTTTTCCTCCATATATACCCTAATCCATTGTTCTTTAAAATATTTTTTAAACTACTCAATTACCCATTAGTTAAAAATGATTCTGGATATATCAAACATTAGTTTACTATGTTTATGGAATGTCGGAATCCACACAGTGAAACTTTTGTTAATCTTATTTTGATTTAAAGTAAAACACTAAAAATCACAATGTCACATTAAAACTCTCTTTAAGTTTCACAAACACACTTATAAAAGTAATTTTGGTACATGTTTCGTGAGGTACATTCCTCACATTGTCAACCAAAACGACGACTCAAAATGAAAATAAGATTGGTTTACTAGATTATCTTCATTTAGGTTTAGAATCCTATGCCAGTATTTTAAAGCTCTCTCCACAATTAAATCTTTCAAGAGATATTAGGTAGTTTTGGTAGTAAAAAATCATTGACGGTTTATAGGGGCTTAAAGGAAATATGAGGTAGACAGAATTAGGTGGACGAGGGAGGGAATCGCATGGGCCCGGACAGGGGTAGTGAATCTGAAAGGAATAAGAGGAGGTTTAAGTATAAAGTAAAGTCTGATATGTGGAATGCTAGATAGTTACCGGCATGCAGCTGTAGAATGTAGAGAAACTAAATAAATGAGAGCAAAACTTAGGATTAAGAAGTGGGATAACTTACAATAGAGATAAGGGGAAACAAAGTTGGTGAATATGTAAACAAGGCAGAAAATCTTGGAGTTTGGGAATTATTTAGGTAAGGTTGAAAGAAAATGGTTGAAGAAAATAAGTAAGAAATGAGGAACCAAATTGGGCAGAAACAGAATTTTAGTTGATTTTTGATTGAGTTAATTTCGTAGATGTAAGCTGCTTGATAATTGAGTAACTGTAAGATTGAAACTATTGGTTACATAGTAACCCAGGAAGAGTTACTAGAGTGACTATGGTTGTATTTTCTTGTATGACTGAGTGATTGTAAAAGAGAACTGTGGTATTGTTAAGTGGGAATAAATTCAATTTAACTCAATATACTTATTCCAGCAATTTTCCAATTCGTTTATCCCACCTATTCAGCTTTCCAAAATACACATTTGTTTCTGTGACAACCTTTTCATTTGATGTACATTTCTTTGCTGCTAGCCATTTTTTTTAGTTGGAAAACAGGAAAGTCTGAGGAAGCAAAATCCAGAAATAAGGGGGGGGGTGAGAATGGATTTTATACCTATTATTTTCAGGTTGCAATTGCAGATTAGTGTGCTGGTGCATTGTCTTAATAGAACAGGGCCATTTTCTTTACAAAATGAGGACAATTTTTATTGATTCTGTGTTTAATTGCTCTAGTAATATTTACTGGTTATGGTCTGCCCTTTCCAAAAAGTCAATTAAAATTACACCAATGCAATCCCAAAACAGTTGCATTAACATTTTCTGAGGATATTGTTTTGCTTTCTTTGGAGCACTTTCTCCAGTTGCAACTGTCCGTTTTCACTGCTCCATTTTTGGCATATAGTGGTGGATCCATGTTTTATCAACTGCCATATACCATCTCCAAAATTCCATTTATACAGCTCCTAATTCTCCACAGAAGTGACAACTCATTTTCTTTTGTGGTCAATCGTTAGCAAATGTAGCACCATCTCTCTTCATAACTATTTCATCTGCAATAACTGCAAAATATTATGCACCTGGTCTTCAGAAATGCCCGCAGTTCAGTAGTCTCCCCTATCTTCAGTTACCAATCACAAAGCACCATGTCATTGATTTTTTCCAATTATTTCCAGAATTGTTACCCAACAGGACATCCAAAATGGATCACATTACTTATATTCATTCAGCCATATTTAAACTCATCAAACCAATTAAACCATTCTGAGCAAAGGTACAGGTTTTACCATAAAGCTTGTCCAGCTTTACCTTAGTTTCTGCGAGTGTTGTCCATTTTCAAAAGGTAATGCTTTATTAATACATAAAATTTGTGTTTCTCTATTTTAATGCTTGTACAAATATAAGCATGAAAATGGCTCTCACACAGATTAGCTTTGTTAACTGCTATAATCATGTACATCATCCTTTGACAGTCACCACATTGCCAAGTTAATATAAAAAACAATCTAGTGCTACCATCTTTTCAGTTTGCACAGACTTATCCAACAGCCAGCAAATGTGTAGCCACATTTTTTGTGTGTCACAACCCGGTATTAGGGCATATCCTGTTCTAATAAAAGAAATTCCTCCACATAAGGGTCATGTCAAAAGAAATACAAATACCATTAAGTTCCAATTGAAGTTTGAGCTCCAAACAAAATAAAATTGGACCTTCCATTTATGGGAAGAATTCACTAACAAGCTTGAGATGTAGCTTATGGAAGTAACAGAAAAATTCATAGAGTAATTCATTATAAACATTTGCTAAATCTGCACTGTTGATCAATAAACATTAAAGATAACTATATGGTGTGCTCTGATGGCTGTATGATCAAAAGCACATGTCTAATAATAACTGTGTAGATTCAAACCCTCATTGTGCTTCAATTTTTTATTTGTTAGATTTTGCAAATAAAATTAGTGTTTAATATACAGCAATAATATATATTTTAATAGACAACATATATTTGAGTTTTAAGACATTTCTCAACACAAAAACTTAAAATTAATCACCTTCATTTTCAAAATAAATGTCACTTAATGTTGTGTAGTAAAAAACTAAAAAGAAAATATAAATTGCTTTTATTAAAAAACCAATTATTAATTTCCTATTTATTTTGTAAACAAAGATTACTTTGTGTGTGAGCGTGAGAGAGAGAGAAAGAACATAAATGCCTTAAAATTCAAATAAGCCTTTGAAATTGCAAGCTATACAGTGGTGTATATACTAAACATTATGTTTATTTGCAAAAAAAATAGCAAATAAAACAATAAGTCAAGATTCAAATGTCAATTAGACAGTTGTTTTAAATTGTTCGACGATCAGCATGTTTGCCATGGAGAACTCAATGTAACTAATAATGACAAATGAAGCTAAAGGCTGTAATATCCATATGCAGAAAATGCCATGAATCAAGAGCACTGAGCTAACAGAACTTAAGACAAATTAAAACTTTTGAGTATGCACTCATATTTTTGTCTTAAGACATGCATAGTAATAAAAATAACATGCCTTGTGAAGGCACAGCCTAGAAGATAGCATTTCAGGGTATCAATTGCTTGGTAATGGATTCATGCTCTAATTAAGAGTACTTTAAAGGTTTCAACCATTGTAACATTAAATATAAAAGCTTTCATAATTTCAATATGCTTCTAAATAAAATGTTTTATTTTGTAGGATATGTCATTCTAGTGAATTTTACAGAATTAACAGTATTTACAATTATAAATGGCACAATTTTCAGCACATTATTAATATGTTTTATGTTTCTTGTTACCTGCCAAATCTTCAACATGAGATGGTGATTAAGGAATATTACCTTTATGCAAATCTGCTTCAATGCCTGGCATATGTTCCCAGAAAAAAAGGAAAGCTTTTACTTAAACTTAATTAAGTTTACAATCAATACCAGATCTGCTGGGAGAGCAACAAATATTTCTTGGCATTTAATTAGGCATTGTTTTAATGACAGATGGGCTATCAGTGGCTTGTCTATATGTCAACCCATTAATACAAAAACCTTCCCCATGCAGCAGTCATTTCAATAAAAATTTTCAATTCCCACAAAGAGCAGTCTAAATTAAAATGCTGCTTAACAGGAAAGCAGAGGAGAGTTTCTTTCAATTTAAATATATGTCTGGTATTAGAAGTCAGGCAATCTTTGGCTTTAGAAAGGATTAATTACTTAATACTACAGCTGTAATAACTGCTCCAGCTGTTCCTTTGTATCTGCAGGTGATGCCACACTGTGTCCGACTGTACGCGCATCACTGTAGATCTGATAGTCATTACCTCCAGGTTCTGTTTTATCACCAAAGAAGTGAATTTCTTTATATCCATTCTTCTCTAAATATTTCAAGCAGAATGTCTTGTCCCAGCCCACAGGGAAAACATCAATACTTATCTGCCCACCTGCAAAAGGAATTTATCCATATTATGGTACTGTGAAGCAAAAAGATGATCTGATTCTGATGGACCAGAGTAAAGCCATCAATCCCCTATTTGAGTTCTCTAAGCTTAGATAAATGATTTAAATTGTAGCTATAAACAATGGAATGGTAATATATCTTATTAGAATTTATTAAATATGTTCACACTAACTCAATTTACTTATACAGCATTTGGACACGTTTCACTCCCATCATCATCTGTTGACCGACTACCAACATGAGAGCGATTATCTCTGAAACATGTTCTAATGTTGTATAAGTGGAGTTAGAGTGAATGTATGTAATAACTTCTAATAGGATATAACTTAGATTAAGTTCATTTATGGTGCACATGTTAATATCAAATGCACACTGACGGTACACACTATCAAAAAAAATGAGCAATAGCCAGAAACTATGACTGATTTGGAAAACATTTGAAGTATATACTGATGCTGGGTTCACAATATATGTTTTATTGTCATACACAGGAAATGCCTTTGTTTGTACCATGTACTCTGATGGTTGAGTGAACAAAAATACATATCTAGCAATTTGAACTTAGTTCAAATTGTCATTATGTTTGCATTTTTTATGCTTTTTACAAATAAAACTAATATTTAATAAATGGCAATAATATCTTTTTAATGGAAAAAATAATTTGATTTTAAAGCATTTATACTCAAACACATAAACATAATTTTATATATTTAGAAATCAAGACAGTGAAAACAAGTATAAGATCTCCAGTAATAAATTAGGGAAAAAACCTAATATGCTTCACCATGCACCAGTCATTAACAGTTAACAATATGAACAAAGAAACATGTCCTGAATTTTTTAATTTTGAGAGTGAAATGTTAAGAGTGTTTTATCATGTATTAATATTTTAAATGTTTTTTTTTTAACTCAAACTGCTTCCATTTTTATTGAAAGTGAAATGTTTTAGCATTTTAAAATATTTTATCCCCTGGATATCACATAAACATAAATTAATCAACTCGTTTTCAAGATAAATGTCACATTAATAAATATTCCAAAAAGAAAATATAATCGACATTAATAATGGATGTATAAATCTTCTACTATTACCTCGTTCTTCAGTTATCTCTTTGGATGGGAAATTAAGATCATACATCTTGAGAATTTTTTGATACCTTACATAAGCAACATGTCTCATGAGCCTCTCAAGAAGATTTAAGCGAGCTTTTGTTGTCACGCTGTATACTGAGAGCAATAACAAGCTGTGATGTCTCAGCCAACCAGACCAGTAAGGAGGTGCTTTAGCCTTCCATGTATAGTGAATAGCATAGATGTATGAGCAAGCATGAAGAAAGATAGTTGGAGGTCCAATTTACCCCAGTCAACCCACAAAGGGGATAGCAGAATTAGTCCATTTCATTTGGTCTCAAGCCTTCATTTTATGTTACATAAGAAAGACCTGCATTCTTGTGATCGTAATGTACTGAATTTCATTGTATTTTTAGTGCACATTGATGGCTAACAAGAGAAGATTATGGTCCTGGGAGTATTTCACAGAAATCCCAGAAATAAAAGTGCAATATATTTATTCCCAGTATATTACTGTAATGAAAGCATAAATACATTGCACATGATGTGGCATTTGAAGAGCCACGGGATATGTCAAGGCAGTAGGCATCAAATAATTGGAAATAATATATTTTTTTCATCTCTATTTTTATCTATTTAATTTTGTTTTGCAAATAAGGCTTTATGGTAACATTAACATAAATGTAATGTCAGGGAAAATCCTTTATGATACTCTGAAGGCAAGGACTTCTAAAAAGATGGTCCACACAGATTAACCAAAATTGTAATCCTGTAAAACAGCTCAAGGCCTGTGCTTCAAGAGATAATGTTTACAATACATGTGATTTACATTTGCACACACAGAGTTCAGTATGATTCACTTTTGCTAAAGAGGAATTATGAGATTCTCAAGATTTTGGCTGCCAGCCTCGAGACTCTCAAGAGAGATGAATTCTCATTCCTAGTTATCACTGGCATGTTCATTTGCATGCATCTTACAGAAGTCTGTAGATTAAAACAGTCTTGAGCCATGGTGTGTTTGTTAGCAATCATACTTAGTTTCACTATGGCTGAGCACACACACAAAAACAAAGCCACAAGGAGATCATCCTTACATTGCAGGCTATTCTGTGTCTCAAACTGCAAGATCACTTGAAGTCAGTAATCTATGGCCACATGGTCAGTGTGGTTATCCAAGTAAGGGATTGTTTGCTGCCATCCTCATTCAGGATGAAAACATGTGCCCACTCTTCAGCAGAGTGCTACTCTGCTCAAAGAAGCAGACAGTAATTCCTTCCAGTATGTCTTTGAAATGAGAAGTAATTCTCATTTACCTGGGTCGTACTGCACGACCATACATTGTTTGAATGCCACATCTTTGTCGATCAGTTGCTACAAATGTGTGCCTTAAACATGATTACTTATTATTCTGCCTTGTGTTTTGCAGAATAGCATGCAATTGTAAAAAGGATAGATTACATTTACAGGTGTGGTGACATTTTCACCTACAAATGAGGAAAAAATAATTCATTTACTGTCAGTACAATACATGATAGCTTAAATGTATTGTTAAGGTTGCACATCTGTATCTTGCTGGGATTGGATGTCGCAGGATGACCTAGGTGTGTTGGGGCAGCTTGATTGCACAGTATACCTCCTTAATAAAAAAAACATCCTTGGACACATAATTGTTGCTTTTGTGAGGATGAGATATAAACAGGTTTCAAATTGGTTTTTGCAGAGGCAAGATATCATGATTGATTGGCTTCTTTGCTCACCAGATTTGAATCATTGAAAATAAGTGTGTAGAGGGGAAGTGGAGTTAAAATTGGTCTGCAAGACAGTGAAAGACAAAACAGGCATTGTGGAATTAAATGCTTGAGCAGAAGCGCCCTTCTATAAAAATTTTGTCTAGGCATTTGATTTTATTCATGCTCCAAAGAATAAGGGCATTAATGACTCAGAGCGTTTATGCTTTTGATATTTAGTTAATTTATATTTTTTTTTTAGTTTTTTGTTTACTTTGAAAACAAAACTTATTACTTTATGTTTGTGCTAGCATAAATTCTTTAAAATTCAAAGAAACATTTTAAGTTAAATTATCATGTACATACATTAAACATTACTTTTACTTGCAAAAGTAACAAATAAAACAATTGCTGCAAGGATAGGATGTGAACTTTGGTAGTTCTCATAGCTAGACCCTTACTTTTAACCATTCCACTTTCAGTGTACATCTGCCTACAGAGCTAGTGTAAATCAAGCATGTAGCTGAGCAGAACTTAAAGACAAATAAATTGTGTTGAGAGTTTGCTTTTTGTCTTAGGGCACATAATAATATAATTGTAATTTATAATATAAGTAAAATTAGTGCCTCTGCTCACAAATTAGCACACACTTTCCACCAAAAAATGCTTTAGATCCATTTAAAACACAGATGTATGTTTAGCATAATTTTTCAGTCCTTAGACATATCTAAGGTTAGGCCACTATAAGGTGTTGCTTAATAGTTCTTATTAACCTAGGCTTTTATGCCAATGTCAATTATGTAATCTGAGTTTTCCGGGCTGTTTGGCCATGGTCCAATGAGATTCTTTGCCTTCATCTTCCCAGACACTTGGTCCATGACTGCGGTGGACATCATCAATGGTGTGATTGCCATAATCTTCTTGGAGACAAGGCAAGTGACTGATAGTGAATTCTGATTCCTTCTTTTTTTTCTTCTTTTTTACTTTCTCTCTCTCTTTCTTTTTTTTATTAAGGGAAAAAGGAATAACAAGGGATATAGAAGGAGAGTAAATGAGGAACTTCTTAATTATCATTTCAGTGAACTAAGTTCTTGTGCCATAGCCAACCATGGGTAGACTGGGCCGCCTTGCCATTTTCGGCAGGGTGAACTTGTTCCTGCAGCTTTCTGAGGTTCAGAACAGAAGTGATGCTTACTGGCTGATCAGATGATGACTGCTGCTGTTGGAGGTTATGAAGATCTTCTTGGAGGTAACTGCAATGGATAACAGTATATATGGTAGGAGTGTCTGTGGAACAGAGCTCTGATTGGTTTGCGTTGTTTCTTTGTCATATTTTGCAAGGCTGGATACCATGCTGAGCATAATCTCAAGCTTCTTCTTTCCTCTTGAAGGTATTTTTATGCTTGTGAATTTCAATTGCCTCCTGGTATGGGTGAGGCTGATAATGAGATGTTGAAGCTAATATGTTAGTATCTTGAACACCGATTTTATGTGCTCCCTCAGCTAGAAGGGAATGCTTAGCGACGACTGATTTGTTTGTCTGACTTAGGCGGCAATGTCTCTTGTGTTCTGTAAGGCATGTATTAAAGCTGCGCTACATTGACACAATAGGAGCATGGTATTCTGTAGACACTGGCTGAGTAATGGTTTCCTTGAGCCCTTTCTAAAAAATGTCATAGACCACATCTCTAAGCTACTTAGAGGACATAAGAGACAGTTTTCAAACCAACATAACACAAGAGACATTGCTGCCTAGATCAGACAGACAAATCAGCCATTTCTAGCATGGCCTCCTAGCTGAGGAAGAGCATAAAATTGGTTTTCAAGGCACTGATATATTAATTTCAACATCTCATTATCATCCTCGCCAATATCAGAAAGCAATAGAATTTCACAAGCATAGAAACTACTTCAACAGGAATTAAGAAGCTCTGAAATTGCTCCTCAGTATGGTAACTGGACTTACAAAATACCAAGACAAAGAAACAACATGAGGCAATCAGCACCAACATTCCACTGGCCACCTCAGAAGCTCAAGGGTAGATCCAATCCCCTAGCCAAGCAAACCAATCAGAGTCCAGTTCCATAAGTACCCCTACCATATATACTGCTATCCATTCTGGTGATTCTCGGGTTCTTTCTTGGTTCTGTTCTGCTGGACTGAGAGCTTCTAATCGTTGAGAGCATCAGCTTCATCCAGAGCACCATTTAGTGATAACCAATTTCATCTACAGTTCACCTCTATCATCAAGGTCAGCCTATTAATTCTGCCAGACATCTGGAGACAGACCTGGGAGAAAATTTTGGGAGGCAGAATTCTCAAAATTGCCAAACCTGTGGCAAATTATTCATCATCATATCCAGATTAACTACACATCGACAGTTTGACTGAAACTTCTGCTGTGAGATCCAATGAACTGCAGCAATTATGGCACATCACAGCACAGCACAGGAGGGGATGAGGGGCCCCCAACAACTCTTCTATTGCTGAGCCAGCATCACAAAAGCGTCTGTTGACAGATGTATTTCTACCAGCTTTACTCAACTGACTGACATAAGCAGGTCAAACAGGGGTGAAATAAGAGCTAAGGGCTTGTCTCAAGCCTGTGACAACACTCGCTCACATCTGGCCAGTTTTTCTGGTCTCCAGGGGGACGATCCCTCAATGTGGCACAAAAAACTGCTGAAATCTGTATCTTCCATGACAAGAAGTAAGACTTGCCCACATCCTACTCCTTCCCTTCTCCCACCCTTTCAGGATAGGTTTATTGATATCATAGCGACTGGCTCAGTTATCCAAACAAGCATTCCCATTGAAGGGAGAAGAAGTGCTTCCCACTGCTGAAGGTGGGAAAAAGATGATTGAAATAGATAGAGAAATGGAAATGGTTAATCAACAGCAGCTCTAGTAGCAGCCAGATATCAAATAAAATAATTCTAAGCCAGAAGAATCATGCAAATGGAGATGATGGCTTCACCATTATCTCCCAACAGAAAAGAAGGCATATGCAACCAGACCTCCCTACTCTAAAACCATTCTTCTGCACCTATTCTGGAACCCCAGCAACAGACTACACAGAGAGGTAAAAAGGAACCACCTATCTTCGCAGATCCATTTCCAAATTACTTGACAGTAATGAAAGAGTTAGCTGCTGTGACTAAAAAGTGTTGAAGCAGGCGAGGCAGAAATAGCACTCGTCTACAAACATTTTCAGTGGAGCATCATCATATGGTTATAAACTTTTTAAAGAGGAAAGGTATATGCTATTATACCTAGCAGGTAGAGAAAATAAAAGAGTATAAGAAAGTGCTTCGAGGACTACATCCAAAGACCTCAGCCAAAGAGATAGGTTTGGCCTTAGAGGAAAAAGGCATCAAAGTAAAGGCAGTGCATCAGATGGCTAAAAATATTCCAGAGCAGGAAGGAAAACCAGCCACCAAAGTGAAAATGCAGCTATACAATGTAGTGGAGGCAGCCACATCAGGACAGACATGCCCGTTTGATGATGTATGAGCCATTTTATGGACAAGAGTGAAATGGGAGAAGGTGCATTCCAGAGATGGGCCTTCGCAATGCTATAGATGCCTTGCATATGGGCACACTAATATAAACTACACTAGGGCAATACAATGCTTAAGATGTGGAGATAATCACACACCAGCCACGTAAGTTCAAGCAGCTGGACCACTTGTATGCTTTCATTGCAAACAGGAGCATGTGGCAACATACAAAAAAGTCCAGAAAGAATGAGGATTATTAACAATCAAAGAGCACAATGTCAATTTTTATACCCAAAGATCTACATATAGGGATGTGGTGATTCAAGACAAAAATAGGCCTCAAAATCAGGCATTGAACAACTTAGAGGTCTCAGCACAAAAAGGAAAGAAGATTCTAGAAACACTAAAGAAGAATAAGCCAGCTCACAAAGGACACCAAAGAAGACCTATCCAATAGACCTCATGTTAAAATCTGCAACTGCCAGGGAAAGAGATGACTACAGCAATCGGGAACCAGATCCCTACCCAACTCCCATTCTACTTCCCCCTCCAGAGAGCGCAGAATGCCAGAGAATAGCAGAATGAGGCAGGGTCCTCATATGCTGCCAAATTAGCCACTAAGAGACCTAACACCTATGGCATGATGACCGATTAGAGGTCTAATGTTTCAAGGTCCTCAACTCCATTGAGTAACCCCAGAGCAAATCAACCTACCATCATTAGAAGCCTTAAAAGCGTACATCATGCACATAAAATGGCTACCTCAATTGATTCGATTCTTCAAGGACTTCGTCAAATAGCCCAGTGACATTGACTCCACATTAAAATTTGCTGTGCTTTCTGAAGGAATCAGCGCCTTAATCTGCCTAACCGACTTCTAATGGCATACACCTACCCCAAACATTTTTACTTTGAATACATAAATGTGAACAGAATTTTAGCGCAGTGAGATCTGCCAGAGTTGATGACACAGCATGAACTCGATGTTGTGTTAATTGTGAAACACATCTCTGCCCTTGGCTACAATTTTAGGATCCCCAGTTATGTATTACACTAGAGAGATTGTTTAGATCGCAGAGGAGGGGGAGTGGGCATACTTATAAAATCACAATTAACACATAAAATCCATGCCCCTACTCCAACTCAAAGTTTGGAAGTGGTTACTGTACATACCAGCCTAGGAAGCGAGGAAACAGCTTTGATTGCAGGGTATCATCCTCTGGGTATCCCATTCATACAAGTGGAGTATCAGAGTGTTCTGCAAGCTTTTCTAGTTACCCTCCTAGCAGAGAACTTTAATGCCGAATATAGGGAATGGAACTGTGAAAGAGCTGACAACTGGGTACACAATTGGCAAATTTTGTCAATGCAGATGCATCCCTTGACATGCAGGGACTGCGATGCCCTACATTTGGGCCCCAGAATGGCTAGCTGAGAGTAATAGATATAGTAATAACTAAACTTATACCCTATTATTTACACTTAAACACAATGAGTGATCTACACTCCAACCATGGTCCAGTAGTGGGTGAGTTGCTAACATGCCCTATGGCTAACATTAGCAAAAACTGGACTTATGAAGTGGATTGGGAAGCTACTATTGTAGCTCTAGACAAAGTGATCCATCCAAATCCTAGAATTAACACTGAAGCAGAATTAGATGAAGCAGCTGCTGTATTTGCAGATACAGTTACCTCAGTGGTCAAGTAGCACACTTATAAAATTTTGGCAGCAAGCACCAGTTCTTACACTCTGCCACAGAATATACATGATTTACGTAAGCAACCCAGAAGGCTTAGACGGAGGTTTCAAAGTCTTAATGATCCAAATTAGCTAAGACTATACCATGTCTTTCAATCCAGGATAAGATGTCTGATTAGACAACTTAGAGCTATGATTTGGGAGAACATGGTTAATAGAATAGATTTAACCGATAAACCACCATGGAGAATTATCCAAAAATTAAGAAGTTAAAGAGAATCTCACCTGCATCCCCTTCAAGCAAATTTTGCCACAAAAGAAAGTCACTGTGTTGGCCGATAAACTTGAAAGATGGTACAAGACCCCTTGGATGATCTGGTGCATAGGATTATAACACAGGTTCGTAAATTCTTGGACACAGATCTGCAGGAAATTGAGGAGCAGAATAGGCTACCAGTTATAAAGAGGTACAAGAGCAGCTCAAATGTCTACATCCCTGCAAAACAGCAGCACACGAACGGCTCATTCCCAATATATTAAGATGACTCCCAAAGTGACCTATATTTCACTTAACTAAAATTTTAATATGTGCATTAATCTCCACTACTTCCCACTACGGTGGAAAGCAGTGGAAATTATTTGCATTTTGAAGAAAGGAAAGAACCTGTCTTACCTTCAAGCTATCGGCCAATTAGTTTACTCCCTAGGTGTCAAAAGTATTTGAACAAACACAATGGAGACACATTTTTGGCAACTGATTCTGGAGCATCAATTTGGATTTAACCCAAATCATTCCACAACTTAGCAGTTATTGAGGGTGGTGGAGAAGGCTAATTTGGGATTTCGAGAAGGTTGCAGTGCTGCTTGATGCAAAAGCTTTCCCCAGTGTTTGGCACCATGGATTATTGTGTAAGTTCATTAATGCCAGGTTACCGAGGGTAATAATACAGCTAATTTTTAGCTTCCTATCTAACTGAACCTTCTGTGATAAAGTTCAAGGACATTGCTCAGATATGATGTTGCATGGGATCCCTCCACAGGTCCAAAGGGAGAATTTTCGGCACAAACTTTATGTTCCCAGATCATCAGAATATCACATTTTCTACGTGAAACTTCTGGCTTGGAGTATATCATCAATACCATAAGGAGATTAATGGGCAGAGCCTATGCATGCTTTGCTACTCATCCCAATCAGCTGATACGCACTCTTGGGGACTACAATCCAAGGCATGCTCAAGATAGAGCAGCACATCCTCTTCCCAAAGAGGTGCTTGGTCCAGAATGATATTAAAGAGCACAAAGAACCCCCGCTTAGGTGGGCTTGATACAAAATGATTACCACTAATCTTTAAACTATTTGAAGTTACCCCAGTCGACACCTTGCCAAACTGCTGATGAACTCCGGTATTTCCAAGAAATTCCGAGTTAAGTTTAGCTGCTTTGGGTATGGTCGACATTTGGATGGATGGCTAGATGCCCACCCATCGCATGTCAAGCTACACTACGCATGTTGGCAAGAAAGTAAGTGTTACAGGCAACATTTACATTAAATCGCACCCCACCCACCTGACATAAATTATTCCGACAAGTTAGCAGACTTAAGTGTATGGAAGATACAGCCACATTATGACCAGGTGCTTCCCAAAACCCAATTCCTTTCAAACAGGGAATTGGCTCAAAAAGGATCGAATTGGAACAAGTCAGTCACTGCATTGTCTTCAAGAAGATTATGGTCACAACACCAATGATGATGTCAATCGCAGTCATGGACGAAATGTCTGTGAAGATAAAGGAGAAGCCCATTGGACCATGGTCTTACAGCCTACAAGACTTATTAAAGTTCTCATTAAAGTTGATAACAAATGAAAAGAGCAACATATGTATACCTAAGCCGATGAGAATACTGATTTAAATCAGTAGACTAGACTAAACTAAAGTTGCACTCAATAAAACTGCAGTTTAGAAGGTTGGGTAGAATACAGAAATTGAGTAAATGACTTGAGTTACACTCTAGTAAAACTAGAGCTTGGAAGGTTTGATAGAATACAGAAATTGGATAGTAAATGATATAATTAATTGATGGTAGGAAAACAAAAATGTAATCCAGATGTCATTCTTTGGAATTTTCCTGTAGCTAGAAGTGGCACAGCATAGCAGAATTTGAGTCCTTTGATAGTAACAGGATGATTTCAGCTGCATACCAAAAATGCATGTTTCAAGACTCAAATAATGGAAGTACTCCTAAAAATGTTCCTTGACTTCATCAGTAAAAAGATAGCAAAAGACACCCTTAAAATAAAAGCAGAGTTACAAAAGGGAAAAAAGTTGCTCAAGGCAATAATGTTATTACTAAGAGATGAACCACTATCTGCTGTGAACTATGCAGCAACAGTATATTGCATAACAGTATCATGCACTTAACACCAAGCTGTCAAATAACATGTTATAATGGCCATGATTTACATATATAATTTTAATGTAAATGATTATAATGCAAAAAATACTTAAACAGTAGTTTGCATTGAGAGAAACCTGTCATAAAAGTTCTGAACCTTCATAACAGCCAATTCATGTGATTAATTCACTCATAAGGCTCTATAATTGAAATCATAAAACCAGAAAATATACACACACAGAGGAAGACTGCATAAAAATAAGAATTAAGAGAATACTTAGAGAACGAAGACCTGGTTATTACTATGGCACTTCTTTTTCCTATCATGCAGATCTATTACTATTCTAGTATCACTTTTTTTTTAAATAATATTTAATGCCTTAAACTACTGAGGTATCACAGGAATGGACACTGAAGATATATGAGATAAAATTATAAAATGGAAAAGGATTTTTTTTTATTTAAAGGAAAGAAATGTTTCAGGCAATTTAGGGTACCTCCCTAGCATTTGCCATTAATGTGGACTGAGGAAAACCTGGAAAAAAAAAAGCTCAGTCAGGAAGCTCTTGAGTTTTCATCTTAATGATCTCAACCAGTCATAGCGGTCTAGCATCATTGGTAACAAAATTATCCAGTATTACTTACTATTAAGGGTAATCATAGAACTAAATAGGAGCATTCAACAAATACTATAACATATTTTTTCCTCAACCAGTTTATCTTGGAATAATACAATATTTTATGTATAGCATGTCTGAAGTGCATTATGTTTGAAGTTTCTTCCACTAGGCACAAGCAATGCAAAGCTTTCAATTTATATTATAAACAAAGAGCAGTAATTAAATTTCTTTCGACAGAAAATGAGATCATCACCAACATTCAAGAGATGTTTAAGAAATGTGTTTTGGGAGGTGACAGTGAATTAAAGCATTCAACCAAAATTATGTTATCATTAGAAGAAGTGGAAGATGTCTTACTGATCACCCATGCTCCTGGAGCCACACATTGCAATAACACCTGCAGTGATGGATTGTGCCAGGATATTACAGTAAAACCTCGATTTATCGTTTTTGGAGGAACCAGATTAAAAAAATGATGAATGCGGGAAAACGATAGATATAGGAAATGCATAAATCATATTCAAAAATAAATAAAGCCAGTATATAAGCAAACACTATATTTTGCCTGAGTTTTTCGTGTAACTGTCATTTTACACTTTGTTGTTGGTCCTGGTAACTATGCTTTTCTCATAGACCCAAGATCATAGGTTCAATCCTGGAAAGGATTGATGGATTTTTTTCCCCACATAAAAATCCTAAGTATTCCTTTGGAATGGAAGTAAAGCCAAGGGTCCTGTGTCATAGATTTATGGCACTTAAAAAATCTGAAGCCCTGAAAGCAAAGGTCTCTAAGCAAAATTTATTGGCTGTTTCACACCTTAAATTGAATGAAATGTTGATGTCCTGATAAGTTAAAAGAGCATCCGTAAATAAAACAGATCAACAAAAATCAAAACGTTTGTCACTTTCTTTGAAAAAAGCCATTAACTGACATTTGCCACTTTCAACAATTCTGTTGCTCACTACCATCCATACTGTCATTGTCATGCGCAGAGAATACTCTAGTAGTTTCATGTGCCCAGAGCTTCAGCAAAGTTCGGCATGGCTTCGGTGCATCATCTTCCCACTCTTCCTCACTCCACTTCCCCGGATCATAAATATTTGCGACTCCTCCTACTTCATCAACACTTTGAATGCCACGTGTGACAATGTCCTTGTCCAATGCCTCGTATGTGTCAAAACTGACGGCAAGGGTAACTCTAGCTAATTCTTTGCATGGGCTATTATCATCAAGCGTGAGGCAAACTCTGTACATGTGACAATCATTGCTTCACCATTCCAGTTTGAAAACGATCATTAATGGATAGAATTTCTTTGGAACGTAACTTTTTCAATGATCAATGCAGGAAAACAATAATTCGAGGATCAATGAATGTGGGTTTTATTTATACAAGATATAAGGTAAAACGTTTGAGAGCTCTTAAATTGAATAATACATTCGGGAAAACTATGGTTTTGGGAACGATAAATCAAGGTTCCACTGTATTTGGGACAAATGATAAAGAATGAAACAAATGCTTATTCAGCTTTATACCTGTGTAGGCAATATCAATATATGTATCACACTATGATTTTATCATTATCATCATCTCTTCTAGGAGATTCTTTCAGTGGACTGCTGAAGAGATAGAAATGAGAAGACGTGCAAGATATGGGCTAAATGGTGTGTGAGTCATTTAATCTTCTGGTCTCGAATGCATATACTTGTGGTAGTTTCATGTTGCAATGTACAAGAACTATGACTACATTTTAATAAGGATGGATGTGCTGGAACTGCTTTAACTTCCAAAGAATTCTGACCTACTTCAATGTTAACAGTTAAACCATTAGACAAAGCATCAATCAATATTATCCCTTCACAGTCCAAGTTCCAAGAAGAATGTAATCATTACTTTATTGAAGCTATTTTGCCTTGAAATTTTTTTCGAGAAGTTTTATGCCCACTCCACAATAGTCGTTCAGTCTCAGACTCGAAGTGATGAATCCACATTTCATTTTTCATTATAATGCTGGACAAGGACTCATCACCTTCAGTCTTGTATTGAGCGAGCAACTCTGAACAGATAGATAGTTTGTGTTCCTTATAATTGGAAGTCAGGATTTGCTGGATCAATTTAGCAGAGATCTGTGAATAATCTAACTGATGGATAGTTATGCTATAACTGCTAACAGAGATATGAAGCTCAGCAGTGAGTTGTTTGATATATGCCAATTGTTCCAAACAAAGATGCTTGCACATTTCATCATGCAGGTGTGATTGCTGTGGGTGGCTTCTCAGAATGTGGATTAGTGACCTTGACCTTCTTTTAATGACAGTTTCTTTGCCCAAAGCTAATAGTGCGTAAATGCCATATTTCCATACCATTTCTTAAACACTTCTGAACATGGAGAGGGTCTTATTTTCTGTCAAAAAAAAATGTAATTAATGCCCTTTTTTATAATATACATTACTTAGAAATTAAAAATTTGAAAGCTAACTGCAAGAGCAGAAGCAGCTGAAACTACATTCAATACTGTGTAAATATTCAAAGATACTATATATATATAAATTATTGTGTGTTTCCTGAGAAAAAATGCATGAAATCTCACAATATTAATAATTGTCTTCAATGCAACTATTATCTCTTTTTCCCCCAATACCTAATTTCCTTCTTCTTGTTTCAATTCTCAGTTGAATGATATTTCCCAAATACGTTCCAAAATTCCCAAGTCCACTAATAGTGCATTAGGACCATTCTATCATGTTCTATCAATCAGAGCAAAAATATACACAAGTGGAACCCGGGTTGATCTTCAGTGGTGTGCCATACCCAGTAAGAATGGAGTTCAATTTCCATTTATGCTGGCAATTGTGCTTGCTCAGTCGAGTTTATCTTGCCAAGTGTTTCAATTGCAATTTAATAGGGTTTGTGTTTGACTTTATATTGTGTATTAAAGAGTTCTGGAGTATATAGAGCATTAGGTATACATAAGAACAAAAAATATGTTTTTATGATTGCTATGTGCAAAGGAAATCATATAAGTACTGTAGGAGAGAATTTCATGCTACATTTCCACTCCTTTGAGAAGTTCGATTTTCAGACTGATGAACAAAGTTGAACCCAAAGCATTTTCTTTAACACAAAAGGGGGGGGGGTATCTTAACAGAGAAGAATCTTGATTAAATAGGCTATTGATTAAAAAACATCTCCTTGGAACTCTCAAGCACAATTAGTCCAGTAAGTTGATGTATCTATCAGCAGTGCATTTAAAAATATTCAGCTACTGCATCTTCATCCACATAAAATTACTGCTGTACCTGAAATAAATTCTGTAAATCACTACAACAATATATATGGGAGGCAGTTTACAACATTTGGGAGTTGGATTGCACAAGTGTATCAAAATCTTTTCAAAAGGTTTCAGGTATATCTCACAGCAAAGAGCAGACTTTAAGCTATTATGATAGTGAATACAATATTAATTATTAATAAATAATGAAAGAAATAAAAAATGCATACTATGACTTCTGGCTATGTGACATGATTTCTCTTGGCAAATGGCAAAGTCATTATGCAGTAACTTCCGTTGGCCAATTTCCTAGCTGAATGAGGACTTCTGTATAACATTTATGTAGAATGTTCTCTTAACCATGACATGACCACAAGCTGCATCTAATTCATTCATGATATTGCTTCTTTCTTGTACCTATGAGTATTGATTTTATTATTTAAGATTAGTTAAATAATAATTTATTAATACAATGAGGGTAAATTTCTTACACATTTCACTTACTGTATTTAAGTAGTTAAATAATAATTAATCAGAATAGTAAGTTATACATTATTTATTCTTTATTAGAATTCACGATGCAACTATGAAAATAAATTTAAGCAAAAAATCCCCAATTTTTTTTCTCTTATATATGCATATTTTCTATAGCTCTCAGCTCATAAATGCCATGCACACTCAGACACAAGCAATATACATTTTGGTAGGAAGTAGAGGTAACTCCAATGTTATTACTATGCTTTCAAGCCACTGCCTATTTATGAACCAGTATGAAATTTATAACATGCTTAAGGTCCATCTATTTACACCAATTTGCACTACAGATTCCAGTTTTCTCTTGCTAGCAAGCTGCAGGGAGTAAATTAGAAGAAACCTCTTCACTCTATGCAGCTCAATTCAAAGAGACTTAAAATGTCTACAGATATTGTAGAAAGAGTTATATAAATAATAATAAAAAACAAACTAAAGTGTTCTAAATGATATTGCTTACCTATGCTATAAACAAGACCCAGGTCAGGGAACTTCTCTTCTAGAGTTTTAACAAACTTTTCCCGTATTTTGTGGATTCTGTCATATTCGTAAAATTGTTCACGTTCTTCCTGACTACAACTCCGGCCAACAGGACTTACATTGATCAAGCCAGTACGGAACTCTATGAATGTTCCACGCTTCACTGGCAATGTGAGTTCTGACATGTAACGCAGGGCAAAATTGATAAATAACTGCAACTTTTCTTCTCCCATGTGGTTCTGGATAGACTGAAACAGTTGCACCATCATTAAAGAAGCAAGAATTATTTGCTGTCATAAATTGTTTTCTTCTGCAACATTAAAACAAGCTACAATGTAAAATGTACCTTACCTTTTTACCAATTAAGCTCCCATTCTTATATGCTATTAATCCATTTTCCGCAAATACATAATCATAGATCTGTAGACCTTAAAAAAAAAAAAAAAGCACAATGCTCTGAAAAAAAGTTATGAAAGTTACTGAAGTATGCAAAAAGGCACTTAAAATATAAGTAAATAATAAAAACAAAAAAAATATACAGTAAACAAGACCCTTTATATGAAGGCAATGTGAAAAGTTCCTGGCTTAACAATAATTATGATATAATTAAGATCATTGCATGATTGAGTGGAACTGCACACTCTTATTGCTCCACTTGTTTATAAAATACAGTACTAGACTCACGAACCCTTTGCTCACATCATCAGCTACCCATTGACTATTGGATAATTTGTTATGCTGTGGGAATTTGCATTCTGCTCTGGTGGAGGTGTGATCAACATAAAGTTTATGTTTTCATCCCTGGAAGTGTCAAAGTTCATTAAACTGTTCCTGTATGTAGATTTCCTCCCATGTTGCTAATTCTGTAGGTCCTTGTACTGATTTTAATAATTTTGTTTTATTCAATATGTTGTAGTTTTTTGTCAAGAAATGAAGGCTGCGGCTGATTTCCCCATTTAGTTGTATTTTATGTTCCTGAAATATTCTATTAACCATGTAACTATGTTTCTCTTTGTTTTTCCAATGCAGATTTTTTCACATTCTGCACAATTTATTTTGTAAATACCTGCCTTTTTTCTCCTGTGGAGTACTGTCATTTACATTGTCTATGTAGCTGATGATGTGAACAAAGGGTTCCTGAAACTAGAACTACATATTATAAACAAATAAGTGGAGCAATAAGAGTGTTAGACTCAATCATACAATGATTTTAATTATATGAGTAGCTTCACTGTAAAGTTCCAATTAACATTTTTAGTTAATAATTACTATGTGTTTTTTTTTTCCCCCCTGAAAATACAATTCTAACCTGTCTCTGTTCCTGATGGTGATAATATTCAAGTCTAGAAATGGAAGGTAGTAGTTATTTTCTTATTCTACTGTTAACTTTATTATAAATTCTTATAAATTAGGGAATTTCAACACATACTGAACATTAGTGTTGTTATCAACTGTAAAATATCATCCACATATCTACATCATTTTTTTAATATGTGGGAATGCTTTGGTTATCTGCATTTCCAAAAAAACTCATATACAAATTGATTAAAAATGGCAAAAGCATATTTTGCCATTGCTAAACCTAAGTTTTGTTCATAAAATGTTTGATTAAAAGTAAAAAGTGTTTGGTTGATGCTAATGTCTATTAAACAAATGTATTTTTCAGCTATGTTCTTGCCTATACATATTACCTTCAGTCATTTATGCAGTAGCTACTTTTTTTGAATACTGGGGAAAAGGGGCATAATATCAGAGGAAACTAATCTGGTCACTTGGAACAATGTTAACATTTTTTGAAGTTTCTAATGAGATCTATTAAGTTCTTTATGCTAAAGGTTCAAATTTTGGAAAGGACTGGAATATGTCCAGAAGCCCTTTGAATATGTATTAGGTTAGACAATTTATACAGTATTTAGGTGAATCTAATGCACCAATGAATGTAATTTAAAACTTAAAATCATAAAAGAAAATATTTTGGCATAGTTGTACAATGTCTTAGAGATAAGTATGTCTGCTTCATAAAATGATCAGAACATAAAATTTATAAATGAACTTTTGCTGCATCTTGGAGTACTTAGGACAAAATCCATCACTAGTGCTGTTGCCAAGACAGTTGGCACAGATCAAAGAAGAAAAAGTTATTTTTTATGATGTCACTAGTTGCAGGTTGGTGAAGGTGATGTGGTTATGGTGCATCAAGGGGATCCTTAAACCTATGGGGTGAATGAAATGATGGAGGTAGTCAAATGTATAATTTTTAAAATACTTTTCATTCTCATCCAACACTTCTTTTCTTTAAAATCTCTACAGTGACATCCCACTTCCCAGCCACAACATAAACTCATGCACCAGTACACTCTAAGGAAAGGAGGGCAGGGGGCTATGGAAGCCAGAAATTTTTTAACCCATTGCCACAGTGCCTGGTTGATCCTCATGAAGTTAAAATCTTAAACAAGGGCTTTAAACTAACTACCAGAGAAGACAGAACTAAAGAGAGGGTATACAAATTACAAAGTTAACCAGTTAGAACAGTAGTGCTTCTACTCCTTTTCATTCGCACTACAACCTAGGGTGAGCCTTGGCCTGCCACAGCAACTTCTGCTTCCTCTACATCCATCTTATGATTTCATTGATAGAGGGCATTATTTGCTGTGGGGCTTGTGATCAGTATGCCAGCATTTTTGCAGGTCACCTATCATGCGGCTCCCTAGATCAAAGAATACCTCCTCTCCATCAGGCAGCTTCCCAATTATTCTTATGAGGCTGGGTGGACCCCGTTCCAGACCATCCTAACTTAGAAATATTTTTAAGCTGGTACCGAATCAAACCCGGTCCTCTCAGCCAGCAGCTAGCAATGCTAACTACTACCAAAGATGTGGTCTAACTGTAATGCTGCTGGCTCTTATTTTTCTTTGTTTTATTTAAATTAATTTTGTCATTATCTTACGGTAGTGCTGTATGAAGATGTTAATTAAATAATTGCCTTTGAGTGAAAATTACACTTTCCATCACATAAAACCTACATAATTGCATTCAGAATATATATATATATTACACATTTTGGCTTTTATGCATATAGTATGGTCATTTTACCTGAATATTTACCAAATAAAATACTGCTCCAAAAGGATAAGCAGAAACAAATTTTCTAAAAATTGCACAATGCATCTTTGTAAACAGTTTGATATATTTATACAATCTTAGGCTAATTAAATTGGGAAGAAAAATAAAAGGTTTATCTAACACATTTGTTAAATGGTGATAAATTTTTAGCTAGTTGTAACCTATCTGGAAGTTCTGATATATCATTTTCTACTTTTCTTTTAATCCATGAGAAGGATGGCAAGCATAATTTATCATGATATAAAGATGCTAAAAGCTTGCATTACAGTCACATCTGCAGCCATAATAATTTTAAAAAATTACTAAAAGTTAAAGCAATAAACTGTCATTACACGATAACATGATACTACAAAAGAAAAAATGACTAATATAACTAATTATATTCACATTTTTCTCCACCCATCTGGTGCACAATTTTCTTCAAATTTGACCCTCCAACTAACCCCAATGTGCATAATGGCTTCACTTTGGTCAGCAAAAATTCTTCCATTTCTGGTTCAATGACCTGTAAAGGATTTATCTAATTACATTTAGAACAAAAAAAAAAGAGAGAGAGAGAATCAAAAACAGCACCTAAATATTCTTATTTTATGTAATATTGTAGTGTACACAAGGTACAAATATTATGCAATGCCAACAGCAATAAGCAGAAAAGCATGAAAGTTTTATGTAATTTTAGTTTTCAGCACCTGCTAAAGATATGCATTCAAAACTGCTACTATTGGAATTTGGTAGTAAAATACTTAGCAGTTGGTAACCATGAAGTAAAATAATTATATACAAGAAAAATGTCAGTAACAAATTTTTAAAACACAGTGAAGTCAGATAAAATATAAATGATTACACAATATTGTCGTCTCATACACTCTAGTGATTCACTTACATTTAAAAAATATAATTTTAAATTCGAAACTGGTCCCACCATATTTTAAAAGTAAGTGAAGCACTCGACAATATTGGATAATAATTTATAAAATGTCAGTAACTAGTGTAACCATATACTTCACTTTGTGTTTCAATTTCAGAATATATTTCAAAAGCCCTTGCTCCCATCATCAAATTTTGACTGACTAGGTTGTTTGTGGATGATCTGAGACATTTGTTGAAATCTCTCATTCAATCTAACTGGAAATGAAATAACATTCCCTAGCCAAAAAAGGAGAAAACATACAACTGACCTAAATACTGTTGCACTTACATTCAACAGAGAATTTCATTAGAAAAAGAAGTTAAAAACTATATCTCAAAGACAGTTCACAAATAATAAAACATAGGAAAACATTAGCAATCAAAAGAGCCATCTCAAATGAACCTATCTCTTGCAAGTAATGGTGAATTTTTGAAAATGTTCTTGCAAAAGGTAACTGGCTGTTGGGGTATTTTTTGCATAAAGTCTGTATGCACCAATTCATACTCATCTGCAAGACTTTAGATATAATGCACATCTACATTTCATTCACTAAATCCATTTTCTTGCAATGCCTTCACTTTCAGCAAATAACGAAAAGACAATCAAACAAAGGAAAATAAATGTCATGGTCAACTTTAAAGAATAAAGTGATTACAACATGAAAATAGTTTGAGTCTACTACTTTTCACAGTTAGTGTATGGAAAAGATCTTCAGTGACTCTGAAATGAATTTTTTAAAATTGAATTTGATTTTAGGAACATGATCCTAAAATATTTAAAATTTACATATACCCTGAATATAATCCTATAAACTTGTTGACTGATCTAAACATTACCTTTGTATAGGTATTTTTTAGAACCAGGGAAAAAATATAAGTTACCTTAAAATTTAGACAACACCACCCTCTTCCTAATTGCACCTCTTTAAAACACATGAAAAATCAAGAGCTGTTTGAGTGTTCTGGCAGGGTGTACCAAATTTCAGAACTACTCTTTAGAAACATTTAAGCTGTATGGCACATTCCCTGTTTTCATATCTTTAAAGGAGTGAAGGGCATGTGATAGGAAAATGCACAATAAAGCAGTTTTATGCTTTTTACACAGTTAATTACATTGACTGTTCCATTGGATACACTTCAAAATGTATATTGCATATCTAAAATTTGGAAAAATCAAAAATGTTATGTATCCTAAAGCACTAAGTTAAAATATTTCACTAGGCCTACAAAATAAAAACACTGTGCTCTACATTACCTTACACAGCACCTATAATATTATTTCCAAAAATATTGCCTCAAATCAAAAGTGAAAATATAAATAAATAAAAAATAATAAATAGAAGAACTTATGCTTAACAAACTAAGCAAATTTAGGGCAGTACACCCGTTCCCTTTCAGTCCCAAAAGGACCAAATTGTGCCATTGAATATGTAATTATCATAAGAGAAGAAACTTAGATAATTATTATGCATTTTATAACAATTTATTAATTCTGTAAGACATAAGCTTGTGCAGCACTAAGTCTTTAGTTACCTACTGTATAAATATAAGTTCATATGAAATAATTGTGATAAGATTCAAGTTGGTATGTATGTATTCTTTCAGGAGGAAAACAACCAACATAAGAATGATACCTTCTCATGCAGCACAAAAACAGTGTACTCCTTGAACACGGTGCTTATTGCATCAACATCATGGATTCTCAAAAAAATTTCTCCTTTCTAACTGCCACTCCCTACCCTTTTTGAAATGTTAACTTCTTATGCTCAAGCACATCAGGTGTCAAAGGACCCGGAGCACGTTTGAGGCATTTGGCAGGTTTAATGCAGGTAAGAAAGGCATATACTGATACATATATAGGAATAGCTATATTGATTTTATTTTCTTATATAATGAACCATGTAGCAGCACAATGTTCTGTGTATTCCAAGCAGATGCTTGGAATATTAAATGAATTTGCTGTGTTTGAAAGCAGTTGAAAAGACTCTTTACTGGGCAATCCCTTTATTTTTCGGAGGTGTATGACGAGACTCTTTAGGGACTAAATGTTTACATCAGCAAGCAAGTAGTTTTCATCGACATTTCTGACATTGTTACAGGCATCACGTTTGCCATGAATTAGCAAAAAAATTGTAATATAACCAAAATTTTTGGGGGTAACATGGTTAGAATAAACATTAAAATTCACACTAGTACTATACAACATTCAGATTAAGTATTTCATATTTTGATTCGCAAGATTTTCAAAAATATCTGCGTATTTGCCTAAAAATGAGCACTGGTTATCCATTATGAACCAAACAATACAGCAGTAGAATTCTTTACACGCTTAAGAATAATAAGCTTAGATCTTGGTCGTAAACACGTAATAATAAAATTATGGTTTTGATTTTCTTGCAAATCTTTGCCGACTTCTACGTGGATTTGACGTCAGCATAAGACACATGGCTGTTTGGTTATGTCCAGGTAGAAAGTAAAGTTGTAACTTCAGGAAAGTGAAACCATGGAAGCATTGTCAAACATTGCAATAACAATATTAATAACAACAACAGTAGCCAACTAAATATTTTGCTGGCAATACCATCAATGTCTATGGTTTGATAACCTATAGAATTGCATCATCAGTTCAGTCAATTGCAAATTCATATTAGTTATATGACGATAGTGAAAGAGGAAAATAATTCACTAATTCTAAAGGAACGTACAAACCTTCATGGGGGCTGTGAGTGTCCCATCAACATCGAACAGTATAACGGAATTCTCTCTGTTCGGCATTTCTTTTCCTAACAAAGTTCTGTATCATCTGAGCGCCACACTGCAACTGCGATGACTACTGTCTGAAATTTGATTGACACGTTTATGTGCAAATTCTAAAATAGCGGGTACAACACATGTCTGTCTTGCAAGCATCTTAAGCTTCGTAGTTCGTATGTTTCGCTGCTGTTCGGTTTACTTCGTTTTCACTTTTATCTATGGTCAGCATTATCTTTAACTTTACATATTTAAAATATTAAAAATACTGCTCAGAAGAATATTTTCAATAAATACAATAAAATAAATGGAAAATCGTACATACCGTTTTAAACTGCCTAAATCTGCTGCCAAACTTGGCAGAGGACAATGCTGTTCAACTCATTTGGGTACCAGGTCACTGTGGTATTGCGAGAAATGAGACAGTTGATGGAATTTGCTCGATAAGGAGGAGCATCAAATTTAATTAGACTCTTGGAACACCAAAAGTACAAAGAGAAGGAATTAATGCATAACACTGCAAAAGCTGGATTCAAGCCCCAGGAATTAGATATGGTACTATTAATTAAGATATCATGCAAGAAAATAGCTAATTGTTTACTTCAGTATAACAGACCTCAGCTGAAAAGAATTGCTTCTCTCTCTCTCTCTCTCATATAAATGCTCCTATGAAAAGGCATCTTTTCACAATGAGCTTGTTTCGGGGAAACTTGGACTGCAGACTATATGGGTAGGAACCTGAAACAACTCATATTAAGCTCTAGTGAGGCTTTAGTTCGCAGAACATATTCAATTTTGGAGGAACAAAGTCTAATATTAGAAGATCTTGAAGACATCTTTGGTTGACTATATTCCTTGGTAAAGGATACAAGGATGAGTAATACAGGTAGCCTGGCTGCATTGCACCCGGAGAAATGACTGATCTGCACACGAAGGAAAAACTTCCACAGCAAACATTGCCAGCAAAAAATTTCCAGCGTTCAGTATATTAATGATGAATGATATAGCATAATTAGAATGATCTTCTAAACAACAACTTACTACTTTGAATCACATTTTTAAACGGTAATACAGTGAAGCACACTTAAAAGCTTCATTTCACATGTCCCACCCTTGTCGGTGTTTGGCGTCGCAAACCCTTCATTTTTTTTTTAAATTTGGGTAATACAAATAATAAATTACTTCTGTATAATCCTTGTGGTACTGTCCAATTTTTTACGGCACACAATCTACAGTTTAAAAAATAACTATCATTTGCGTCCGTTCCTCTGCATTAATCGACTCAATTTTTAGAAACAACTTCACTAAGAAGGGTGTACGCAAAATTAATTTATTTTATTTGAAGTACCCAGGTTTTAAAAGGATTAAGTGTTGTGGCACAGTTGGGAGGAGGGGTCCGCCAGCAAGCCCGATTTGCAAGGAAGGTTTTTAATATGGCTCACTAGTACTTCAAAATAGGAAACAGATTCATACTCAAATTGACTAAAGAAAATTGTAACAGGTGGTCTATTTCTTATATTAATTTAATTGTCTTAATATTAATGTTATAGGAAATTTATATTATATTCTAATGATCTACCTTTCTCTCTGATCATAAGGATCCCCATTTTCAATTGATACAAATCAGACAAAACGATGTATGCGTAGATTCCATTAAATATCTGAAAGAGAATGCCCGATCAATGCAAAGGCTTTTCCTAATTTCCCCTAAACAGTTGCGTTTACAGCTTAAATGCATTATTTAATAACAGTAAATAACTAAATTCAATCTTAAAATATGTTAAGCAGCACAATAGATGATTCCATTTGACACATAATTGTGTGTATTCTATTAATATTGTACATTTTGTGCAGATTTGTATTTTATGCGGCAACGTGCTTGCTTATATGTTAAATTAATGTTACAATCGAATCTATAGGTTTGAAATCTTATAATCTATGTTGTAAGAATATATATATTTTAAAATGGCATATCTTAACATGTAAATGTACAGTTGAATGAAATAAATCTTAAATCTAAATCTACGTAATGTTTTATGCTAATAAACTGTAAATGAAAGCAGTAGTAACAATTACAACAACAACAACAACAACAACAACAACAACAACGATGATGATGATGATGATGATGATGATGATGATGATAAATAATGCATGATACAAGTTCTCTTGATAATTTTGTTTAAAAGTCTAATCTAGGGAATGGAAGAAAGGAGCAATGAAGTGAAAAGAACTGGAATATAAATACATTTAAAAATATAATGTCTTTCTAGATAACTGATCACCTATTATCCCAAAATGTGATCACAATTCAAAATTATTTCAGTGTGAATCTCTTCTTTTGCTTGAATTAAATTGTTCACTGTATGTTCTCTAGTTCCTCTACAACTCAACAAGTTAATTGCACTTTATGTTTCCATTTTCCCTATTGCTAGACGATGGCCATCAAATAACATAAGAAATGCCAAAAAGCGTATCTATAAGTAGAGTTATATGCTACAATTATTTCATGAGCATATTTAATAAAAAAAAAAAAAGTTACAGTATGTTCCAAATCATTTCTAATCTGGAGGGTAAAATTGCAATTGAGATTATAGGAGAGATAGGTTATTTTCATACGCCTAGAACATTTATTGAGAAAGAACCCCATTATTGCAATTAAAAAAACACCAAAAGAAAAAATCTACCTGCAGATTTGAAAATTAAAAGACTGTTGCATTTCTAAGTGTGGAGAATGATAAGCCATTTAAGGCTTATCCCGGAAAGAGATAAATAAAATGACAATATTAGTTTTGGAAGTCAAAAACAGATGTTCTATTTTACTTAAATTTTTAGAAAAAAAAAAAGAATTCTAAAAATGAAAGTGGAAAATGTACCCTTATGATCAGGAAAATAGTTTATATGTGTGCAAACTAAAGATATTTAATGCAAAACTTCCATTTACCTAAATTCATAGCATAGAACACATTCCAGCAAAGTAAATGTATACAACATCACTTTTAAAAATTACAAGTTCCAAGTCTCCGTGCAATGAGAAAGTATAATGCCGATTTCAAAGGGAAAGGTAATTCATACTACGAATATTTCGGCCTGGCAAGCTCAGGACTGGAATACATTCACATTAGTTCAAACTTAAGTCCCCTACAAATTTAATGCTCATGCCCCCACAAGTGTAATTAAAGGAAAGAATAACTTGCGGATAGTACAATCCCAACAAATTGAGAGTGAACAGATGAAAGATATTACTGGTAAACTCATCTCAGTTAGCTGACATCTGGCGGCAAACTTGTGAAATAGATATACTCACTTTTTACGTTCAAAACGCGGCTCCTTTCCTGGCCGTATAATATAGGCTACGCCCGAACACCTCAAAACCACTTATTTTTTAACTGCATGTATGTTGATTTTTCATTTTTTTTAATTCTTTCGACCTGCCAATGTGTACAATACAATGTACATGTAATCAATTTTATTAAGCATGCTTTTGTGCAAAAATCTTTAAAAGTACAAAAAAACAGATTGTATTTGAGTAATGTCTTAATTTAAACTTAATTATGTTGATTTCAAACATGCACATACTGCAGTTTGATTTCCGGTTGCTCCAGTTTTACTTCATCAGTTATACAGTGGTTACACCGAACTATAGTTGGCAACTACTGTAGACATTTTGCAGTAATCAGTTAAAAATATGAAAATAGTTTCATTTGCTTCTATCGTAATTTTCCATTTTATCTCTTTAGCCAACTCTAAAGAGGCGACAATACCCAGAAATGCACTACTTATTATAGGTAAGATAAGTACACCGTGGGTTTCTATGGCCAACCTCTCTTTCCAAATTGATTCAATGCCTATATGTCGATAAAAGGTCGAAAGGCTGTTTTATATTCTGAAAGAGTTTGGGAGTTCTTGCTAAAGAAAATTTGGACAATTTAACAAGTATAAAATAACTAACTTGTTATATATTATGCCTTGTCTTGCCATAGAACTCAAGCAGTTCGAAATATAGTGATTATTAATCTATGAATTTTTCTCAGTGTTTTATCCTTTGCTTTTCTAGTTATTGTTATTTTAGTTACATTGTTAATAGGTTAATATATATATATATATATATATATATATATATATATATATAATGATAACTAGATAAGCAGTGTGTTTTTTGTTTAATCTGTTTCCATGCATTACGTTACCTTCGAAATTCAATATTTATTTTTACTACATTCACTTGTCATATTGGCCAAGAACACAAGCTGTTCGAAACATTGCGATAGTAAATCTGTGACTTTCCTAGTGTTTTATGTAATTATATATATATATATATATATATATATATATATATATATATATATATAATTAGGGAAGTGCCAAACCAGCCAATCGACAGCCAGCCGGCAAGTCACGGTCACCCCACGTTTATATTGGGTACAAACGGTAACGGAAACAAATTGAAACACATATAAACATATTCTTGTAAAACAGCTCTTCAGGAAAGTTTTTACAATAACGAATAAAAAGGGTTAAATTAGTAGATTCTTTTTACAATTTAAAATGTGTAAATGTACCTAAAAGTGCTTTAGAATATGTTGAACATGTTCACAGTTTGCTGCGAGATATCTAAATAAGTTTTTATTCACTCGTTGCAGCCCTGCTTCCGAAATGTTGGCTGTCTTTATGTTTTTACAGGTGATTCTTTACTCGCAGTTTTGAATATGTTAATATACAGGGCTTTCACGTAAAAACTACACCGCACGTACGTTTTGAATCCCGCTGCGGCGAGCGGGGCGTCATGCCCAGCCTCCGAGAATTAAACACCGCGCAAGCGGGATTTTTTTATATATTAATATATTCAGTTAAGCAGACTGCCGGTAGTTTCGTGATTTACTAGTATAAGTTTGGTGGCATAGAGATCGTAATGCATAAATGACATAGAAGCAAAGATGATTTAGTTTTCACGTTTTCAAATCTTTTACGGAACATTGAAATATCGGTTTAATAATAACTTTCAAGTGGACATAAATAATTGCAGCAATTTAAAAGTTTGCAATAAGAAAACAAGATATCATTTTAATCATCATCATCATCATTATTATTATTATTATTATTATTATTATTATTATTATTATTATTATTATTATTATAAAATCTATGTGAGGATTCCAGGTTATGCATGTCAATTATCATGCCAATAAGTTTCACACTGTCACAGAGTGTATTTATATTTTTAGGCTGAAAATTATATTTTGTGATTTGTTTGCATTCATAAAAAACCATTGCTTCTTGAGGTTTTTGTACAGTTTCATTTACAGATTGTGACAGTAATTTGAAGTCTTTATTTACATTAAGGATAGATATGTCATCTGCGTAGAAGTAATGCTGCAATAATAAAGACTTCAGTCATCCTTTGAAAACAAGACTGCCTCTGTGGTCTAGTAATAGTGTTTGTAACTGCCAAACTGGAGATCCTGGTTTCGATTCTAGGTCAGGTTAAGCTGTCTAGCTAAGGGTTTTTTTTTATCCCCCCACCCCAGAGTTTTTCCTTACCCTGAGAAGGTGAATGCCAGATGTCAAGGACTCCAAGCTCATTTGTGCCATCATTAATTCCATTATATTCATTCATCACAACATAGGTGTACCATAACCATATCACTTTCATCATCCTTTCCACTGGGACAACATAGTGGCACCTGATGGGCATCAGAAATGTGCCACAACATTGTCATTCAATGGCTTATGTATAGTAACAAGCTTTTAATTAATTTTATAAATCCACTGTGTTATATGCTTTAATATGTGATGGAAGCTTATTATAGATTATTGTACAAATTGATACCCTTATGTGATATACTTTTAAGTATTCTGATAAGTCTTAGGTAGTTGAAATGTATGTTGTTTGAGGACCTAGTGCTATATTCTTGATAAGCATAATTTATTTATTTTTGTTGATGTTTTTATGAATAAAGCATACTTTAAAAAATATAAACACATGATAATGATAATATTTCTATTTTTTTCAGACCATGAGGATACTTGCTTTATAATTTTAATTATTTTCTATTATATGAATACTGAGGATAGTCCCCACACAATTATATCAAATGAAATGAATGAATGTACGTGACCAAAATAAACCAATAATAATAATTCTGTGAGGGCTATTTTGGATAAGGTTCAAAAGAGGCAACCTAAGCGAGATAATTTTCTTGGATGGCATATAAGCTTCTCATGTAAGATTTGAATTGACCCACATCCTGAGAAATTTGTATTATTAATTTCATTGATTATGTTATGGTTCAGAAATTTTGCACAGGGTCAAATAATTGATGTTGCTTGAGTCATCTAGTTGGGGTGTAATGCAATTCAGATTTGTTGATCAAGTAGTATATTATAAAGTATATTCATACTTTAATGAGCTTAGGAGCTTCTACAAGAACAAGTAAATAAATTATGATACACATTTTTTCTAAATCAAGAAACATGTCACTAAATGAATGTTGGATTTCTGCCAAGTATTGTGAGAATGGATCATAAACTTTTGTGTGATTTACTTATGTATGATTTTTATAAACATCAACATGAGTTATTGATGCCATAAATGTGCCTAGAGGCAGTCAGAGCTTAAGATTACCTGCACTTGCCTTTTAAGAGTGAGGAAATTCCCAGAACATTTTCCATCCAGACCTTCCCTTCTTTGGGGACTGGAACAATACTTAATTCTTCAGCTATGCAAGTGAATGTAGTTATGGCTATGATACCTTTTGTTTTTTTCTGTATGATTTTACTATATTAAAGGTTATTCATTAACAAAATGAAAAGCTAGTGAGGTCCAGCTCTTTAACATACCTATATAAGGATAAAGATATGCAAATATTTCTCTTATCTGTTGACGGACTCCCATTAGTTAAGGAATAAAATTAAAATAATTATATTTTTCTGAGTCTTTTATTGCAAATCATCACCACAAAAAAGTTACTTTTGTCAGGAACACAATGTGCATTTTTATCCTCATTTATTGGTTTGATTTTCTGATTATAACGATTATTACATGTATTAAATCTGGAAAGATGATATGCTGCGCTGCAAATTATTTAAACCAGATAGTTAAAATTTTGCTTAGAATTAATCATTATTATGGCCTACTTGCATTTGTTTATTTATTATTAAATTGTTTCTATATTAATTTCAAACTTTTGGCCCATTCTAAAAGTTTATATTAACGAGCATACTTAGAACAATATAGAGTGATCCAATAAAACTCAAGTCATACAGTGCTAACCCTGCTGTAATAACCATTTATAACAGTATGTTAGCCAAAGTTACTGGTTTGTGATTAAAATATAATTAGTTCATCATACATTCTAAATAAGCACAGCCAATATTACAAAAATGTTCAATGGAGAAAATAGGCATTAAGGTTGCCTGTACAGTAATCATATTTAGTGTCTTATATTTTTGAATAAGAGAAGAACCCTGGCATCAAAGTTCAGTGATGAACATTTAGGATGTTATTTTAACACAGAAAGATTTAATTATATATATATATATATATATATAAAACACAAATAAAACTTGTGCTGCACCTGAATACTACTGCAAATAGATAACTGAAACAATTCACCATAGTTACTCACAACAATTTTTGATGGATGAAAAACCAGCCATAAAAAATTAACTCCAATAATTTTTTGCTTTACAATATGAGTAAAATAAAATTTTTAACATAAATGAATAAGATGATAGAGTCCCCATGTAACTGTTATTTTTTTAATAGTGTTTTAATGTCTGTTTTTTCTACTGAGGTACCACAGGCAGTCCCTCATAACTAGGACTCTACAGAGATGAATTAACAAAATTATGGCAAAAAAGAAAACTATGATGCACAAAAATAGCACTAAAATGTCCTAAGTTTCACCAAAAAATATTAATTAAAATAAAATATAACCAAGAAATTAAATATAAACAATTAGAAATTAAACAGGGTAAAATTTGGCAAAGCATAAATACAGGTATGAGGGAGGTCCATAAGTTTCCGGCCTAACCATTTTCTAAGTATGATAAAGACAAATACTATATTTCAATTTTCAATATAGTTACCCTTTATTGCAATATACTTCTCACATATTTGAATTAACATTTCACTCCCCCTCCAAAAATAGTCAGAAGACTTGTCTGCAAAATGGGCGTAAACGGTATCCGTCACTTCTTTGTCACACTTAAAAATTTCCTTCCTCGAAGGTCCTTCCTGAGTTTTTAGAAGAGGAAATAGTCACTGAGAGCTAGTCTGGGCTACAGGGTAGATGGATGATCTTCTTGAAGCCACATTTCTTCACAGCTTCCTTTGCAACTAGAGCTGTGCGCACAGGCACGTCGTGAAGAAGGTGTACAACACTATTCAGCTTTCTTCGCCTTTTCCCTTTGGTGGAAGCACGTAGTCTGTGCAATAGGCCGCAATAGTATTTCCATTTACTGTAGTGTTACTCTCCTTGAAGTCGATGAAGAGTATTCCTTCACAGTACCAAAAGATTGTGGCCATGATCTTCTTGGTTGACTAAGGGACCTTAGCCTTTAGAGATGGTGCTTCGTCAGGTTTGCGCCACTCCATTGATTCTCTTTTGGACAGGGGATCATAGTAGAGGACCATAGTTTCATCTCCTGTAACAATGGTTTGCAGAACTTCTCTCTTGTTGTCGCAGCAGAGCTGACAACAAATGACTCATTGCTGCTTTTGGACTGAGGAAAGAAGTCTAGGCACTCATCTTGCACAAACCATATTCATGTTTAAATGTTCATGAATAATTCAAAGGATTGTTGATTTAGAAAGGCCCAACCATGCTGCTATTTCTGTAACTTTGAGCAGCCAGTCTTCCATAATTTCTCCTTCCACAAGAGCAATGTTTTCAAGACTCCAAGGGCTGACCTGCACGCTCTTCATCTTCAATGTTTTCTCGATTCATTCAAAAAAGTTTGGCCCATTCTTTTATGGTAGAATATAAGGGGGATGCTTCCCCATATACACCATCCAGTCGCTGTTTAATTTCATTTGGAGTAGGTCCTTCTTTTGTGAAGAACTTAATAACAGCTGATACTCCATTTTGAACAAGTCACAATCTTCTACACATAGCCTTCTTTATGCAACTGTATCTAAACAATTGAACACAGCATAGTGGAAGTTACAGCTGCAATTATTTACTTAACAGATAAGGTATGACACCAGATTAGGCTTTTGTAAGGGCTATAATCCTTATCGGCTAGGCTGGAAACTTATGGACTTACCCTTGTACTATTGAATAAAGATATTAAGATATTATTAGTAGCACCTTTTAGTCCGAGCAAGAAGATAACTGTATGGCAAAACCTTAAAATATATTTGGAATTTTAAATTCAGACAAGTAAACAATTTTTGTAAATTAAATTAATTGGTAAGGGACATTTACATCAGTGTGTTGTATAATAAAAAAAATTACAACAGAAATTTAATGAAGAATGGTTTAATAACTACATTTGAAAACAACAAGAACAGCAGCATCGAGTTTGATAATCAGCAAGAAGTTTTTCTCTTTAATAACAACTCTTCTTGGGCAACCAGCCACATGAATGGCAATGATTTTGCTGCTAAGCTTTGTACAGCTGTTATTGCTCTCTTTATCAGGGTAATATGGCAATATAAGCAAATGCACTGGTAGATTTATTCAAACACCAAGATGGGAGGTAACATCAATTAGCCAATAAGGTGCAAGCACCCAAGATTGGGCTGACAGGAAAATGTGAATGATAAATGGACCAGTATGAATCATCAAGTCAAGATGGCTTGAGTTTAATCAATCCCTGTAAAATAAATATCTTATATAAACTGATTTTCCCATTAGCATTTGAAAAGAATTTATATGGGTGACTGAGGTTGTAAGGCATGAGCTCATAAATGGAAGATCTGCAGTTTGAATCCTGTTAAAACCATTCTCCCTGACTGAGGCTTTTTCATGTTTTCCTCAGTTCTCATCAAGGGCAAATGGCAGGGAAGTACCCTAAGCTAAATTGGAAAGCTTTTGTTCTCAATGTAAAAATTTATTTCCAAGATTATCATTTCATATGAAGTTTTTTTTATCATCAGTGTCCACTTCCTGTAATGCTAAGGTAGTAAAAAATGGAGATTAAATACCATTAAAAAAAAAAAACACAAACAAAACAAAAGTCAGAGAATAGAAAAGTTTCACTCTTTTATCAACTAAAGAATGAAATTCCAAGGACAAGGTTGCCCGCAGAATATTTTTGAAGAAGGGGCAACATATTTTTGAAATTAGATGATTAAAATTTACCAAGTTTGAAAAATCAATTAATCTAATTTTTAAAATCGATATAACAAAGAAAATATAGGTTAATCAGTTATGTTCACCTTAAATGCTTTATTTTAAAATATCAGTGTTTTGGCATTTAAATGGAAATTTATTAAATTTAAAAGCCTGGGGGGGGGGGCAACTGACCCTCTGTGCCTCCCCTTGCGAATGCCCTTGCCCAAGGATCATGTGATTTATTCAATAAACTGTGTGAATTAGCATGAAAATTTTATTTTTAGGTGCCTTGATCATTGCAAGCATCTTTTAAATAAATAGCACTTATAAACTATGAAATTGCAGGCCGTACTCTTGACCAAAGATTTAATAATCTTTTTTGTAACAAATTACTTATTTCTGCCTTATTAATTTCTTTTATTAGCGAATGGCACATTCAGTAGTGTAACTCTGAGTAATATGTTTTTCTCTTTAAAACAGCTGATGATGGAGGGTTTGAAATGGGAACGTACAGAAACAAAATATGTCAGACACCAAATTTAGATGCCCTAGCAAAGAGAAGTTTAATTTTCAACAATGCCTATACATCTGTAAGCAGTTGCTCTCCAAGGTATATGTTAGCTTTCACAGCATTTTTACATGCTTGGTGTTATTTTTATAGAATATTCTGAATTTTTTAAATGAATAAAATATTTTACATTATATTCTTATAATGAAATAGTGTCAAGGTAGCCATGCTAAGCACTTCTCTCTCTCTCTCTCTCTCTCTCTCTGTCTCTCTCTATCTCTCATCCATTCTTTCTTTTGTGTAATTCTGTCATTGTACCTCTAAAATGTGCTAATAAGATAGAAGATTAATGAATTACTAGCTTCCCAAGCCTGGAAATAGATAAAAATTAATTGACATTCTTCTTAAAACAAACCTAGAGTTAAAAATTAGGGCAATTAAGCTTGAGATTGACTGAAAAATATGGTTGGTAGTCTTTTAGTATTTTGCACACCCACATATCTATAAGTAAAATTCAAACTTGCTCCAAGGCCATCATATATCCATCTACTAAAGGGAAAATTTTGGATTATTGAAATAGTATCAGCTAAGGAAAATATAACATGTACATAATATTCAATGCAAATAGAATTTTCCATCAAATAAAACACGGTGTTAAGCTTCCAGAAATTCAGGAATGAAATTCTTAACAGTTATGTGATTAAGTCAAATGTTTACTCAGGCTCTTTTTATAAAGTTTATTAGTTAGGTTAGTAAACTATCATTCATTTGGATGCTGTAATAAAATGAAAATCTATATTTTCTACAACCTTTTTAGATATTTGGCAATTTGTAGTGTTATGGTTCATTTGCATGCCATAACAGCAGTATGGTCATAAAAACAAAACAACTTTTCATAAATAAATTAAAAAAAATAAAATAAGAGGGAAGTAAATTGAAAGAAAAATAAAAGTAGAAATCTGGTAGCACAAAAGATAGTTTTATTAACAAAAAAACGTTAATGGGAACTTGTACAGTGAAGCGAATCAAATAATTGAGATCATTGTATGATTGAGTCAAACTTTACACTCTTATTGCTCCACGTACTTATTTATAATATCTATGCTTAGCTGATGATGAGAACAAATGGTTCTTAAAACCGCTTCTACATATTACAAACAACTAGAGCAATAAGAGTGTGTAGTTCCACTCACTCATACAATGATTTCAATTATAGATTGTTTTATGTTCAAATCTCAATATAGATCTTGTATATCTATGAAGTTAAAGATCATTTCTACACATTTATGATACAGCTTTTATGGACTAATGCAGTGAATTTCCATATATTTGAAGGTATGCATTGAACTTCTCACTAATTCAGAGTAGTATTTGCATTTCATAAGTGAAAATTCTGGTGGTGTAGTGGTAACCATACTTGCCTTCTAAACCCAAGATTGCGGGTTCAAACCTGGCCAGGATCGATAGATTTTTTCAGGTGTAAAAAATCCTGAATATGGCTTCATTCGGAAGGGAAGTAAAGCCGTGAGTCCCGTGTTGTACATTTACGGGACAAAAAAGAACCTCAAACCTGAAAGAAGAGGCCTCTGAGCAAAATTTGTCGGCCGTTTCACGCCCTGAATTGAATGGGATGCTGATGACCTGAAATGTTAAAGAGCATCCATAAACAAATCAAATCAACAACAAATAAGTGAAAATTCTGATTTGAAATGTTGTAAATCATTGCAACATATAGTAGGACATGGCATTGAATATGCCATCTCCATCTAGATGTTAAAAATTTACACAGGTGGACTTTCTTTGGCCAGAGCAGATATTGTAAATATCAACATTATAAGTATCAACCCTTGGATTGCACAGATATAATATTTACTTAAATGACTGTTATGAATATTAATGACTCAATTTTGTTTAATATCATTCCAGTTTGTTGAAATTATTCATGTAGCAATTCTCAATTTTAATGAGAAAGTACTGCTACAATAGCAATGGAATTGAAATGAGATGTATATTCCTGAATTTATAACTGCAATAATAATTAAATCGCACTGATTTTTACCATGGTACTAATTCATTTACAGCTGCATTACCTATTCAAAATCCCCAGAATCCTGGAGGACAACGCCCATCAGGGAAGGAATTCTTAGCATGTATTTTTAATCCATCTCATCTGAGATTGGCTAAGAGTTTCTGTACAAGCATTGAAAGCAAGATGTTTTCACCTCCCATTTGTTGCTAGCCATGTGGGAGGAGTCTATTGATGGGGATGCCATCTTACAGCTTCTGAATTAGCCTAACGACACCATTTTTCCTCAATGTTTGATGGAACAGTTATACCACCATGAGGCTTCTTAGAGCCTCATATGTAAAAGAGATTACACCATAATTAGCATACACACATATGCACAATTGCATAATATGCTATGTTAATCCAGCTAAACTAAACTGTACCATTCTCTTACATTTTTTCTTTGGAAGGGAAGTAAAGCCATGGGTCCTGTGTCGTACATTTGCGGCATGATAAAGAACCGCAACCCCGAAAAAAGAGGCCTCTAAGCAAAACTTGTTGGCCGTTTCACACCCTGATTTGAATGGAAGGCTGATGACCTGAGATGTTAAATAGTATCCGTAAATAAATAAAATCAAAATCTTACACTTTCCAAATGCAACTCTGTTTTGGCCTAGTTATTCAATACTTGTTTGGTCTCTAGCATGGCAACATTAAATTCCTACCACCACCACCACCCTCCTCTCCCTCCTTTTCCTCCTCCTCCTCTTTATTGTGTCATCAGACATAACAAAAATTCACTCCGAGTACATAAGTATCTTATAAGTGACTTTATTTTAGATCCTATATATATATATATATATATATATTTTTTTTTTTGAACGGTGCTTCACACCCGTTTTTACTATGAGGTACCACAGGTGCTGGACACTGATGATACATGAGATGAAATGATATATTGGGAAAGGATTTTTTTTAAGGAAGGAAATGTTCCAGGCCTAAGTTTAGAGTACTTCCCTGGCATTTGCCATTTATGAGGACTGAGGAAAACCTGGAAAAAACCCCAGTTAGGGAGGATGATCCTGGCGGAGTTAAAACCCCAGACCTCCTGCTCACAAGTCTGTGCCTTAACGACCTCGGCCACCTGTGGTGGTCACACCCTATCTAATAAGCAGCAAGAAAGTCGGACTTGCTGGTGTTAGCCTACCAAATGCTTCAATTTGAGATATACAATTACAAGATGGAAGTTAGCTTAATTTTGCTTCAAGAAAACTGTTATGTTACATCACAGGTAAATAATCTTATAATTGTTTTTACAGCCGTTCTGCTATTCTGACTGGTTTGCCAAGTCACCAAAATGGAATGTATGGCTTACACAATGGTGTTCATCACTTCAACTCTTTTGATAATATCAAAAGCTTGCCTGCTATTCTTTCAAAGCAAGGCATACGAACAGGTAGTATAATATAATACCTTTTTCTGTCAAAAAGATCTGGAGAAATAACTAAATTCAAGTTCTTGCATTAGTTATTAGTAACAGAGAGAACATCTACAGATGAGCTTTCTAGATACAAGATAAATGTTTATATAAAAAGTATTGTTATTCATTATTTGTTTTTTGAATATGCAGCAACAATCCCAAAAGAAAATAAAAATGACTCCTTATGAACTGTAATTAAAATTATTTATGAGCTTACACTCTTCTCAATGTAGAACTAGATTGTACAGTTAATTTATATGGAAGAGTACATTAAAGTAATAAACTAGCAAAAGTGGGCACCCATACAGAGAGTATCTTATCACTACATACTAGAGCTAAATACAAGGACTGTTCAATAAAGGAGGATCATATTTTTTACAGGCATAATATCTTGCACTAATATTTTACTTTACAGTATTTTGTTAGCTTAATACATAATTACAAATAGTTGTCACTTCCGGCTCCCACCTATGAAAGACGTGCAAATATGGGACATGTTTAGTTATGCATGCACAAAATGAAAGTGACATGCAATGAACAATATTCTGCCCTGAAAATCTGATTTTGTCTCAATAAATCTTCAGCTCACGCCTATGCAGTATGATGGGAGGCGTATACAGAACTTGTTCTTTCCTATAGTAGAATTTGGAGTTGATTTAAAATGTTTAAAGAGAGGAAGCAAAGAATTTCAAAGGAAGGTGGATCCAGGACTCCAGTTTGTGCTCTAATGGAAGAAAACATTAACATTGCTGCTGTCATTGTAAGAGAGGATCATCAAATAACATTCAGAAGTTCCAAAAATTTCACTGGATGCCATCCACATGTTGATAACTGAAAAGTTGCACAGGAGACGTTTAGTGTATGGTGGATTCCAAGATTGCTGATTCCCAAACAAAATAATATTACAGGAAAATGCTAATGAAATTTGGTACATTATTTTGATCTTGAGAGCAAACAGCAAAGTTCTATGTGGACATCTCCATCATTACCAACACCAGAAAAAGCAAAAGTGGTTGCTTCTGCTGGGAAAGTTAAGTCATCTGAATATTTTTTGATATTCAAGGAATGGTTTACCTACACCATATAATTGTAATTGGGAAACATTACAGAGATGTCCTGAAAACTCTGTTAGATCCTATAACCACTCTTTTTCAAAGCTAATCCCTTAAAAAATTAAAAACTGAAAACATATTCAAATAACTTAAATTACATTCTCTGAATTAAATTCACTTATTAAGAAAACCAGATACCCTTAAAAATCAAAACATTTCATGCAAAAGATCACATTTCCATGCAACAAGCTGGATGCTGCACTACAATAATGCATGACCGCACATTGCAAATGTTGCTGAATATCTTACAAAAATCAAAGTGAAGTGTTCCCTCACCTTCCCTATAATACACATTTAGCCATATGTGACTTTTTCCTTTTCCCCAAATTGAAGATACACATTTTTGGGAGGCATTTTCCATCATCAGAAGCAATGACTGCAGAGGCAATTCTGAAGTACTGTCAAAAAATGGTATCCAGCATATCTGTTAAGACTGGTGGAAAGCTAGGGCAGATGCATTGCATCCTACAGGGACTACTTCAAGAAAGATCATCAAACTTAAGAGGATGACTAGGGGTATATTGTCAAAAAAATGTATGATAATTCTTTATTGAACTGTCCTTTACTGTAAATGGCATATGGTTAATAATAATGCATACATGTACTCAGTAGTAAATAATGGTTAGCTTCCTGGTTGCAAGTTAGTTTTATTTCTCTTGGTCCAATTTCTTCTATCTACTGCTTATGAGAAAGTCTAATCTTCTGAATTCAAAAGCCAAACTTTTTTATTTTCTTGGCACATCAACATTATTTGTAAGTAATGCCTATTTTTTTTATAGGAATTATTGGGAAGAAACACGTGGGACCAAACTCAGTATATCCGTTTGATTATTCTGAAACTGAAGAGAATAATTCAATTCTCCAAGTGGGGCGCAACATTACAAAGATCAAGCTTCTAGTCCAAGAATTCCTCAATCATACGCAGTAAGATGCCTTTCTAAATCTCATAAATATACATTGTATGAAATATTGTAATTTGTTTCATATAAGCTTATTATAGAAAAGAGTAAATAATGGTTATACATGCAGTAAAGCTACTGTCAGACTACAATTATTAATATGAATAAATTCATGTGATATATGTCGTACTAAACACACTTATTGCTTCACTTACTTGTGTGATATTTGGAACTGATTTCGAAGACCTTTGTCTTCATCTTTGGCCAAGGGTATGACTGATTGGAGAATCCAACGGCTCTGTAGAGTTGAAGCGCTGCCCTGGTGGTGTTTTAATGTACTTAAATTTGGTGTTTTCTACTTTTGGAATATAAAAGTTCATTAATCGATCTCTGTATTTATGAATGTAAATTTTTTCCCAAGTATCCAGTTCTATATGTCCCTGAGTCTCTTTAAGCCGCTTAATATACAAAACAGAAGAATTTCTTTTACATGTGAAATAGAAAATGATAACATATTACCATTGTTGGATATTAAAATTATGAAGAACCATGAGCATCTGAGCTTTGGGATATATAGAAAAAAATACACATACAGATAATCGTATCAAAGCAGATGGTTTTAACCCTTTAACATACAAACATGCAGTTTTCAACAACTTGACATATCATTTGGTTAATTTACCAATTAGTAAAGGAAAGTTTAAAAAAGAGTACAATAAAATAGAAGAAATGGCAATTTTAAATGGCTTTAATAAAGATCTGGTACATAAAAAGGTGGAAAGATTTAAAAGGAAAAAACTTATCAGAGATACCACCACATTAAGAGCAGATATAAAATAACAAATTTTTAAAAAATTTACATATCATCCAAAAGCAATGAAAAAATTTCAAAATAGTTTAAAAGGTTTCAATATAAAATTAGCACCCATTAACAGATTTAATTTAGGAAACATCTTGAAAGATAAAATGGCTGTAAAGACCCCACAAGAGAAAAAAGCATATATTTACAGAATAACATGTGCAGATTGTGAAAAGATCTATATTGGAAAAACAAAGAGAAATATAGACACATGTTTAGAAGAGCATTTCAGGAACATAAAATATAAACAGACAGATAGATCAGCTTGGCATATCATTTTTGGACAAAAAAAAACGTGAGATTGTGAAGAAGGTGGATTTATTAAAAGAGACTCAGGGATATATAGAACTGGATACTTGGGAAACAATTTACATTCATAAATACAGAGATCGATTAATGAACTTTGATATTCCAAAGGTAGAAAACACCAACTTTAAGTACATTAAAACACCACCAGGGTGGCGCTTCAACTCTACAGAGCCATTGGATTCTCCAATCAGTCATGCCCTTGGCCGAAGATGAAGACGAAGGTTTTCGAAACCGATTCCAAATATCACACAAGTAAGTGAAGCAATAAGAGTGTTTAGTACGACATATATCACATGAATTTACTCATATGACTTGACTTCACTGTGTTAGTTCCATATATATTTTTTAAAATAATTTCTTTTTTAAAAGGTATGTTTTAATACAATTATTAAGTTTCTCAGGCCATGTTCCTCCACATTATAAGTGCAGTTTCTCTATGTCCAAACTCGTTCTTTATCCTGTCTATTCCAATTTATTGTCACAGAATTATCAGCTTCAACAGCTTCTTCTCAGCATAAAACTAAAATACAGAGGGTGCCAAAAAAATGTATATACACTTCAAGCAAAGAAAAAACTGTGTTAACACAAGAAAACTAATTCACACAAACAGAAAATGATTAGCACTAATCATCTTAGACTTTTACAATTACAACAGTTGCTTACTGCACTTCTGAGTACATTAAACTACTGATTCAGCAATGTTTGTAAAAGTAAATATTCCATTATATATTTAATTTTTAATTTAGTTTTTAAGAGATTTTTCCATCCTGATTTATCCAAAATTAATACTCAAACTTCATTAATTAACTCCCTGTTTTTGAGTGATATTAATATTGAAGAGATTAACAAAACATTAATTTTAAAAACTGAACTTCTTTGTTGGGATGGTATATTCCCTTAAATACTGTAAAAATGCAAAGATGCTCTTGCATCTGTTCCAAATTACTTTATTAAATATTCCATAAAAGAAGGCATATTCCTACATTGTCTAAACTAAGTATAAATAAACCTACAATTAAGATCATTTATGATTTAGTCTAATTACACACTCTTATTGATCCACTTACTTGTTTATAATATGTAGTACTAGTTTCATGAACTCTTTGTTTGAATCATCAGCTAACCATTGACTGATGGATAATTCTTATGCTGTGGGAATGTGTATTCTGCTTGGGTGGAGATGTGATGAACTTAAAGTTTATCAATTAAGTGTACTTACGAAGCTGTTGACAATGGAGTGGTATATATATATATATATATGTTTATATATATTATATATATATATATATATATATATATATAAACAATGTAACACAGTTTTTTTCACACTAACTCCATTCACTTACATAAAATTTGGAACATATGTTTCGGGAGCGATCCCTCCCATCTTCAGCCTCTTGACAAACTCAGTTTATGTTTTCACCCCAGAAAGTGTCAAAGTCCATTAAAATATTCGCTATGTAATAGTTTTCTGTTCAGAAATGAAATGCTACTGCTAATTTCTCCATTTACTTGTATTTAATATTCCTGAAATGTTTTTAACCGTATCTTCAAAAGACATTTCAGGAACTTAAAATACAATCAAATGGAGAAATCAGCAGTAGCATCTCATTTCTGGACAGAAAACCATGACATAGTGAATAAAGCAAAATTATTATAATCGATACAAGGACCTAGAGAATTAGCAAGATGGGAGAAAATCTACATTTACAAACACAGAGAAAATTTAATGACCTTTCACACTTCTGGGAATAAAAGCATTAACTTTAAGTTCATCACACCTCCGCCAGAACAGAATGCACATTCCCACAGCATAATGAATTGTCCAGCAGTCGATGGTTAGTTGATGATGCAAACAAAGTGTTCGAGAAACTAGTATTACGTACTATAAACAAGTAAATGGAGCAATAAGAGTGTGCAGTATGAGTCAATCATAAATGATCTTAATTATATGATTGGCTTCACCGTACAAATTCCAGTTAACATTTCTAGTTAATAATTAAACCTGTATATTGAAAGGAAGACTACCTGATGTAAATAATTATAGGCCTATATTATTGACCTCTGTGTGTGGAAAATTATTTCAAAAAGTTTTTAGAATTTCTAATTTCTTAGATAAGTATCCTATTATTAAGAGTCATCAGCATGAATTCAGAAAGGGCTTCTCAACTATAACAGCTGTCATGGATTTTATGCATAAATTATGGAAACAAAAATTAGATAAAGGTATGAGTACTGCAGGGATATTTATTGATCTATCTAAAGCTTTTGACTGTATGTCACATTCTGTTCTTTTAAATAAATTGGAAATTTAGTGTATAAGGGGAAAAATATATAATGTGATCAAGGGGTCTTGTTGGAATCACTATTTTTTTAGTGGTGTTTAATGCAGATCTTTACTGATGAGGTATCATAGGTGGTGGACACTGGTGATATGTGAGATGAAATGATAAATTTGGAAAGGATTTTTTTTTTAAAGGAGGGAAATGTTCCAGGCCTAAGTTTAGCCTACCTCCCCAGCATTTGCCATTTATGAGGACTGAGGAACACCTGGAATAAACCTCAGTCAGGGAAGATGATCCTGGTGGGAATTGAACCCAAAACCTCCCACTCTATTGTTCTTAATATATATGACATAACAAATACTCAGATCATATGCTAATGACACCTCAATGTTTTGTTCCAATAACTCTGTAACAATTTAGGATAAAAAATTCATGGATGCCTGGAAAAATTGTCAATTTTACTTAAATGATATTAACTTAAAGGTTAACCCTAAAAAATATTAATTAATTCTCTTTAAACATTCCTGTTTACATAAGGAGACAGATATTGCAGTATACTTAAATAATTTTAAAATAGAAAAAGTCACTAGTTACAATTTGTTAGGATTATGCTTGGAGACTGACTAACTTGGGATTCCCATGTCGACTTTATATGTAAATTCACTCAAGCTTTTATGTGTTGAGATGTCTATCTGTGTATCTAGATGATAATGTACTATTAACTGTATATTATGGCATTGTTTATTCATTTTTATAATATGATATAGCAGTAAGGGGAAGTACTGGTATTATCAATATGAATAAAATCTTAGTTTTACAACAGAAATGTCTAATATGTATATATGGATTACCTAGCATGGAGTCATGCAAAAATGCTTTTATGGAAAAGAATATCCTTTACATTGGTTGGATTGTATGTATATAGGGTCAGTTTAATGGCCTTGAAGAAAGGAATTGATTGCATAATAAATAAAGCCATGTATAATTATAATAACAGTGGTAAGTATATAAACAATGTAATACAGTTTTTTTCATACTAACTCCATTCACTTACATAAAAATCTGGACATATGTTTCGGGAGTGATCCCTCCCATCTTCAGCCTGTAGATAAACTGTTGTTATAGGTGGCGGTTGGGTCTCTTGATGTTCTTGTGGCAGCATCTGTTGGTTCTATTAGGAATTTGCTGAGTTCATCCATTGGAGGGAAATCGAAATTCATCAAATTATCCTTATTTTTTGTAATGAAAATGTTTTCCCAAGTGGAAAGTTCTATTACGTTATGAAGTTGTTTCAGTAGTTTTATCTTTGGTTTAATTTCATGATTTTTATTCCAAAAGTGCGCCACTATTGCTGATTTATCAATTTGTTTTAAGCGAATATTTCTAAAGTGTTCACTAAGAGATGTTTCCACACTTAAAAGTGCAAAAGAAACGTACAAATTCAAAAGTTTCACATACCACCAAATTTACCACAATAAGTTCAAAAAAATATTCAAAGAACAAGGAATTATGTTAGCCCCAAAGAAAAATTTTAATAAAAGAACTTATTAGGTTGCAGAGTAAAGGACTACATGCCAGTAGAACAAAAGTGAGGTATTTACGAAATAAAATGTGTAAAGTGCGATAAAAAATACATTGGAAAAACGAAGAGGAATTTGGGAATCCGGAAAAAAGAACACTTTAGAAATATTCGCTTAAAACAAATTGATAAATCAGCAATAGCAGCGCACTTTTGGAATAAAAATCATGAAATTAAACCAGAGATAAAATTACTGAAACAACTTCATAACACAATAGAACTTTCCACTTGGGAAAACATTTTCATTACAAAAAATAAGGATAATTTGATGGATTTCGATTTCCCTCCAATGGATGAACTCAGCAAATTCCTAATAGAAACAACAGATGCCGCCACAAGAACATCAAGAGACCCAACTGCCACCTATAACAACAGTTTATCTACAGGCTGAAGATGGGAGGGATCATTCCCGAAACATATGTCCAGATTTTTATGTAAGTGAATGGAGCTAGTGTGAAAAACTGTATTACATTATTTATATATATACCACTCCATTGTCAACAGCTTCGTAAGTACATTTAATTGATCAGTGGTAAGGATAAATTCCATAGAATATTAATAAATTTTAAAGCAAATTATAAAGATCCATTTATAAAAGACTTGATACTGTATAATAAATACCAACACCAATTAAGGCACATACAGGAAATAAATTTAAATGAATTAAAAAGTCATAGAATAAATTATTTATGAGGAAGTCACTCAAATTTCACTAGTTTTATTCCACTTACTTGGACATGTTTCAAAGGCCTAGTGAAATTTGAGTGACTTCCTCATAAATAATTTATTATATGATACTATATTTCACTATGAAAATCCAAAACTATTCAAATTTATATTGAGTTAAAAAGTGCCTAATATATAGATGTAGCAATAGTTTATGGACCTATAAATAGTACTCTAATAAGGGATTGTGTAACATGGAAATTGTTTTATCCTTTGAATCATTTTTGACAATGCCAGACACTTATAGTGAGTCTGTTGACAATAAATTATATTATTATTATTATTATTATTATTATTATTATTATTATTAACTTCCATAGAATACATGTCAATTTTAAATCAACTTATAAAGATCCATTAATAAAAGTTAATACTGTATAATGAATCATGACAGCTAATTAAGGTGCTTATAGGCAATAAATTTAAGCGTGTTATAAAAATACCTAACATATAGATTTTATATATAGGTTAGATGAACTATAGCAATGTAATAAGGGATTATTTTTTACATGTATTTCTAAAATCTTTTGTACCTTCTGAATCATTTTTGACAATGTCAGATACTTATAATGAGTCTATTCAGAGTAAATAAATAAACTACTTCATCACCCTAAAAAAAAGTAAGTAAAGTATAATAGAGTTACTACTGCTGACTGCTATTGTCAAATGATATATTGCTTCACTGTCAACAACTTCTATTAACTCATCATTATTAGTCATATTGTTTATATTTACCACGATATTGGTTAAAAATAAATTCTCTTGTGATAATTTTTGTTTTTTATTATAATGTATTAACAAATTTAAATTCTTATATTGTAAAGCAAATACACATAACTACAGATTCATTCAGTAGTATGTTATCATAGTTACCTTGCACACTGCCAGATGTCCAGGCACATGACAATGGCTGGTCAGTTTAGTGCTTATTTTCTAATGGTAATAACTGAGCTCTATACAACTTTATTAATGCATGTATATGTTCTGAGTAAAGCAAGATGTCTTAATATATATAGTCATTCTATACTTTCCCTCATGTGAAGATTAAGGCAGTTAGAAAAAAGGTCCCAGCATTAAGATTTGAAACTGTTTAATAATATAACATTATGAATAAATTCTGGGAGATAGGCCTCTTCTTTCAGGCTTGAGGTTTTTTGTGCTGTAAATCTATGATATGGGGCCCACAGACATTAGCTCCCTTAAAGGAAGCCATACTTAGGATTTTTACACCCAAAAAAATCCATTGACCCTGGTTGGGAATGAACCCGTGATCTTGGGTTTACAAGGCAAGTATGGTTACCACTAGACCATCAAGACTGACAGGTGTTAGACAGATGATGGTTGACAATTGTAACATTTTTTCTTTAGTTTGTATAAGTACGTATATTATACTTTTATTTAATAATTTTTTACACATTTGGTTGACATTTTTCACAACTACTTGCAGGCTAAACAAAGTACCAGAGCCATGCAGCAGTGAATTACTGGCTCTGCATTTTGCAGTGCTCTTCTGTAAATCAGATTTCAAGTTAGGTCCACGAGATAATGTTTCAATGCTGTTTTTATTTTGTCACTGAACATAACAGCTTCCACTCCTAGTGCACTCCTACTTAGAAATGTTTTCTTGTAGTACTTTTATTTACGAGTCATTGATCTGATAGACTGAACTTTAAAAATAATCCATTGGTCAGCTCTTTTACTGAGCTTCTTTGAAGTACTGAGGAGTTAATGCACAAATTTTATTATTTTGTTACTAATACATTTCACTGAGTTGTTTTCTGCCGTAAAGACTGCTTATATCTTATGCCTGTAGACCTTTCTTCCTCTATGTGGCATTTCATGATCCACACCGATGTGGACACGTCCATCCAGAGTATGGAAACTTCTGTGAAAAGTTTGGCAATGGAGAGCCTGGAATGGGGACCATTCCTGATTGGCATCCTATATACTATGATCCACAGCAAATCCAGGTACCATACTTTGTTCAAGACACATTGGCAGCAAGAGAAGATATAGCTGCACAGTATACCACAATATCAAGACTGGACCAAGGTAAAAAGACACATATATTACAGTTATAAATATACTAATATAATTATAACCTCATAATATTTTTTCCCCCTTTGCTGTTAACAAGGGCTAACTTCAAGGAAAAAAAAGTAGGGGGATGCTCATCTAAAACTACAACTCAGAGCATCAGCAATTATCATTGGCACATTCTTATGTAGTACAAAGTTGCAGAGGGTATTCAATAAAGAATAATCATAGTTTCTTTTGACAACATACTCTTACTCATTTTCATAATTTAATCTTTCACAAAGTAGTCCACCATTGGATGCAATGTATCTGTCCCAATGTATTTGCCAGTCTTCAAAAACGTGTTTGAAACCATTTTTCACAATTCCTTAGAATTGCTTCTGCGGCCTTCACCACTGCTTCTGATGATGGAAAATGCCTCTCATAAAATTGTTTCTTCAATTTAGGGAAAAGAAAAATGGGTCTAAATAGCAAGGGTAAAGATTGAACCTCACATTGATTTTTGTGAGATATACAGCAACAACATTTGCAATATGCCATCATACATTATCATAGTGCAGCATCCAGCTTGTTACATGGAATTGTACACTTTTGCATGTGCACAGAGTTTTCAGGATAGAAAACCAAACCTTTGTAACTCAGAAAATCTCTAACTAGGTCAGGAATTAAACCCAGAACTTCCCATGTCACAGCGAGCAATGTTAACCACTAGACCAGGGAAAAAGTCATAAAATGCTTTAGGGCATCACAATATTGGGAAGTGCATTATAGCTAGTATGAGAAAACAGGAAATTGAATAATAAGCTTGAATCTAGTCATACTTGTAAAACATCTGTAAGAGAGAATCAGATTATCCTAAGGTAATCAGAAGCTGATCCACAGAAATTGGCACAGGCAGATGATGTAGATCAAAATAATGGATAAAAATTCTGTGCTTACACTGTGTAATGTCTCGCAACCAAAGACTCTATGAAGGACAGTATTACTAAAAGTATTGATATAAAAAAATTGAAATGTCAGGCAGCACTTTGTGAAACATTTCAGATTGCTCTAAAATCTGTGTAGAGATGACAGAAAGTATAATCTTCTGTCCCAATATGTTTAAATAATGGAAAATTAGGTTTGGAATGGATAAACCAAAGATCAATCTAAATTGCACTGAGCTTTTCTTGAAAGAGCATTTGTTGCAGGAAATATTCTAATAAGTAACCAAGACAAGAGGTTCGTGTTTTTTTTTTTTTTTTTTGCTATTAACATTTTTCCCATTTATACATATTATTTATTTCTTCCTGTGACAATGCATGCTCAAATTTTATTTTATATAAGACTCTTTTCAGTTCTACTTTGTGTTTAATATTATGAAATATTTTCATCATAACACTTCTTATTTAGCAAGGTTTTAATACATTTAAAAATGCAATTGTAACATTGATGCATTGGACTAAACTAAACAAAATGGTAGAGAGCTCCCTAATTGGTGATTATTGATTACATACATTTTGCCTGAATTTGCATGAACATAGTTCATTTGTATGTGGCTAACTCCCTCAAAAGTATAATCAGTGACAGATTTTATGAGGGTGAGTCAAAAAGTAAGTTTTTGCTATTTAATTATCTGAAACAAAGTCATGCAGCTTGCTGCAACTTGTGCAGTGTGTGTCCCATTGCCAGGTGCTTTTATTTTTGATTGATTTATTTATGGACGCTCTTTAACATCTCAGGTCATCAGGGTCCCATTCAACTCAGGGCGTGAAATGGCCAACAAATTTTGCTCAGAGGCCTCTCTTTCAGGCTTGAGGTTCTTTTTCGTGTCGTAAATGTACGACATGGGACCCACGGCTTTGCTTCCCTTCCGAAGGAAGCCATACTTAGGATTTTTACGCCCCGAAAAAAATCCATCGTTCCTGGTCGAACCCGCGATCTTAGGTTTAGGTGGCAAGTATGGTAACCACTACACCACCAGAACTGACAAACCAGGTGGCATAAAACCTGTGCAATGGAACATAGATGCAGCAAGTTAGAAAATGTGAGAATACTGAATGATGATCTGGGAGGAAGTGTATGCAGTTACTCAATTTCCATGAACTGACAATGGTAACATGTTCCTTATTTACCATTGACTTTGATCTGTTCAGGAAACTGAAATAAACATCTGCACAGTAAACAATTTTGACTTTGTTAAATATGAAGTGTTGAAATGGCTCAACCAGCTGATGCTAGTTTCGTTAATATAGGTATTAAAAACCTTGATTTAATCTATAATAAATACTTAAATAACTTTGCTAAATATGTAGAAAAAATAACCTGGTATTAAAATAAAATGATATTCTTTATTTTGACCAACTTTATCTATTCACCAATAAAAAAGTTAGGGAAATTTTTTTTTACCTTTTTTGTACTTTTGTAAAAAAAAATGTATATATTTCTCATTTCCAGTCACAAATAAGATAAAGAATAATATTTTGGGGTAGTGGGAGTGAATGTGAGGCTATGTGCAGCATTCAAAAAGAGACTAAGAATAAAAGGTACAGTGGAAAATATGCTTTATAAAATCCCATCTGAGACACAGAGGTAATAACATAATGATTTCCATGAACATAAAACACAAAATAAGTCTGATTTGTACATTCAGCATGGGATATGAATAAAAACAATTTACAGTAATTTTTATAGTGAAATGCAACAATAAATTGACAATTGATGATGAATGATTCAAATTTCACTAAAAAGCAAAAATAGTATACCTAAAGCCTGGTGGACTGCTATCATTTGTCCAATTTATAAGGGCAAGGGTACGATGGAGAACCTGGGCAATTATACGGGAATTGAATTTTTGTCAAATCTTGGTAGGATTTTCACTGGAATATTAACAGACAAAATTAATGAATGAGCTGAGAGAAATGAATTAATATCTCCATTTCAGACTGGTTTCAAGAGAGGCAGAAGAACAACTGATAATGTATTGATAATGAAAACATTAATTGATAAATATCTGTCAAAAGAACAAGGTAGATTGTATGCAGTGTTTATGATAGGGGAGAGAGGGATGTGTTGTGGTATGAATTGTAGAGCAGAGGAATGAGTAAAGAGATAATAGATTTCTTTAAACAATCTCTATGGACAACACATTTTGTGTTAAATGCAGGGAGAGTAAAGTGTCAAAGAAAGTTGCTCAGGATTCAGACAGGGATGTAAATTCAGCCCTATATTGTTTAATTTGTTCATTAATGATGCGGGTAGGATTACAACAAGCTAATAAGCATATGCTGGTAATAAAAAACCAACAGATTCCTGCATTATTATATGCAGATGATTTCATGGTAGCATCCTTCTCAGTGATTGGACTGAATTTCTGTTTCATATGTAAAAGAGATATTTTTATCTTGTATGTTCAAGAGTTTTAAGGCATCATCAATAAATTTTTTGTTCACTATGAAAAAAATATCGTCTACATATCTATACCAAATTTTAAAAATACATGGAAAGGCAGAAGTGATATGTATCTCAAATCTACTCATAAACAGGTTAGCTAAAAAGGGAGATAAAGGACTACCCATAGTAAGTCCTATTTGCCTTTTGTAAAATTTCCCTTTGAAAGTAAAAAAGGATTGGTTTATGCAAATTTTGGTGAGATTAATATATTCTTCTATATGTACTTCATTAATTCCAATTTCAGTGAGCCAAACATGTAAATAAGACAGAAGTTTCCTTTTTGGTATGCTCAGAAACAATGAAACTACATTGAAAGATATTAATGTGTCAGAAGGTAATAACTTAATGTCCTTTATTTTATCTATTAATTGGAATGAATTCTTTATACTTTTACTGTGAAATTTTGGCAATGTGTTAAATCTGTCAGCTAACCATTTTGCCAAAAAATATGACGGAGTGTTAATATTGTTGATAATGGGTCTCATACATTTTCCAGGCTTATGAATTTTGGTAATCCATATATTTTAACTATAGTGGGATTGTTCTGTTTTAATTTGTATTTAGTTGAATTAGAAATGTGTACATGTTTTTATGGCATCATTCACTAACTTATTACACTGTTTCAAAGGATCTGATTGAATTTGAACAAATTCCTTTTTATTTTATAACTCTATCATTCTAGAAACATAATCATCTTTATCTAATATTACTATTTTGTTACCGTTATCTGCCTTTTTATAAATCACATCTTTTTCATTTAATGATCTGATAGTGTTCCTGTAATTCTTGATTGCTGATGATTTTCTTTTATTAATTTCTTTAAAAGCTTTTTCAGATTTTATTCTAATTCTTTCTTTTTCTTTATTACTCAAATATTCCATAAAAACTTCTAAATCTACAACATAATCTTCTGTGTAATTGGAATAATTCACGCAAGTTTTCAAACCTTTATTAAGGAAAGCTAGTTCTTCTTTATTGAAGCGTGTTTAGATGACATAAAATTAAATCAAATGATTAGCTTCACTGTGTTTAGTTCCATATATAATTTTTAAATAAATTAATTAGATATGTTTAAAAAACTGTTGCCTTTGAAACATTTCCAAGTAGGTAAAAGTTAATAAAACCTGAGTGATTCCATATCAAAATTATATATTTTGCATTTAGGAACAAAGAATTTACAACAAACTCTCTTATCTTATTAGCAAATTAAATAAAAAGGCTAGATTTAAAAATGAAGTTACATTGTTCCTACTGCAAATGCCTTCTATTAACTAAATGAATACCTAAATATATATCTAATAATAACAATATTTATTTTTGTGTAAATATTATGTTGTCTGCAATTATCTTTTTTTTTAAATTTATTTATCAAATTTTTTGTGTAAATAATGTGTATGTATGTTTAGTGGATAATAAATAAGTTGAAGTTGAAAAAAATATGTTTGTTAATAAAATCAGTTTTTAATTTAATTAATTATTACTAAATAATTAGTACTGCATGCTCAAATTCAATTATTTGTTCATTTGTTTAAGGAGTGGGGTTAGTGTTGGAAGTATTAAAAGATGCAGGCTTCCAAGACAATACACTTATCATATATTCATCTGATAATGGCATTCCATTTCCAAGCGGTCGTACCAATCTGTATGATCCAGGTAAGAATAGATAAATTTAACCGATTTATTGATGTAAATTATAATTAATCTGTCATTTAACATACTCTTATGCTTCACTTACTTTTAAATATGGTGAGACCGGTTTCGAAGAGACATCCTCTCCCTCTTCAACCAACTTGACGACTGGTATGAGAAACTAACTTCTATGAGGACCTGTGGCTCCGTCCTGGTGGTGCTTTTTCTTTATAAACTGGAAATTGGTATTACATTCTCCTATAATGTCGAAATTCATAAGATGATCTCTATGTTTATGAATGTAAATCTTCTCCCATGTGTCTAATTCTGCATGTCCGTGTGCTTCTTTAAGTAACTTTATTTCTCTTTTTATGTCACAATTATCTTTCCAAAAATGGTGTGCCACTGCTGACCTATCAATCTGTTTGTACTTAACGTTCCTGAGATGCTTCTTTAACTGTGTTCCTATGTTCCTTTCAGTTTTTCCAATGTATATCATATCACATTCTATACATGTTATTTTGTAGATGGCTGACTTTTTCTCCTGTGGAATGTTATTAAAACTGTTGTCCACTAAAGCATTTTTCAGAGTGTATCTGTTAACACGTGCCAATTTAATGTTAATATCTTTAAAATGTTTTTGGAATTTATTCATAGCTACTGGATGGTAGGTGAAATTTTTAAAAACCGGTCTCCCTTTTTCAGTTAATAGTGTGGTGGCATTCTTGAATTATTTGTTCTTTAGGAATCTATTAAGTTTTTTGTTTACTAAATTTTTGTTAAAACCATTTATAATGGCAATCTCCTGTATCTTCTCAAATTCTTTTTTGTACTCCTCTTTACTAATTGGTAAATTCACCAGTCTATATATTAAGCTGTTGAAAATTGAGTGCTTGTGAGCTATGGGGCTAAATCCATTTGATTTTATGTAGTTATCTATGTATCCTTTCTATAGATTCGTATCCTTTCTATAGATTCCAAATTCTAAATTTCCATGATTTTTATTAATTTTTATATCTAAAAATGGCAACATTCCCTTTGTTTCTGTTTTCAGTGTGAAGGATATATTCCTATCTTGTATATTTAGAAGCTTCAAAGCATCTTCAACAAATTCTTTTTTCACTATACTAAAAATGTCATCAACGTATCTGTACCAGTGTTTGAAATAATGTGGTAAGGTGGAAATTATGTGAGTTTCAAATGTACTCATAAATAAATCTACCAGAAAGGGGGACAAAGGATTTCTCATTGTAAGTCCTGTTTACTGTTTATAGAATTCTTCTGTAAATGTAAAATATGGCTGGTTTATACAAATGTTAGTAAGGTGGACATATTCTTTCCTGTGAGTTTCATTAATTCCTATCTCCTTTAACCAATCGTTCAAAAAGGATAAAAGCTTGTCAGTTGGAATACTCGGGAACAAAGATGCTACGTCCAAAGACACTAAAATATCAGAGGGCAGAACTTTAAATTCTTTTATTTTTTCTAATAACTGGAACAAGTTTTTTATGCTTCTACTTATATCTTGGTAGAGCTGTAAATCTGTCTGTAAGCCATTTTCTATCAAAATGGCAAAATGGCTTTCAGACAGATTTACAGCTCTACCAAGATTTCAAAGTAGAAGCATAAAAAACTCGTTCCAGTTATTAGAAAAAATAAAAGAATTTAAAGTTCTGCCCTCTGATATTTTAGTGTCTTTGGACGTAGCATCTTTGTTCCCGAGTATTCCAACTGACAAGCTTTTATCCTTTTTGAACGATTGGTTAAAGGAGATAGGAATTAATGAAACTCACAGGAAAGAATACGTCCACCTTACTAACATTTGTATAAACCAGCCATATTTTACATTTACTGAAGAATTCTATAAACAGTAAACAGGACTTACAATGAGAAATCCTTTGTCCCCCTTTCTGGTAGATTTATTTATGAGTACATTTGAAACTCACATAATTTCCACCTTATCACATTATTTCAAATACTGGTACAGATACGTTGATGACATTTTTAGTACAGTGAAAAAAGAATTTGTTGAAGATGCTTTGAAGCTTCTAAATATACAAGATAGGAATATATCCTTCACACTGAAAACAGAAACAAAGGGAATGTTGCCATTTTTAGATATAAAAATTAATAAAAATCATGGAAATTTAGAATTTGAAATCTATAGAAAGGATACGCACACAGATAACTAAATAAAATCAAATGGGTTTAGCCCCATAGCTCGCAAGCATTCAATTTTCAACAGCTTAATATATAGACTGGTGAATTTACCAATCAGTAAAAGGAGTACAAAAAAGAATTTGAGAAGATACAGGAGATTGCCATTATAAATAGTTTTAACAAAAATTTAGTAAACAAACAACTTAATAGATTCCTAAAGAACAAATTGATCAAGAATGCCACCCCACTATTAACTGAAAAAGAGAGACCAGTTTTTAAAACATTAAATTCCAAAAACATTTGAAAGATATTAACATTAAATTGGCACGTGTCAACAGATACACTCTGAAAAATGCTTTAGTGGACAACAGTTTTAATAACATTCCACAGGAGAAAAAGTCAGGCATCTACAAAAAACATGTAAAGAATGTGATAAGATATACGTTGGAAAAACTAGAAAGGAACATAGGAACACAATTAAAGGAGCATCTCAGGAACGTTAAGTACAAACAGATTGATTTCACCTACCATCCAGTAGCTATGAATAAATTCCAAAAACATTTTAAAGATATTAACATTAAATTGGCATGTGTTAACAGATACACTCTGAAAAATGCTTTAGTGGACAACAGTTTTAATAACATTCCACAGGAGAAAAAGTCAGGCATCTACAAAAAACATGTAAAGAATGTGATAAGATATACGTTGGAAAAACTAGAAAGGAACATAGGAACACAAAAGGAGCATCTCAAGAACGTTAAGTACAAACAGATTGATAGGTCAGCAGTGGCCCACCATTTTTGGAAAGATAATTGCGACATAAAAAGAGAAATAAAGTTACTTAAAGAAGCACATGGACGTACATAATTAGACACATGGGAGAAGATTTACATTCATAAACATAGAGATCATCTTATGAATTTCGACATTATAGGAGAATGTAATACCATTTTCCTGTTTATAAAGAAAAAGCACCACCAGGACGGAGCCACAGGTCCTCATAGATGTTAGTTTCTCGTACCAGTCGTCAAGTTGGTTGAAGATGGAGAGGATGTCTCTTTAAAACCGGTCTCACGTATTTAAAAGTAAGTGAAGCATAAGATTATTTAGACAACAGATTAATTATAATTGACATTTAACAAGCTTCACTGTGCGAGTTCCTACAGAATTTTTTAAAAATGTCTTATTTTTTGAAAGTTCTTAAATGAATTACAAAGATTTATTGATCCTTATAAATCATATATTACATGCTGTGTAAATGATACAGGACAATTCAAGTATTAACAACAGTATAAAATGCAATATAATAAATTGATACTAATTGGGTCGATTCATAAAAGTGTCTTAGATACGATATTAAAATATAAGCTGTGAATTTAATATTGTAAATAATAAATGCCAGTTTATTAAATCACTGGTATCTCATTTGGACATTTCATTCTTTCAATAAGTGCTGAATTGTATAGAAACAATGATTGAACAAGTATGCCAAAACTGCTGATTTGAACTCTGTTAGTTTATCTAAATCTTTAATTGAGGGTGCAATTTATTTAATAATTTGACAGCCATGTGAATGAGACTATTTTGATATTGGGTCTGATTACATGAATCTTTGTTCCAAACGTTGTTTTGTATTAATGGATTTCCTCATTTGTAATAAAGCACTCATTCCTAACAATAAGATTATTTTTATATACATTAAAAATTAAATTGAAAAATATATATACATGTTAGAGAGGGAATTTTGAGCTTTTTAAAGAGGGGTTTACAGATGTTCTATGGTTTGGATCTACTATTCTCAGTATTTTCTTTTGCATAACAAACATTTTTTACATATGGGGGAATTTCCCCAAAATAAAATGCCATATGTTAACAGTGAATAGACACAAGCAAAATATATATTTCTAAGTCTACATTTTCACATTTACACATTTCACAGATGTCTAAAGGAGTAACAAATGATGCTAAGTTTGTTAACAAATATTCTATATGTTTGTCCCATTTGAGGTTTCTGTCAACTCCTACACCAAGAAATTCAACTTTATTTGTGTTTGCTGTTAATTGATTATTGAAAGTTATGTTTTGTTCCAGGTCATTTTTTCCTTATCTAAGATGAAAATGAACTGCAAGTGTCTTCTTCATGTTAACTTTAATACATTTTTTGTCATACCACCTAAAACATTTGGTTAGAACTTTATTAACTAGTGGCTGTAGGTTTTCATGTTTTTTGCATTCTAATATTATGCTTTTATCATCTGCATACTGAGTAATAGCTTTGGAATAAATATTTTTTAAATCATTTACAAGCAACAAAAATAAAATTGATTCCTAAAAATCCAGACTCATGGAAAACCATATTTAATGTGTCGTGTGTTAGACTGATAATGTTCAATGTTACCTCCTGCTGTATTCATAATTTCTACTACTTGCTTTCTTTTATTAAGGTATAATGTAATCCATTTTAGTGCATTTCCCCTGATTTCTAAGTTTTCTGGTTTGTTGAAGAGAATTTCACGAATGAATAGATTTATTTCCACGATTAACATTACAATTTAATATGTATACCAAGCAATGCCCTCAAATTAAAATATCAAAATTAAGATATCATTATATACATTATTAATATTGCACTTTATTCTCAAGATCAAGATTCCCACAGTATCAATCTAAACACTGTTTCCTACCTCCTTAACCCCCTGGTTGTATGACTGTAAGAAACCTCTTATTCTTTCCTTCTTTATTTATCTTCTTTTTCTTTCTATTTCAGTCCCACTTCAAGAGAACTTCATGCACAATATAGAAAGTGCTGATATTTTTTTTTTTGTAAGAATTAGCAAGAACATAATGTAACATATTTTTCTCATAAGGTATGGCAGAACCAATGCTCATTTCTTCACCACAACAAGGAGATCGTCATAATGAAGTAACATACAGCATGACCAGTTTATTGGACCTCATGCCCACCCTACTAGATTGGTTTGGTGTTCCATATATTCATGACACACATAAATCACCTGCCCTGACTGGGAGATCTCTACTACCACTTCTGACTAAAGGTATTGAATCCTCTGTGCTTTTGTTAGCAATAGAATTTGTAGGTTTCTAATATCTGTTGTGTTTATGTAATAAAAGGTGTTTTTTTAAGGAATTACATTTTTTCTCACATATAAATAAGGTGTATTAAAGTATTCAGCCATTTTGAAAACTGGCAACATAGACTTGATTTAACTTGATAGATTAGTCAGAGAAAACTTACAATGCACTTATAAGGTTGCTCTTTCCTATAGAACTACCCAATTGGCAATGAAACAGTGATGAATGAGCTTGTGTAATATATAACGACTATATCTGCTCATTTAAGCTTATGCAGAATTTTTTTGCAAAGAAGACATCAAGGATGTAGCCAGGACAGGAGGATGGTGAAACTTCCACCCTCCAAAAAATTGACGAAAGATAAAAATGAATGGAGATAAAAATAAAAAAGTGTGATTAATGATTGATACATTGAAATGTGAAAAACAGTTGTATCATTTCCAATCACATCCTGTAGAACTGTATGATATGAAGAAATGAAGGAAGCATCCAATGAAAGGTGTAAGATAAGCCTGTTTTTGTAGGATATACAACTAGGGCATTGATCTATTGATGCTTACCCTTTACAGGCAAAAACTCTTTATACCATCATAGAACCTTTCATTGTCTTCATTGTCCAGGATGAATTCATCCAGTTTAGGGCTTAATGAGATTTTTTAATTTTCTTTTTTTAACCCTCAATTTTATTGAATGATTTGAAAGTTTCTTCCTCAGAAACATATCTGAAAAATGTAAAAGATTTCTGTGATTATTCAATAGTTCAACATAGATAAGTATTAATTAAAATGTTAATTGGAACTTAAACAGTGAAGCCAATCATATTGATATTATTGCATGATTTAGTTGAACTAAACACTCTTAATGTTTCACTTACTTGTCATAGATAAATAGAACCTGTTTCAAGAACATTTTGTTCTCATCATCAGCTTGGATAAAATTCAACAATACAATAATATCAATAGATAAATATGTTCAAATATTCTAAGTATTGTATAAGGTTCAATGTTTTGTTTGTATAAAATATTATTTATACAAGTCTAATTATGTTAAGATGTTAGCATTTGAAAGCTTTTTATAAGAGAATGTTGTAAGAGTGCAGTATTATCATTAATTTTTTTAATTGCAAGATGAAATTATTTTTCACCTGGAACAAAGTTCCACCAAAAAATAGTGTTATATTTCATCTCAGAATTAAACATTTTTATAGCTGCATTTGAGCAGATATTTAATGTTAACCAAATAGTACAGGGGTAATGTTGACAAAATATTGTGCATGTAATTTCCATTAAGACATTACCAATTCGAAGGTAGAAGAAAATTTATTCTTGCAATTTGAGCTAATAACTCATTTTATCTCTCACATGCAGCAAAGGTTTTGGTGATCTCTATATCTTTTTTTTAAATTTTCTTTACTTAGAGGTGATAAATGTGCACCCAAAGCACAACCTGCTGTGTGTAAGATGGTATATAAACATATACAAACGAATCAGTATTAGGTGACACTAAAACTTCACTAACTGTCACCTAATACTGACTCATTTGTATATGTAACAACTTCACTGTTCCTAACTTCTTTTAAGATTACAATGGTATATATACATTTGGTTTTTGAGTGAAAAATTATCAACACTACTCAGGGTGCACTCTATTCATGAATTAAAACAGTAACCTTCACAAAATGCCTATTTGTTTTCATTTACATTATATTTATATAAAACTGCTCTGAATAGAATGAAATGGTGGCAAAAATAAGGCAAAGTTTGAAGTGTTTAAAGTAACTTGTGATTTTCCTTTTCAGGGTTAAAAAAAATTGAAAAACTTTCCACCTATGCAACTTGACCCTACCAGGAATCAAACCTGATCTGCCTGTTACCAAGTGGACTCTTACTGCTTGAAGTACAGTGATGAACACACTTCTAGTTATTCTATTTGGTAACCTTTGCATAGCTGTTGATGTAATAACAGGTTTAAGATTAAACAATATTTAAAAATGGCAACCACCAACACAATGTTGTTGATAGATTTCTTTTATATTTTCAAGAGTGGTAAGTGAGAGGAAGTGTGTGAGAGAGCTCCTGATTATTAAAAGGAAAAAGGTCACAAGGGACAATGGGAGTGGAGCTTGTAACATACAGACTTTAGGGTAGGAGCATTTATAACTAGAAGATGCAAGCAGTTAAGAAATAAAAATTAAAAAGAAAGAAAAGAAGAATACCCAGATTATGGCTGTCATTTTGGTGATTGGTGGTGTAGAGGTGAACCCTGGTCCATTGGACAGGGATGAGAGTTTGGAAAGAATACTGAACAGAATGGATGGTCTGGAAGAGAGACTTGGTGACCAAGTAAATGCAGCTGTTCAGGAAAATAAACAACAAATAAAAGTTGAAGTTAAGGACATTAAGAAAGAAGTTGATGAAATGAAAGCATGAATAAATAATTGGAGGGGAAACATCACAAGTTTATAAATATTGCATTTACAAAGCTGTTGACAATATAACCTCATCTTGGGTATTCATTTTTTACACTAAACTCCATTCACTTACACAAAAGTAAGACACGTTTCGGGAGAATCTCTCCCATCTTCAGTTGCTCACTGAACCGCTGTTACTCGAAACTATGCTGGACAAACAGATGTTCCTATGGTGGCCTCTGTTGGTTGAAGTAAGAAGTTGCTGAGCTCTCCGTAGGAGGAAACTGGAAATTCATTAGGTTTTCTCTATTTTTTAATATGAAAATTTTTTCCCAAGTGGATAACTCCAATGGGCTGTGAAGATGTTTCACCAGTTTTATTCCCGGTTTCATTTCATGGTTTTTGGTTCAAAAGTGAACTGCTACTTGATTTATCTACCTGCTTAAACCGAATATTCCTAAAAGGTTCTTTCCTCCGAAATAGGAATATTCAGTTTAAGCAGGTGGATAAATCAGCAGTATTAGCTCACTTTTGGACCAAAAACCATGAAATGAAACCAGGAATGAAACTACTGAAACATCTTTACAGTCCATTGGAGTTAACCACTTGGGAAAAAAATTTCATATTAAAAAATAGAGAAAACCTAATGAATTTCCAGTTTCCTCCTATGGATGAGCTCAGCAACTTCCTACTTCAACCAACAGAGGCCACCACAGGAACATCTGTTTGTCCAGCATAGTTTCGAGTAACGGCGGTTCAGTGAGCAACTGAAGATGGGAGAGATTCTCCTGAAACGTGTCTTACTTTTGTGCAAGTGAATGGAATTTAGTGTAAAAAATGAATACCCAAGTTGAGGTTATATCACAAGTTTAACTTGTTATTCATTGGAGTGGAAAAGTGATGAGGTGTCTGGGACATACAAGATATATATGTAATTTTGGAGCAGAAATTGGGAGTTGAGGGAAATTGCAGATGCTTTTCATATGGAGAGAAAAATAGAAAGTGAGAAGATAATTGTAATGTTTACAAACATGAGCATTGTCTACATGATCTTGCATAGGTCAAGATTGGAGCAGAAAATGGAATTGAAATTAGAAGAATGGGAAATTGCAGATGCTTTTCATGTGGAGAGAAAAATATAAAGTGGGATGATAACTGTAATGTTTATGAACATGAGCATTGTCTACAAGATCTTGCATAGGTCAAAGAAACTGAAAGGATCAGATATCTTCATAAGCAAAAATTTATCATTTAAAGAATGAGAATTGAAGAAAAAGTTCATTATCCAGAGAAAGGAAGCTATATGATCTGAGAGGAAGGCATATGTTCGTAACCTGCAGCTATAGATCAACGACAGGAAAGCGTACCTTGAGGGAGAAAAGGATCTAAGGATACTAGATGAAAGGTCAGAGCAGCAAACAACTCAGCAAAATGTGCAAAGAAGAAGAAAACAGGAAAATTGAATTGCAGTCCTGCTAGAAATACTGTGTTAAGAGAAGGCAAGCAATTATCACAAAATGGCATGATTTTCAAGGTCAAGCATTGGAGCGAGCCTCAGTGCTGTCACCTTGCAATAAGGTTATTTCACCTGACAAGTGGCTATCACGTAAGATGCAACAGCTGGCAGAGCATGCCACAGCTATAGGTGGAGGGGCAGTAGGAGTCTGATATTTAGACAAAGAGGAAATTAAGTAAAAATTGTACTTACGAGGAAATTATTATGGAGTTAAGCATGCTATCAACTCCTTGTGGTAGTATATTGGAGCTGAATATGTTGGAACAAGCAGGATAGAGTCCAGTAAACTTTCACATTAAAGGGAATCAGGTGAGGGGATACAACCGCAGAGTAAGAAAAAACTGCAAGATTTTAGGTATAAGTTCGGGTTACAATAGGAAATGGAGAAAATCAAGTCAGATATGCCAGAGACTGAGTTTGTCTTACTTCAGGATTTTAATGCAAGAAATGGGAATTAGCTAGTTAGAGATTGTGGTACACTGTGGGATAAATTTGTTGTTAAAGAGTGTAAAGTTGATATAAGGAGGAGCAAAGATAGAACTGTGAATGAAGGACTATTCAATTCTGTGAAGCTAAAGGGTTTATAATTGTTAATGGATCAATGAAGATTATAATGGTGAATTTACATGTTTAATGCAGGGAATCAAAGTGTTGTAAATTCACATTGGGCAAATGGGAGGTTCTATCTGAAGTGTTAAATTTTAAAGTATGAACCTGTGAACAACAGTACACGGTTTCCTTATTACACTGGAATGGAGATGTAAGATCAGAGATTATACAATAGCTAATAATATGCAAAAGGGAATGGGGGAGAGTGTTATTAGGTACAAGAGATGCCTAGAGTTTTCAGAAAATTTTTATGAAATATTGAATTCCTCGGTGTAAGGCTTGTGTATTCATGGTATTAACTGGCTGAGTTAAAACTAAATGATCTTGCTGTGAATTTGGTGGAATTTTTGCTGAAATGTGCTGGTAATGAGAAGTGAAGAGGGTGGTAGCTAATAAGGAATTTAGGGGAATATTTGTATAGTGTCAGAAATAATTGGGTGTAGATGATAAGTAAATGATCTTTGATTGAGATTCATGGCATGAAGTTGTTTGAATTTGGTAACAATCAGGAGTATTGTATTGTTATTATGAGGGTATTCTTTTAAGAGATTAATCAATGTTATCACATCAGATTTCCATGGCTTTGGAGAGAGCCAGGGCTGAAACCAAGCCATGAAGATTGTAATATTCTAATTACTTAGTACTGTAATAAATTACTATATTTTCAAAACCATGTATATCATTGGAAATGCTAGGAAAAATAATTAACTTGATTTTGGAAGAATAACAAATACTTAAAATCATGCCCACCATGCTTCCACAGCTTTGTATTTCTGAAGAATGACATATATACTATCCACAGAGCCGAAGAATGATACAACAGTTGTCTTTGCAAGTCAGAGTCTTCATGAGATCACCATGTACTACCCCATGCGTGCTGTTCGCTCTAAGCGCTACAAGCTCATACACAATATTAACTTCAAGATGCCCTTTCAAATTGATCAGGACTTGTACGTGTCACCAGCATTCCAGGTAAGCATAAAACTTCTGTGCCATTGACGAGAAAGCATGGCTGAACTAAAACATAACATTGCTAATGCTGTTTTTCTGTCATTTGATACTTACTTGCATAAATGATACCAATAAACAAGACAGAATATGAATTGGAATACTGGAAAATCATAGATATATCACAGAAAAATGATTAAACAACAATCTAGTCAAAAAGTAAATATAAAAATTCAAAAAACAAAAACAAATAAAAGACATAACACTAAAAGGCTACAATAATATATATATAAGAAATTTACATTCCATCAATGGGTACACCAAAAAATCCAGAAGATTTTTTAGATGTCAACATTATTTTGACTCCAGTGAACAAATAGTTTAAAAACCTCCTAAAATACACACAAAAGACAAAATTCTGTCAGGAAAACAATTAGGCATTTACGAAATCAGTTGCAAAGACTGTAATGTGAAATATATAGGTAAAACAAAAAGGAACATTACACTATGGTTGTCGGTCCAAGTGGTGTAATGGTTACCATACTCGCCTCCTAAACCCAAGATCGTGGGTTAGAACCCGGCCAGGACTGATGGATTTTTCAGGTGTAAAAATCCTAAGTATGGCTTCCTTCAGAAGGGAAGTAAGCCGTGGACAAAAAAGAACCTCAAGCCTGAAAGATAGGCCTCTGAGCAAAATTTGTCGGCCCTTTCACGCCCTGAGTTGAATGGGATGCTGATGACCTGAGATGTTAAAGAGTATCCATAAATAAATCAATCAAAAAAAAAAACACTATGATTAAGGAACACATAAGAAATGTAAAGTATAAACATATGGAAAAATCAGCAGTAGCATACCATTTCTGGCAAAAAAAACCACGAATTGCATAATGAACCTAAACTCTATTTTTTATTTCCATTTATGCTGACAATGTTGTAATCTGTTTTAACTTCTTCCCTTGTTTGAATTTCTTGATGAAATTGTAGACAAGAAAATCAAGAATTTCAAACAAGAGAAGAGTTAAAACAGGTTACAGCATTGTCAGCAAAAAAAAGAAACTATCATTCACAAGGAATTTACTAATCACCCTTGGACAACCAAAAAATTCCAAAAAATACTCCAAAAGTTTGGGATTACTTTGTTCCCATTGAACAAATTCAGCCTAAATAATCTGCTCAACGCTGGTGATAAGGATAGAATATCTGATAAAAAGAAGCCAGGAATATATCAAAATCCAGAAAATACTCTGAAAGTTTGGGATTACTTTATCCCCAGTGAACAAATTCAGCCTAAATAAAATGCTCAACACCGGTGATAAGGATAGAATATCTGATAAAAAGAAGCCAGGAATATATCAAATCAATTGTTTGGAATGCAACAAAGTATGTACTGCAAAACAAAATAAGCTTTGGAATTAGGCTAAATTGATTGATTGATTTATTTATGGACACTCTTTAACATCTCAGGTCATCAGCGTCCCATTCAACTCAGGGCATGAAACGGCCGACTAATTTTGCTCAGAGACCTCTCTTTTAGGATTGAGCTTCTTTTTTGTGCTGTAAATGTGCAACACGGGACCCACGGCTTTACTTCCCTTACGAAGGAAGTGATACTTAGGATTTTTACGCCCGAAAAAATCCATCCGTCCTGGCCGGGTTCGAACCTGCAATCTTGGGTTTAGAAGGCAAGTATGGTAACCACTACACCACCAGGAGTGACTAATTAGGTTAAAGGAACATTGAAGAAACTGGAGAAACATCAGGTACAGTAAGATAAATCGGCAGTTGCACATCACTTTTGGAAAGATGAACATGATATAGAAATGGAAGTCAAATTATTGAAATTCATAGATAGACCCTTGGAGCTAGGAGTATGGGAGAAATTTTTTATAAAAAAATTTTGAGATAAGGTTATGAACTTCGAGATCCCAACAGAAGACAAATTAATTCAAAAGTTCATAAAATGTCCACGAGAGCTACACCAATCCATTCAACCAACAACGAATCCAGCGATCAATACACAGCTGATGATGCAGCGAAGGCCTGTGAAATATGTGTATAATTGAATGGTAAGTGGAGAATAAGAGTATTAAATTGGCTCGCTGTCTAATTAAGAATAAACAGTAACCTCGCCACAAAGTTCATAAAATCCACAGAGCGACATCTTAATACCATGCTGGGAAGCTGACAGTGGAATCATACTGATGATGAAGACAACAGCCTTCAAAACACATCCAAGTAAATGGAACAAAACTAGTGAAATTTCAGTGATTTCCTCATAAATAATTTGTTATAGGGTAGAAAATGTTTACGTAGCATATTCCTCTCGCTTGTCTTCCTCTGATTGCCAGACACTATTGTGTTCCTTTCTTTGAAGTGCACCATCTGAATTCCTCTGCAGTTCTAGGGGATGCTTCATCTTTATTTTGCCATTCAAAAGTTTTGACCCCCCTGGTGATGGATTCCAATACTGCTCTCATGTTACCATGGTAAATATTCAAAAAATTCTTAAAACATTCCATTCATACTTGCACATGAACTCCTGAGAGTATTTGGGATGCTCATCTTGTGCATATGCATATGCCAAATTTTGATAAAGGATATGAAGCAAATGTTTCAGAAAGCTCCAACCTTGCAGTTTTCCTTTTGACTTCAGATGTCTATCAATCGAAACTTCCTCCTTGACATGGGAGATATTTTCTTGGTCAACATAGCCTGCCCTTATATAGGTAATCTTCGTGGCTCTCTCTGCCCCAATAAAATGATTTTGGCTTTTCCTTAATAGTGAAATGTGAAAAGGAAGCTTTCCTATACACACCATCAAGATGGTGTTTAATATCACTTCTACTTTAGTTAAAAATTTAATCACTGCTCTGTGTTTAATTTCATAACATCATACTCTATTAAGCAACATGTCTGACTTAAACAAGCTTCTACAAGTAAATGAATGAAGTTGCCAGAAAAGAAATGCAGTTTTTAGACTCCGGAAACATGCGAGTTTCAAATAGCTTAAACATTACAGCAATGAATCATGGCTTTGTATGTTAGACTGGAAACTTATGAACTGCATCTCATATGCTGTACAGTAAACACTAAAGCAATTGCTAAAACCATGTCATATATATCTACAGCTGAGGAACAAAATATATTTAAAGACAATGTTCAAGTTTTTGGCATACTACCTAGCTCAAATAACATATTTAGAGAGAACAACACCATTAAAGAATGTACAGCCTATTTAAAACACTAACAAGGGATTAAAATAAGACATGGAAGCTTTCCTAGTGGAGTGATGCAGATCAATTCTATGCTTTCAGTTAGACCAATATGTTGCAAATGCCAACTTTTGGGGATGTTTTCAAAGAACAAACCTGAGTAGAAAACTTAGAAAAGTATTTCCACAAATTAGTGATTAGACTCTTCATTTTTATTATTACTTTTATAAATGGAGAGCTTTGAACTTTCAAGTCATAGCATTAGAAAGTTAGTTCTTGGTTCTGTTGCAGGATCTGCTAAACCGAACAAGAACAAAACAGCCATTATACTGGTATAAGACACTAAAGAATTATTACTATCGAGATGAATGGGAGCTGTATGACCTGAAGTATGACCCAGAAGAGACTAAAAATTTCGTTTCTAAACAATCCTATAAGGTAAAGTTACCTCATATAAATATGTATATACAGATAGGTGTACCTAAAGTCCAGTAACATTTTATTATACAAAAAATACAAATGATATAGCTTTCGTGTATATGTCATCTTAAAGAGGAACTCAGTTGCTTTTGTTTTCAATGTTTGATTTCAAAATGACTTGATATGGAAACCACGTATAACTCGGCATATGTGTAAGCCATAATCAAATTCTTGTCATACTCTTTGGACCATATCCTCAGATACAGTGATGGCAACTTCTTCAATCCTATGCTTAAGTTCTTCTAGGTTTTGTGGTAAAGGTGGCATATACACACAATCTTTGATGTATCCCCATAGAAAGAAGTCACAGGGAGTCAGATCCAGGAATCTGGGAGGCAAATTTTTTAAGCAACTATCATTTTTTCCTGCCTGTCCGATCCAGTGTTGAGGTAGTTCATTGTTCAGAAAATCAAAAACATCGTTATGGTAATAGGGTGGGGCCCCATCCTGCTGGAACAAAAAATTGTCAGAGTCTTCTTGTTTTTGTGGGAACAACCATTGCTTTATCATGTTCAGGTGAGTATGTTCATTTACAGTGTTTTTGGCTGAGAATAAATGATTCGTAAAGTTTCTGCCATGACATTGTGCAGAAAACATTCACTTTAGGTATTCATGTTCATATTCAACAAATTCATGAGAATTTCAGGTACCCCACACTTAACAGTTATGTCTGTTGACTTTGCCATTTGTATGGAATGTCGCTGTGTCACTAAAGATTATGCAATTCACTAAGTTGTCGTCTTCTTCCATACATTGTTGCACTTGGATACAAAACTCATGATGCTATTGTTGTCATTTCATTTTAACTGCTGCAAGAGCTGCAATTTATATGGTTTCATACATAGTCTTGTGTAGCATCCTCCAACCTTCGTACATGGTACATGCAGTTTCCGGGATGCTCTATGAACACATTTTTTTCAGACTTATTATGAATGCCTCTCATAACACTCTCTTCACTCAATGTCGGACAAGCAAATTTGTCATACCAGAGGTAAATAGAATTTCTGCTTGGTGCTTCTTTACCATATTTAGTCCTGAACTTCCATTGCACTCTTACATTTCTAGAATTTCAAACCATAGAAAGTGTGCTCTTTGCCAGAATCATTATCTTTACAAAATGTGGTAAATGCAGGAATTATGAGTATTGGCAGTAAAATCCAAACAAAACCATCAGTTCCACTTTAATATGAACATATATACAAAAGCTGTATCATTTGTAGTTTTTGTGTAATAAATTATAAGAAAAGTGTTATCAGACTTTAGGGACACTATATATAGCAATCTCTAGAGCTTAACTAGTTGTAAACAAAATCTAATATTGAATTATAGCATTATATTAACTGACAACTTTGTTTAAATTTTTTGTCCTTGACAGAATATATTACTCAAACTGAAGGAGAAACTTATCAACTGGCAAAAACTAACTGATGATCCATGGATATGTGCACCTGGGGGAGTTCTAGAAGATGCTGGATATTTCAAGCATAACCCACAATGTCTACCAATGGACAACCTTCTCTGAGTGAAACATGTGAGACTTACAAGAGAATATTAACATTCTATAGTGAAAGTTCATAATCAGGGAACTTAGAATAATTAATAAAGCAATCCACATTGCAATATGCTTTTTGTTAGTTATGATTTACTTCTTTAACAAATTGTGCTTTATTTTGGTAATAAGGTCATATTACAATTGAACAGTGGAATAATATAAATATACCTAATAGTTTGTATATATATATATAAAAACACTCAGAGTGCAATATAAAAAGGTTCACATAAAATTCCACACTAAAAACCGTAAAATTGAACACTAAAATCACCAAATCACCAAGAGCCAAGCTCGAAATATAGTGTGATTTTAGTGTTCAATTTTACGGTTTTTAGTGTGGAATTTTATGTGAACCTTTTTATATTGCACTCTGAGTGTTTTTTATGAGTTTTTGTGCTTTTTAGAAGTTTTTATTCCTCTATTAATAGTATATATATATATTTAAATTTTGTTACATTAAGTTCTGAACATATATAATAAAATAATGCTTAAAATAAACATTTTGGATTCCATTTTTCAACTTATGTCACCTTAGGGTTCATTGCTATCAGTATATTGATTAAATTCAACTCTTTATGCACTTTAGATTTTTGTTTACCAGACAAAATCTTTTGACATTCAAAATCCACTTGTGTCAAAGGCAATCTGCATTCTTTCAAGAGAAGAAAATAAAAATTTGCTCTAATGAAACTGTGTTGATATGTGATTTTGCTGAATACTATTCATTTATTGTACAAGATGGTGCCCAGTAATCCATTGGAAGAACTCAAATGGCTTACAACTCTTCTCTTAATACTCTGCACTTCTGTTTTCAAGTAATACATTTAGTTTCTTATTTCTTCATTAATTTCTCTGCCCACCTCTCTCATTTTGTTTCCTATATTTCTCTTCCAATCTTTGTATGCTCTTGAACTATTTCTTCCAAAGTACCTTGTTTCCATTGGGTGTGGGATTTTGTGCCATGCTACCAATTATTAGTAAAATTCCAATTACATATCTTATACTAATGCATTCAACAGTACACACTAACTCCATAACACTACGACATGTTTCGAAAGCCCTCACTTCTATCATCAGCTGTTGACTGAGTAGAGTTAATGTGAACAAATTGAATACATTAGTATAAGATATATTACCACTACTTTGTCTACAGCTTCGTAAGTATTCACTTAATTCCAATTACATACAAAAGTGCTTACATATTTACTTTAATCTCTATTGTTTCTTCTTTCTAAAATAGTTAAAGCCAATATTTAGTAATATAGAGGCCAATTCTTCCTCTACAGACTTCAATACTTATTCCCATTGCTACCTACTTATTTCCTTCTGGAACATTTACAGGAGCTAACAAATAACACGTCTTTTCTCTACTATTGCTACTTAGCAGCTCCCGCCATCGACTTGAGGCATCTACCAAACCAACAATTGTGTACTGCAACAATCCACAGCAAATCATGCCAACACCAATTGATTGTCCAATCCTAAACTCTCAGTACAAGCAAAGAACTTTGTATGTACAGCGTGGCAAGAGGAAAACATGGTATAAAATCAGTTTGTGCCATTTGTGAAATAATACATTCAGAATTCAATTACCTAAAAACTACAAACATCAAAGGTAACTGACATTCATCTTATTGTTCAGTGTGGAAAAAGAGAAGGGAACCATCAAGCCTGTTGACCTAAATGGGTTTGGGCTTGCATCCTCTACGAAAGAAGATACATATATGTTTCTGACCAATGCTCATGATCTGCATTACAATTCTGGCTCATTCTTGAACCATGTTAATTACAATTACAAGCAAAAGAAATCAAGATCAAAGCCGTACCTCAAAAAAATAGGAATGGCTGGTGCCTCCATCAGTTATAACTTAAAGTTCCACACAGATGCAGGATTGTTAACGCTTGACTCATGAATGGGAAGTCTTGTGTTTCAATTACTGCCATTTTTGTCCTCCCTGAAGTTTTTTTCCTCAGGTTTTCCCCAGTTCTTATCAATGGTAAGTGCTGGGGAGGTATTTAAACTTAGGCCTAGAATGCTTAAAAAAACCTTATTTATCATTTCATTTGATATATCATCAGTGTTTACTGCCTATTATGCCTAAGTAGTAAAAATGGGCATTAAACACTATTAAAAAAACCCATCAAATCTTTCATTTAAGAACTTTTGAAAAATAAGGCATTTTTAAAAAATTCTGTTTGAACTCACACAGTGAAGCTTGTTGAATGTAAATTATAATTAATCTGTTATAACACACTCTTATGCTTCACTTACTTTTAAATACGGTGGGACTGGTTTCGAAGGGACATCCTCTCCATCTTCAACCAACTTGATGACTGGTACAAGAAACTAACATCTATGAGGACCTGTGGCTCCATCCTGGTAGTGCTTTTTCTTTATAAACTGGAAATTGGTGTTACATTTTCCTATAATGTCGAAATTCATAAGATGATCCCTATGTTTATGAATGAAAATGTTCTCATATGTGTCCAATTCTGTATATCCGTGTGCTTCTTTAAGTAACTTTATTTCTCTTTTTATGTCGCAATTATCTTTCCAAAAATGGTGTGCCACTGCTCACCTATCAATCTGTTTGTATTTAACGTTCCTGAGATGTTCCTTTAACAGTGTTACTATGTTCCTTTTAGTTTTTCCAATGTATATCTTATCATATTCTTTACATGTTATTTTGTAGATGCCTGACGTTTCCTCCTGTGGAATGTTATTAAAACTGTTGTCCACTAAAGCATTTTTCAGAGTGTATATGTTAACAGGTGCCAATTTAATGTTCATATCTTTAAAATTTTTTTTTGAATTTATTCATAGCTACTGGATGGTAGTTGGATTTTTTAAAAACTGTCTCTTTTTCAGTTAATAGTGTGGTGGTATTCTTGATCAATTTCATCTGTAGGAATCTATTATGTTTTTTATTAAATTTTTGTTTAAACCATTTATAATGGCAATCTCCTTTATCTTCTCAAATTCTTTTTTGCACTCCTCTTTACTGATTGGTAAATTCACCAGTGTATATATTAAGCTTAAAATTATTCTAATATAAATGAAACAGTACAAAAAATAAAAAATCTATCAAGGAAGGAAATAGTTGCTCATTTTAGACTGACCACTGGACATGACTGTCTGGCAGAACATCTACACAGATTTGGTTTTATGAATGATAACACAAGTAAGATCTGCAATACCTACAAGATTCTAAATGGAGAACATCTATTGGATTGCACAGAACTGAGGAAAGCTGCACCTGATGGGAAAATACACAAATTATATTGGCTGTCAAGGGAAAAAATGGATCAAAATCCTACACATTAGATCAACAACAACAACAACATCATATATTAAGCTGTTGAAAATTGAGTGCTTGTGAGCTACGGGGTTAAATCCATTTGATTTTATATAGTTATCTGTGTTAGTATCCTTTTATAGATTCTAAATTCTAGATTACCATGATTATTATTAATTTTTATATATAAAAACGGCAACATTCCCTTAGTTTCTGTTTCCATTATGAAGGATATATTCCTATCTTGTATATTTAAAAGCTTCAAAGCATCTCCAACAAATTCTTTTTTCACTATACTAAAAATGTAATCAACATATCTGTACCAGCATTTAAAATAATGTGGGAAGGTGGAAATTATGTGAGTTCCAAATGTACTCATAAATAAATCTGGCGGAAAGGGGGACAAAGAATTTCCCATTGTGAGTCCTGTTTTCTGTTTATAGAACTCTGCTGCAAATGTAAAATATGACTGGTTTATACACATGTTAGTAAAGTGGACGTATTCTTTCCTGTGAGTTTCATTAATTCCTATCTCCTTTAACCAATTGTTCAAAAAGGATAAAAGCTTGTCAGTTGGAATACTCGGGAAGAAAGATATTACATCGAAAGACACTAAAATATCAGAGGGTAGAACTTTAAAATCTTTCATTTTTTTATATTAACTGGAACGAGTTTTTTATGGTTCTACTTTGAAACCTTGGTAGAGCTGTAAATCTGTCTGTAAGCCATTTTGCTAGAAAGTATGTAGGGGTATTTATATTATTAATGATGGGTCTCATGCCCTTCCCTGGTTTATGGATTTTAGGTAACCCATATATTCTGGCTATATTAGGATTGTTTTGTTTTAAACTACGTTTTTCTATGTCTGGCATTATAGTGCAAGTCTGTATAGCTTCATTCACTGTTTTTGTGCATTCTTTCAATGGATCAAATTTCACATGGGCATATTCTTTTTGGTTTAACAACTGTAACATTCTGTCAGTGTAATCATCTTTGTCCAATATTACTATTTTATTCTCTTTATCAGCCTTTTTGTAAATAACTCCTTTTCTTTTGAGTGATGTAATAATGTTAGTGTAATTTTGAATTCTATTTAGTTTTATTTTGTTAATCCTTTTAAAAGCATCCTCTGATTTTATTCTAATAATTTCATGCTCTTTATTAGTTAAACCTTCCATGGCAATTTCCAGATAACTATGTAATCTTCAATGTTATTGGAGAAGTTTACACCAGTTTTAAAACCCTAATTGAGCATAGATAACTCTTCTTTATCACAAGTAAGTTTTAATAAACTTACACACACCATACCATTTTTGCAAAGATAATCACGACATAAAAAGAGAAATAAAGTTACTTAAAGAAGCACACGGACGTACAGCATGGGAGAAGATTTACATTCATAAACATAGGGTTAATCTTATGAATTTCGACATAATAGGAGAATGTAATACCAATTTCCAGTTTATAAAGAAAAAGCGCCACAGGCCGTCATAGATGTTAGTTTCTCATCAAGTTGGTTGAAGATGGAGAGGATGTCTCTTCAAAACCGGTCCCACCATATTTAAAAGTAAGTGAAGCATAAGAGTGTGTTACGACAGATTAATTATAATTTACATTAAATCTTTATTAAACCTGTGCATATACTTTGGGATTTCTGGCATTTTGCTGGCTGTTGGATCAAGTTCAATTCATTTATCTTTGAAAGACTGAATAATGGAGCTTTGGTGGTAGAGCCTACTCCCATTTCAGCTGTAGCTTTTGCTTTGGTGTGTCTAATAGTTCTAACTAAGTTTCTGTCTGACTGCATATTTCAGCTTCATGAAACCTCTTATGTTGCTTATTCTAATTTCTGGTTGCCCAGAAGGAGTAACCCATTAAGATTGTTTAAAACCATGATCTTCAATTATGGCAGGCAATCTATTCACAACTGAACTAATTATCTTACTAGTAAGATACTTGACTTTGGGTGTTGTCATTACTGATAATGTAAACATGATGGTCTGGAGGCACTAGAGCAAGTATAACACTCCTTGAGTTTAAGGCGTGATCACAGAATATTTTTGGACCTTTATATCACATGAGCTGAGCTGGCATTGTGTACTGTTCCAGAGAGACATGCAAATTTGCAAAAACCAATTCTATTTTTCATTCTAGGTCAAATTCTATAAATATGAATCAGGACTTACTATGGACAGTCCCTTTCTCCATTTCTAGCTAACGTTTTCATGAGTAGATTTGAAACACACATCAACTCAGCATTCCCATACATATTTAAAATCTGGTAGAGATAGTTGAAGATATATTTTCTGTAGATATCAAAAAGCACATTGATGATGCCATAAAACTTCTGAGTATACAAGATAAAAGCACATCATTTACATACAAAACAGATGCATTTGCCATTCATGGACATTAAAATAATAAAACATCAAAGAAACTTAGACTTTAGAATCTTCAGAAAGAACATTACACACAAACAATCACATCAAAGCTGATGGATTTAACCCCAGAACACATAAACATGCAGTGATCAACAGCTTAACACACGGCTACTTATCCTACACATTAACAGGAAGAATACTCTAAAAAATACAAACAAATAGAAAGAACAGTGATTGAAAATGGATTTAGCAAGTTCACAAAAAAGTACAGAAATTCAAGAGGCACAAACTTAATAAAGAAACAAACACTTTCAGCAGAAAATGATTAGATAATTTTTAAAAACTCACATATCATTCATAGGCTAGCAAAATTTTCAAAATATTCTAAAAGATTTTAATATCAGATTGGCACCTATAAACAGATTTACTGTTAAAAATCTCCTGATTGATAACATTAATGACAATTACTTAAATATAAATTGGAACTTGCACAGTGAAGCTAATCATATTAATTGATATCATTGTATGATTCAGTTGAACTACACACTCTTAAAGCTTCACTTACTTTTCATAAATGTATGGAACCGGTTTGGAGAACATTTTGTTCCCATCTTCAGCCAGGCTAAAGTTCAACTGTCAGATCATTCGTTGAGCTGTGGGAATGTATATTCTGCTCTGGTGGCGGTGTGATAAACTTGTAGTTTATGTTTTCATCCCCGACAATGTCGAAGTTCATTATGCTGTCTTTGTATTTGTAGATGTAGATTTTCTCCCAGGTTGCTAATTCCGTAGGTTTATGCAAGCCTTTTTCACTTTTAAAGGAAAATTTTATAAACAACAAGCAGGACTTACAATGGGCAGCCCCTTATCTCCATTTCTAGCTAACCTCTTCATGAGTAGATTTGAAACACACATCAACACAGCGTTTCCATTCATATTTAAGGTATGGTACAGATATGTGGATGATATATTTGCCATAGTTAACAAAAAACTCATTGACGATGCCTTAAAACTTTTAAATATTCAAGATAAAAACATATCATTTACATACGAAATAGAAACAGATAACATGCTGCCGTTCCTGGATATTAAAATAATGAAATGCCAAGAAAAACTTAAATTTGGAATATACAGAAAGAATACACATGCAGATAATCACATCAAAACTGACAGTTTTAACCCTACAGCACACAAACATGCAGTAATTAACAGTTTAACACACCGGCTAGTTAACCTACAAATTAGCAAAGAAGAATATTTTAAAGAATACAAACAAATAGAAGAAACAGCAGTTAAAAATGGTTTTAAAAAAGGACTAGTACATAAAAAGGTGCAGAAATTCAAGAGACAAAAACATATCAAAGAAACCACAACACTTTCAGCAACAAAAGATAAACTTATTTTTAAAAAATTCACATATCATCCATGGGCCACAAAAAAATTTCAGAATATTCTTAAAGATTTTAATATCAGGTTGGCACAGATTAATAGATTTAATGTTCAAAATTTGCTGATAGATAATGTTAATGACAGTATTCCACAAGAAGAAAAATCAGATATTTACAAAATAAACTGTGCAGAATGTGAAAAAATCTACATAGGGAAAACAAAGAGAAACATAGGCACACGGTTAAAGGAACATTTCAGGAACATAAAGTACAAACAAATAGAGAAATCAGCAGTAGCATATCATTTTTGGACACAAAATCACGACATAATAAATAAAACAAAATTATTAAAATCAGTACAAGGACCTATGGAATTAGCAACCTGGGAGAAAATCTACATCTACAAATACAAAGACAGCATAATGAACTTCGACATTGTCGGGGATGAAAACATAAACTACAAGTTTATCACACCGCCACCAGAGCAGAATATACATTCCCACAGCTCAACGAATGATCTGACAGTTGAACTTTAGCCTGGCTGAAGATGGGAACAAAATGTTCTCCAAACCGGTTCCATACATTTATGAAAAGTAAGTGAAGCTTTAAGAGTGTGTAGTTCAACTGAATCATACAATGATATCAATTAATTAATGACAATATTCCACCAGAGAAAAAAGTAGGTATTTATGAAATAAGATATGCAGAATGCAAAAAAGTCTATATTGGAAAAACAAAAAGAAACATAGGCACATGGTTAAAAGAATGCTTCAGGAACATAAAATACAAACAAATGGAGAAATCAATAGTAGTATATCTTTTCAGGACAGAAAACAATGAAACAGGGAAAAAAGTCAATTATTAAAATCAGTACAAGTATTACAGAGCTAGCAACAAGGGAGAAGGTCTACATTTATTATTACTTATTACAGAGACAGATTAATGAACTGCGACACTGCCGGGGAAGAAAACATAAACTGTAAGTTCAACACACCACCACCAAAGTAGAATATACATATCCAAAGCATAAAGAATTATCCAGCAGTTGACAGTTGATGTTAAAAGACAACAGTCTGCAAAACATGTTCTAAATTTAAACAAATAAGGGGAACCAATAGGAGTGTGTAGTTACTCAAATCATAAATGATCTTAAATACATGCAATATTTTTAGCAGTAGCAAAATAAGGGGTTTCACAGGGCTCAAATCTTGGGCCTCTTTTGTTTCTAATATACATAGATTTTCCGAACATACTTCATGCAGCCACGATAATGTATGCACACGATACAAGCTGCATATTAAAGGGAAACTCTCCTACAAATTTACAACAGGCAGCGGAAGTTATGGCTAGTCTATCAGAATGGCTCTCCGCTAATAAGTTGATATTAAATGCCAATAAATCCCAAAGCATGAATTTTGCCCTCTCTAATAGGGAAAGACAAAATAATTATCCAATGATTGCCTACAATAATAAAGTAATTCAGTATGCCTCCAAAGCAAAATTTTTAGGAGTAACTATAGACAAATTCTTAAGCTGGAAGTCACACATTTACAACATCACAACAAAGATTAAGAACTCATTATATAATCTCTGTACTAAAAAATGTATGCAACCCTTTAAAAATGATCTACTTTGCATATGTACAATCAGTTCTTACTTATGGTATTATCTTGTGGGGTAATTCAATAGATACTAATACACTCTTTTTAGCCCAAAAGAAAATTATATGTAAAATGTTTAATTTAAACAAATGCACCCACTGTAAAATGTACTTTATACAGAACAATATACTTATCCTACCATGCTTATACATATTAGAAAGTGTGTGTTTCATAAATAGTAATATACAACAATTTTACTCCAATAAATCAATCCATAAGCACAGTACTACAACCAGCAACAAAATCCATCTACAAACTGCCAGAACAACTAAAAAGATCAATTCAATCCTGCATAGTGGCATCCAAATGTATATTAATAACCAACGAAATCACAGATAAACGCCCGGTTAGATTTAGGAAGAAAGTTAAGAAGTTTTTAATTAATCAGTGTTTTTATAGTATACATGAATTCAATGCATACTTTAATAAAACTACCTATACAGATAAATTATAAGTATTAATAGTTTGAAATTGTTATATTTTGTAATTGACGAAGCCATGAAATTGTAACCAATTTCCAAAAGTGAATAAGTGAATAAAGTACATGATATGATATATTGTTTGACAAGAGAACTGCTTGTACTAACATGAAAATAACAGAAATACACAGTGTCTGAAATCCCCATCTCTCATTAGTTTTGTTAAGTTATGTGTGAGAAAGATTGATTTCTTAGAGTGACATTTTGCCTGGCAGCTTTATCTTGGAGAGTAATAAATACAGCCAGCTAACAGTCTTAATATGTATGAAATTGAGAGACAATAGTGCTGTTAATTTTCTTTCCTCCAAACACAAAACAGTTGACTTAAGGCATAGAAAAGTTCCATAGGAAGAAAGAAGCACTTTTAGAATAGATAAGAAAGATCTGTCAGAAAGGTACAGGTGGAGTATTTTTTTTTTTTTGATTGATTTATTTATGAACGCTCTTTAACAGCTCAGGTCATCAGCGCCTCATTCATCTCAGAGCATGAAATGGCTGACAAATTTTGCTCAGAGGCCTCTCTTTCAGGCTTGAGGTTCTTTTTCGTGCCGTAAATGTACGACATGGGACCCACGGGTTTACTTCCCTTCCGAAGGAAGCCATACTTAGGATTTTTACGCCCGAAAAAATCCATGGTCCTGGCCGGGTTCAAACCTGCGATCTTGGGTTTAGGAAGAACCGACCAGGTGGAGTAGATTTATATGACCAAGTCACAGCTCTTTTCATTTTATGCTTTAGATTGGCAAGGGGTACAGAAAAACATTTATCAATCTTTTAGTTATCTGCATGTTAAATGCTTACTATTCTCTACAAACTCAATTGGAGGAAAAAGAAAACCTATTCTGACTTCATAGTAAACTTTGTTCAGTTGTTACTAGTCTGCAAAATGTTTGAGTACTATGTATGTTTGAGGTCAACTTTCTGCCAGTTCTATGTCTTTGTATCTGCAAGACAAAATATGGGCTCATTTTCTGATGCATACCCCTCTTCTGAATAAAAATAAAAATTTAACTATAAGTATGTCATAGCCTACAGCAGGGGGGAAAAGAAAAAATACATGGCAGCGCAAAAAATGTAGGGTTACTTTCCATTTGCCAGACGGCTTCGAAGTGTATGCTACTAAACCAACATACTAAATGTACATAATGGGTGAGTTGATATAATGTTCTTGATTTGCATGCAAAGTTTGAGTACAAAATCAGTTATCTTTTATGATGATTTGTAGATGATAATGGTTTCTACAATCCTCTAGAGTCATTTAAGTTTGATTTATGTAACTTATAAAAAGTTATAAATAGAATACATATAAATTAATAGTCTCCAATAGCTCTGATAAAGGACTGTTTAGTCTATGCAAACCATGATATGTTTACGCCATCAGGAAGCAACGGCACCTAAAAGCCAAGTATCTATGGACACCAACAGAATTCTACAAGTTATCTTACTCCCTAATACTTTCCATTGTAAAACTATTTAATCTAGAGAGAGACCACACAGGAGATTTTTTCAACATTCTTCTGAAAGGTTTTGCTGGGCATATAATATTCCCAAGAATATGAAGTGATTCCTCATTAAAATTATATTCATAGAAATTCTTCTGTATTTTAAGGTTAGAAATAATTTTATTACAGTTTTCAATTTTATGGATTTAATCACTATATTTCAGTACTCTCAACATTAGTATTTAATAAAATGAATTGCATAATGCACCATATTCTGCTACTTGTTGAACTGGTTAACACATTTCACAGGATGCAGTTGTTTCAGTCTCACAAATATGGCTGGTTCACATATAAGAATGAAGATAATAGTTAAATAGTATAAAACACTCTTTAAATAGCAAATATCTGATTCTTATGGACAAAAAAGAGCATGAAAATAACAAGAATTATCCAGCAAAAAGTGGCACTAAACATTTTAATTACAATATTGATTAGTTAAATTTGACAAATCTGTACATTGAAGCTCCTTGCAGGGAAATGTTTATTGTATTTTATAATTTTGTTAATTGTGAGCTTACATACTTTTATTCTATTCCTTATTTTATTTACAAATAGTTTATGTACTTGTATATTTATTATTGTTTCCTTTTTGGAGTGCAAATATTATAATTCTTATTAACAAGAATTATTCAGTATAAAAACAATGGATTTTGGAAATTGTGGAAGTCAGAAAAGAATATCATAAATAGTTGTTTCTCATTTATCATTATGTTTAATTTGGTATTAATTCAAAACATTTCCCTTGCTTCTTTTCAGTTATATTGGGTGGAAGGGGATAGATTTTATATTCCGAAACAGAAAGAGATCTTGAGGATAATCAAAAACTTTACGAACACTTTTCTTCAATCTTTCGTAGATTTGTAGAAAAAAGTTTTTGATAAAAAGATATTTGGCAATTGCACCTTCCTTTTATAGCTACTGGAATGATGCTAATGTACAGTTGAGGTTAATGCTGGGAAGTTTGGCAATGGAGGTGAAATATAATTGGAACCCATAGTACAGTTTTGTTGTGCATTGAATGTTGGAAAGAGACCATGATTTTCTTGTACCATATGCATTATGGGAAATTGTATTAAATGCTTACTTCCCAAGACAGTTCTTTCATGTATTTGCAACAAAAGTTTCAACATTTAATGAAACAAAAAAAAAAATGTTTCCACTTTTGACTTTTACTTACACATATTTAAAGTAAACACAAATAAATACAATAGTTTTTAGTTAAAAGTTGAAGTTCAGTTCAGAGAAAAAAATAAAACAATATTTTTACATAACTATCCACTAAAACAAAATGAAAACAAAATATTTTTATTTAATAATTTAAAAAAATAAATAAAAATAAATTGCATTTATTTAAACATTCAGTGATGTTGTGTGTGTGTGTGTGTGTGTCTGTATGTGTAAAGGTGCAAGTTGTAACCGAACAATCAACCACTATATGTGTAACTTTAGTTTCAAAAAATTCTCAGTCTCCACAGTGCACATCATATCCTGCTATACCAAACCAGTTTGAAGCATGGGGGAGCAAAGAGGGGCAGTTGCTTCCCCCTCTCAAGATATTTAAAATTAATAAATTTTAATTTAATAGCCAAAACACAGATATTTTAAAATAAAGCATTTAAGGTGAACATAACTGATTAACATAAATTTTCTTTTAAAAATTAAGTTAATTGATTTTTCAAACATGGTAAATTTTAATTATCATCTACTTTCAAAAATGTGTTGCTGCTCCCTCAAAAGTATTCTGCAGATGCCCTTGGTCAGGCAGCATGTCTTCAAACTTTCCAATCATGAACAGTCAGACATTGTTGCAACATTGAACTCCAGTTAAAAGTTATGATTTGTACAAAACAGAAATGCTAAACTATTTGAAATGGTATACTGGGAAAGGGTTTTTTTATGGAAGGAACCATTCCTGGCCTAAGTTTAGGGTACCTCCCCAGCATTAGCCATTTATGAGGACTGAGGAGAATCTGGAAAAAACCTCAGTGAGGAAGCCGGGTCCTGACTGGATGCGAACCCCAGACCTCCTGCTCACGAGTTCGCGCCTTAATGACCTCGGTCACCAGTGGCAGTGCCTTGTTGTAATCATTCCATTGAATTATAAGGCTATGGAGAAGTGCACAAAATATTTTCTTTGTTAAACTGTATTTTCATGGTCTATAATATGTTATATTTATTCAGTTTTCTTTATATACAGAAGAATCTCCTAAGCTGATGAGTCTATATCCCTTCCACCCAGTATATTGGTTATAACAGAAATCTCTTGAAGCTTTTCAAAGCCCAAACAAATTACAATTCAAATAAATCAATATGTCTTTTATAATGTAAGGTTAATTCACAAGTTCCTATAAATATTCAATGGAATTCAAAAATCTATTTGTTGGCATGTGTTTTTTGACTCATTCATTCTGTGACACAACATGCTTTTTACAGCACATTCAACTCTTTGCTGATCAATTTGGGTAGCATGTGAAGGGAAATCTGTAATACTTTGTGAATTTGAGAATTTTAAAACAGGCATAGATTGTGGCAACATTAACAGTGATATGAATTCTGAGGAACTTCATCAGAAACCTTTCTGTAGTCAAAAGATAATGGTTTGATGCAGATTTTCAAGATAAAAATGGCAATATAATTACTGTAACATCGGACCACTATGTTGCCATATTAAAACTACTTTCAACAAGATGCTGTTCTATGGGCACTCTGAGGACAGTGAAGGCAGGATAATTTCATGCAACAGAGACATTTCTCGGTTGTCTTGATCTCCAGATCTGTTCAAGTTTGAATACAATGGACAGGAGATCAAGATGACCAAGAAAATTGCACTGGGCTTTTCATTGTATGTCCAGCAAGTTCGTGATTTTTTCCTCTGGGGATATTTGAAACACAAAATTTTTGCCATTTGACAGATCACCTAGAAACATTAAAGCGAAGAATTAGGAACTAAATTCAAGGCAAAAACTATGTGTATAGACTTAATGCAAAGCATTGTTTCACAGTTGCGTGAATGCACTGATTGAGATGAAGGTCATATGAAAGCAGTAATTTTCAAAAAAATGATATTTATTATATTGTGATAAATAGCAAATGTGCAGCTCTTGCATATAAATATTGTGAATAAAGTTCAAATGCAATGAAAAGCATAGTACAATTTTCAAAATGATAGATGAACTTCGCCCCCACAGCTCAAAATTTGCTTCATCAGGCATTATGACTTGTCAAATGAGATCTGGCTGCTGTATTAGCAACTCAATGAACTGTTTGCAGAATGTTCTTCTTGAAGACAATTGTGGTTTGAATGTTTAAATCTGAAGCTTCTATGGGTGGAAAATCATTCTTTGTGCAAAATCCAAACCAGTAACCTTCAGAGCTTAAGCTTGTCCATGTCACCTGAGACTGTTGAAAATTAATATTTGATCAATATTTTCCGGCATCCATACTCTCTATATTTCCTATCTGTTGTAGATACTGTAGTTCAAACTCCATGCACCCAATTGTTTATGGTGTGCTGGTCTGCAACATGCCCATGCCTTTCAATATTAAAATGTTATGCAAATTTTCACTGTATCAATGCTGCAGAATAGCCATTTTTAAAAAAAGTCTCTACAGCGAAAGTAATATTATACACCTGACCAGCATTATATATTGTTTACTAAATTGCATTGCTTGGTGATCATACCTAGCATCCACATGCCATTCATTTGTCATTGTCAACAAAGTTAGTAGCATGATAGATGAAAATTGCCCCACTCTATGTAATTAATTTTTCCTTCAACTTGCAAAGACTTTATTTAAGCTTAATTTAAAATGACATTAAAAATAAATACAACATTTTAAATATTATTCTCAGAAATGTATGACCCAAATTATTCAAGAACAAATTTACATACACACTCATAAAACAAAATAGCATGCTATGTAACATCTATGAAAATAATTAGTTTAAAACAAAAATATTATATTCATAAAAGCAAATCAAAACACTACTTCAGGAAAGCTAAACATTGAATCAGTGTCACATATAAATTGGTGCTTATGTACAAATATAATGTGCACAATACATGCTGTTTATATTATATGCTTGAATGTTATTCACTGAAGCTGGATGGGCTGAAAAGCTTGAGCATTGCACATACAGATTTTATTACTGAAGTGCAATTCAGTGTACAGGCATACAGTACATACGAGGGTAGGTCCATAAATTTCTGGCTTTGTGGATAAGGATTATCGCCTTCACAAAAGCCTTATCTGGTGTCATACCTTTTCTCTTAAGTAAAAATTTGTGACTGTAACTTCTGCTGTGCTGTGTTCAGTTCAGATATAGTTGCATAAAGAAGACTATGTGTAGAAGATTGTGAGACATGTTCAAAATGGAGTATCAAGCTGTTTTTAGTTCTTCACAAAAGAAGGACTTACTCCAAATGGAATTAAATACAATTGGATAGTGTATATGGGGAAGCATCCCCCGCATATTGTACCATAAAACAATGGGCCAAATGTTTTGATGGGTCGAGAAAGCATTGAAGATGAAGAGCGTGCAGGTCATCCCTTGGAGGTACTTGCTCCTGCAAACATCACTCTTGTGGAAGGAGAAATTATGGAAGACCGGCAGCTCAAAGTTACAGAAATAGCAGCAAGGTTGGGCCTTTCTAAAACAACAGTCCTTTGAATTATTCATGAACATTTAAACATGAATAACGTTAGTGCAAGATGGGTGCCTAGACTTCTTTCCTCGGTCCAAAGGCAACGAGTCATCTATTGTCAGGCATTTTTGGAGCTCTGCCATGGAAACAAGAGAGAAGTTCTGCAAACCATTGTTACAGGAGATGCAACTATGGTCCTCTACTATGATTCCTTGTCCAAAAGAGAATCAATGAAGTGGAGTTAACCTATCAAAGAGAAAAGGCAAGGAAAGTTGAGTGGTGGTGTGTGCCTTCTTCAAGACAATGCACCTGTGCACATAGCACTTGTTGCAAAGGAAGCTGTGATGAAATGTGGCTTCAAGGAGATCAATCATCAACCCACCATCAACCATCTAGCTCCCTGTGACTATTTCCTTTTCTCAAAACTCAAGAAGGACCTTCGAGGAAGGAAATTTAAGTGTGACAAAGAAGAGATGGATGCTGTTTATGCCTATTTTGTAGACAAAACTTATGACTATTTTGGGGGGGATTGAAATGTTATTTCAAATATGTGAGAAATGTATTGCAATAAAGGGTAACTATATTGAAAAGTGAAATATAGTTTTTGTCTTTATCATACCTAAAAAATGGTAGGCTGGAAACTTATGGACCTACCCTCGTACATCTAATGTACCAGTGCATTAATTATTACTGTTTTTGAAACTTCATGAAACGACGTGAGTGAGAGTATGGGAAAATGAAACAGCTGCATACTTTACAATTTTGTCTCCTATATTTTAATACAGAATGTGTTCCTTTAATTACTCCTCTAACTTCATTGCATCTACCCTTGAACTCCATTAATATATGTAAAAATATATTTCATCCAAACACATTTTACAACAAAATCTACTTTCCATATCTTTACTAACTTACTACAACTTTGCAACAATCACAGGTAAAATACCTTTTAACAAACATATCTCCTAAGAGCATTATTCTACATTATATTTAGAAATATTTCTATTCTTCCAAAAAGTAATTTCTGCAGTAACATGCCCTTGTGTGAGTTATTGTGATAAGGAGCACCATTTGTTGATCAAATATGCACTTTGGCGACACAGGATATACTTTCTTATTATGATTTCTTTTTTATTTATACTCCAGGACATATATTAGTATCATTCATAGCACACGTTACCCAATAATGACAGAAACTGCCTCTGGCTTAATTAACAGCTTGAATTCTTAATGATAGGGACTCAGAAGATTGTGAAGATGCAGAGTTTTAATTTGCAGCCAATTGTGCATTAGGAGTCCCAAAGTCCAGCAGAGTATATGAATGTCATTCTAGTGTTTTAACTTCTGTTCCAAACAGTCCAACAGACTTTCTATTCAATTCAGTTTAGGGGATATAGCAGGCGAATTAAGGTGTTGCAGAATGCTTGCCATGTCACACAGATACAATGTTAGCCTGGTGGGTGCAACATTATTACCTTGCAAGAGAGGGGCATCCACATGTGCTGTCGGGAGATATTGGCTAAAAGACATTTAGCCATTCAGGATGCTAAGATAGACTGATTCAAGGTCACAGCCAATTGTATGAGAATAAACAAGTTCAGACCATCACAAAAACTCCTCCAGTTTGAATAACAACTGAATACATTTGGATGAAAGGCTTCAACAGACTTATGGTGCACTCTTTGCCTTACTTCATTGAACTACAAAAAGAACTAAAAATTACAGGAGCATTTGCTGCCACTGACCCCATATCAAATGTGCTGTATCAGGGGCCTTTTCCAAGTTACTCTGCTCCAGATATCTATTGCATGCAGTTTTCTTTAAAATGTCTATTCTGAAATTGTTCCTGATGAACTTTCATTCACTACCTGGAATAGTTCTTGATTTGAAATGCCCAATGAAAGTCTTTATCTGCCCAGTATCATAATGCCAATTCAAGGTTGATACTGTACCTTCTGAACTGTCTGCATTGATGCAAGAGCAAACTTGTGTCCAAAGGCATGCTCAAACACGATGGTCATTTTTGCAATTCTGTCATATCTACATTGCAATACCTTTGGCAATTTGCTTGAATAGAAATGAAGCACACTACCCCTCTGAATAATTCTGTTGGATTTACAGGAAACAACAATATAGCTTGAATGCTAATTAGAACTTGTGCAGTGAAAATAATCATATAATGAATATCGTTATATGATTGAGTCGAATTACACTCACATATTTACTTATTTAAATACAGTACATGTTTTCAGACTTTTGTCCGCATCACCAGCAAACCATTGACATACATTTAAACAAATTTAAACAAGTAAATGGCTCCAATAAGAGTCAATAATACTATGATCTTAAACACTTACATATTCTACCAAGGATGACTAATACTTTATCTGGGGCATGCATTGCAATTTTATTTGTATTCGTTTTTTGGAGTTCCATACATTTAGGCCTGTTTTTGCAACAAAAACTTCAGATTCCATTTTAACCTACTCAAAGCAATCAATTGAGGAAGAAGCATGTATTTCCTTCCAGTTTTGTTTTTTGATTATCAAATTAGTTTCAGCCATTGCAGTTTATGATATATATGACAATCAGCTCTTCGACAGCATTTGAATACTATTAAATGTGATAAAATTCAAAACAGTTTTAGTTAAATAAGATGATTATGAAATATATTTGCAACAATCTTTGTGTGTAAAATGACTAATTACTTTCTATGCCTTAAGTCAAGGATATTTAAAAATTCCTCAAGTAAAATTATACACATATATATAAGTGACTCAACAAGATCGTTGACAAGTTTAAGGAGCAACAAATCATACACCAACTTTCATATACAAAGGGATCAGAAAAGAAGAATTTTTAAATGGCAACCCATGCTTTCTGAAGTAATACTAAATGGGTAGAAGCTTGTGAATATACAAGACGAGTTCAATAACTTATCTATTCCAGTCTGTTATATCATTGCTCAGTTGGCTCATGGAGATTGGTACATGTCTTGGCTTGAAACAGAGTCTGCATTAAGCACTTGAACTGAGAGAACTGCAAGTGCATTACAGTAAAATGCAAGTACAGTAAAAGTGAGTGATTTGGAGCTTCATTCTGTGATTGAATTCCTCACAAGTAATTAAAGAAGCCTAAAGATATCCAAGCAAGGATGAAAGCTATATGAATGATACATCTTCCAACTTACCAAGTAAACTTTTAGGTTAAGCAATTCAATTTAGGTAGTCCAATGAAGATTATCTCCACACAAACCATTCTGTGAAAACTTATTCATAAAAAATGTATCAATAAATGAAATCTATGATTATGCAAGAGGGTCATGTCAAGGATAATATAATGGTCCATGAACTAGACATTTCAACTGGCATGACAATATTCATACCTATGTGATGATGTCAAAACTCAGTTCCTGATAAGTATCCTGAATGCTGATACCAGAGCACAGGAGAATTTGGATCTCCTCCAAGAAAATTCTGATGACTTTTTCTCAAAGACTGTTACAGATATGAAACATGATTTGTGTGTTAAGCCCACATACTAAACAAGAACTTATGTGAAGGAAGCATAAGGGTTCCCCACTCCATGTGCTCGGTTAGAAAAGCTATGGAAACTATTTTTTGCAATATTCTGCTGTTGCAATTAATGCCAAATAAGTCCTCCATCACTGGAGAAACTACACTTTTGCAATGAAGGCCATTAAGGAGAAATGTGAATGTGTTGCTACTTCACGATTATATACTTTGCCATAAATCCCAAAGAGCAAAAGGTACTATCAAGGATTGTCTATTTGCAGCTTAACCATCCATCCTGTAGTCCAGGCCTAGCCCCAGCCCAAATGATTATTTTCTATTTCAAAGCCTGGAGAAAGAGATGTTCCAACAATGTCGTAAAGGAGAGGGTAATGAATGGGATATGGGCATATTCTTCATTTCTGAAGGGATTAAATCACTAGAGGCGAAGTGGACAAAGTGTATGGAAGTCAAGTGAGACTATAGTGAAAAATAATGAGATGATTTCATCATCAGGTTTCATTTTCATAAACAAGTGGATAACTTACTGAACATCCCTCATAATTAATTGTTTTGTAATTAAAGATGTAATGAAATAATGTGAATTTGCACAAAATTAAAAGCAAATGAACATAATATAAAATTAAAAGAATGTAACAGTGCAAAAGATCATTAATCAAAGACCATTAGAGTTAATGTAGCATGCATGATATCCTAATCTTAAGGCACAAATTCAAATCAACTAATGGCAGTATTGGTTCCTTCTTCTAAATCAAAGTGCTGTTGTAATTGAGACAAGGAAATGACAGGATTGAAAAGTCTATAAAAGTTTCATAGGGGGGGAGGGGCAGTAGGTATGAGGTGATCTTGGATTTTCATTTGAAAGAGGAAAATTTTTTCCCCCCTAGAAAGATGATCCATAGTTGACAACACCTCAATGACATTCATAATGAAAATGGACGGAAGTGTTAGAAATTAAAAGTAGCTCAAGTTAATAAGGAGCATCATTATCAAGTCATTAATTACTGCATTTCCAAAACAATGCAATCTTAATAATGATTAAAATATTCATTATTTTGGTTAGTGCCCTAATATTATATCCCACTGGGACTGTCAGTATTAATGGACTCATTCCTATGGAGAGACAAACATTTTATAATTTGAATGTTAGGGCATGTTACTCAGAAACTTAGAATTCTCTGTCAGAATAACATTAATACATCAGTCAACTGTTATCCCTACTAGAGAGATATAAAGACATTCCATCTCATTATATATATAACACTGCAAAAAATAAAATCTGTAATAGGGTAACAGATGGAAAAATGAAGATAGTTTAAGGATACAGTTGGCATGGTGCCAAGTTAGAATACAATATCAAGTGCCATAAAATTAATCTTATTTCTATTAAACATCATGTACACATGTATACAGTGAGATTATTTATATTATGCCCCACTATCAATAGATTCCATGCAGCAGATGGGTATAGCTATTTTTTCTCAGCACTCCAGTTGCCCTAGTATGCTGAGTGTTGCGATTCAAAAGCCATCCTCAGAAGTAATTAGTTTGCAGTTTGTGGAAGTAGTTGTTCTTGTATGGTTACTGAGCAGTCAATATGCTGTTTATATTTATGTTAAAATGTTACATAATCATCATGGGAAGGAAGAACATAACCTGGAAGATGATGCCTCTCACAGACATGTTTCGAAGATTCCATTAAACAGTTGTACATATAGGATTAGGTTAGACATGAAACATCACACGTATTCTTACTGAGAATAAAACTGCTAATACTCAAACTAGAACTTGTAGAGGGCTACTCCTCTCCATCAGGTACATGACATAGACTTCCCTAAGGCCATTATCTTCACTTCAAACAGAAATCTGCTCTCAGGGACAGAAGTTGGTGCATAGCTTACAAGTGCCAAGTCCAGCTCAGCTCCCAATGTCACTTGTACAGTCCATCTATCTAGCCATTAGCCTCCCAAACTATGCAGGTGAGTAACTTGAGCATTATTGCCAAAGCATATTCATACTACCATTGTCACACTAAAACCAACCCATCTGAACAATCCCCCATAGGGAGAGCCTCAAATGTCTAGCTCATTGTACTTCTAGTAATGTCAGAGTACCATGGCATTTGAAGGGGATAGATTCCCCAAAGGGATATGAATTAGAACATAAAAATTGGGAATTTCAATGCAACCAAACTTTGATGTTATAACTATTTTTTGGGAACTTGTTTAATGTCCTGTGACGATGCCAAGGTCTTTGAGATGATGAATATATTAATTATGGTACAAATGAGCCAAAGTCCATGGCTCATTAAGTTGGTTGCCATTCACCTTTTCAGGACAATGAAACCTTTGAAAATAGTGTCATCCTGGCTACTTCATCAATGAGGAGTTAAAATTGTTCTTTCCACTTTTACAGCAGGTTGCAGGTTTTTACACTTACCAACCCAGCCACAGAGGTCACCAGCATTTAAGTGACCATAGTTTGTGACATGCAGCCATGTGATTATGATAATTGAGTATAAATGTCCAAAATTTGGCTCCTTTTGGTAGGCTTAATTTTTCACTAGAAGAGTTTAATGCCTATTTTTTCACTTATGGTATTATAGTCAGCAGACACTGATATCTGATTGTGAGAGGAAATTATAAATTGAAAAAGAAATTATGGGAAGGAAACAATCCAGGCCTAAGTTTACATTACCTACCTAGCATTTGCCATTGATGATGAAGAAAACCTAGTTAGGAGGATAATCCATGCAGGATTTGAACAGCAGGCCTTCCATTCATGAGTCCATACCTTAGCAACCTTGGCCACTGATGTTGGTTGCATCATGAACATAATCATAATAAACACACACACACACACACACACACACACACACACATATATATATATTCATGAACATAATCTCTCTCTCTCTCTCTTGCATGCACACACACACCAGATACTTATCTTTATTGATGTACATTACGGACATGTGAGCCTTTCTAATTTTGGCTACAATTATGTCAGAAGGATAAGTGATCAGCCCATCACTTCAAATGCCATCTAGTGTGATGCTAAGATATTATTGGACAGGAAATGGCTGGTAATTTTTTAGAGGGATCACTTCTTTCAGATATGGAGTCCTTTTAACATGCCATATATCTATCACATAGGACACCCTGGCTTTAAGTCCTTCAATCTTGTGCCCCAGATTCATACATTCAGAAAATCTAAATCAGGTTTGAACCCTCAAACTTTGGGTCCAGAGGAGAGTACATTAACCCAGAATCACAAATGAAGCCTAAAAGAACATATCATTCTCAGTTAATACTGGAATACAGAAAATTATCATGCAATGCAAAAAAGCATCACCTTCAAGAGTAAGCAAATGGTTTGAATGGGCTGAAAATACACAAAGAACAATCCCTTAAAGATAAAGAAAGACATGGGCAGCAATTTTTTTCCAAATCATGATCGAGTACAAATATCAATATATTTTCTTCCAACAGGATTAGTAGCAATCATACCAGGGTGTAAGCTATATTTGTAGATATGGAAAAAGCTTATGACAATATTATAAGGGAGATGATATTAAGGATAAAGAGATTAAGCAAGGGAATGGTTGACAAATGCAAGAGTTGTACCAGCAGAATACCTTTTGTATCAACTGTGGAGATGGTAAGCTAAAAAAAGAGGTTAAGCAAGAACGAGGACTTAGGTAATACTGTAATAAATTGAATCTAATTCTGTTTAATTTGTTTACAGATGATATTACGGAATGGTTAAAAGCAATTTACTAATCTATTGACAATACTGAGATTCACAGCTTAATCTATGTGGATGATCTGATGGTTGCATCCTTCTCATTTACAGGATTAAGAAATAGTGGAAATCATAAAGTAATGTAGAAAATGGGGTCTTAAAAGTAAACCAGAGTAAAACAAAGATTAAAGCTCATTTAAGAACTTTCAAAAAATAAGAAATTTTTTAAAAATTCCATCATCAAGTTGGTTTAAGATGGGGAGGATGTCTCTTTGAAACTGGTCCCACCATATTTAAAAGTAAGTGAAGCATAAGAGTGTGTTAGATGACAGATTAGATAGAATTACAAAGATTATAGCATTTAAAAAAGTTAAGAAATTAAGAACAGATGAAAAATGGTTTTTATCTGGAAAGGGAATTGAGATTATAAAACGATTTCACTTATTTAGATATTAAACGAGTAGTACAGAGGGATGGGAAAAGCAGATAAAGTTACTTTAATGAAAGGTACATTAGCGATGAGTATAGTGAGGAAATGTTAGTATTTAGCATCCATGGTGATGGTGGTATATTTTTAAAGAATGTATTATGCCCTGGTTGAATTAAAATGGGAATACAGAATTGATAGTAGGGGTAATGATGGTGCGATCAAGAAAATGGACCTCATTTTAATATCATATTGCAAGTTAATGTAAAGTGTGCCTCAAACAATAGGGGGGCTCTCCTGGAATTAAGGAAAATTGGTGAGAGGTGTGGTGATGGAAAGGATAATGAAATATTGGTATCGAATAAATCAGATGCCAGAAAACAATATACTGAAGGGTTTGTTTAATGCATCAGGAGGAACATTTAAATAGTAATAATTGACTGGGAAGTGTTAAGGATCAATTGAAGAAGAATGGGTTAGGTGATATGTTTTTTTAAATAGTGTTTAATGCCATTATAACTACTGGGGCACCACAGGAGGTGAATACTGATGATACATGAAATGAAATGATATTTTGGGAAAGGATTTTTTTAAGGAAGGAAAAGTTCCAGGCTTAAGTTTAGGGTACCTCCCCAGCATTTGCCATTATGAGGACTGAGGAAAACCTGGAAAAAAACCTCAGTCAAGGAGGATGGTTCTGGCAGAATTTGAACTCCAGACTTCCTACTCGGAGTTCTCGTCTTAATGACCTTGGCCACCTGTAGGGACATGTTAGAAGAGTTATGGAGGGTGTTCAGTCCAGATTTAAAGATATGGATAGGCAGGTTTTAGTTTAACTAAAAATGTTAATTGGAACATTCACAGTGAAGCCAATCATATAATTGAAATCATTTTATGATATAGTCGAACTACACACTCTTATGCTTCACTTACTTGTCACTATTGTAGACCGGTTTCGAGAACAGTTGTTCTCATCATCAGTTCAAATCTCCGACTGCTGGATAATTCGTTGTGTTGTGGGTATTCTGCTCTGGAGGAGGTGTGATGAACTTAAAGTTTATATTTTCCTCGCCGGAAGTGTCAAAGTTCATTAAACTGTCTCTGTATTTGTAAATGTATATTTTCTCCCATGTTGCCAATTCTGTAGGTCCTTGCACTGATTTTAATAATTTTGCTTTATTCACTATATCGTGGTTTTCTGTCCAAAAATGAAATGCCACTGCTGATTTCTCAATTTGCTTGTATTTTATGTTCCTGAAATGTTCTTTTAACCTTGTGCCTATGTTTCTCTTTGTTTTTCCTATGTATATTTTTCCACATTCTTCACAACTTATTTTGTAAATGCCTGGTTTTTTCTCCTGTGGAATACTGTCATTAACATTGTCTGTGAGAAGATGTTTAACATTAAACTTGTTAATCGGTGCCAACCTGATATTAAAATCTTTAAGAATTTTCTGAAATTTTTTTGTAGCCCATGGATGATATGTAAATTTTTTAAAAATTTGTTTATCTTTCTTTGCTGAAAGTGTTGTGGTTTCTTTTATAAGCTTTTGCCTCTTGAATTTCTGTACCTTTTTGTATACTAGTTCTTTCTTAAAAATCTTTCTTAATAGAAAAAATCAAAGACATACAATTGCAACCTTCAGACACATTAATATCTTTTGATGTAGTATCGTTGTTTCCAAGCATACCAAAAGAAAAACTCCTGATTTATTTACATGATTGGCTAAAAACAAGTGGAATTAATGATGCTCACATAAAAGAATACATGAAACTGACCAAAATTTGCATAAACCAATCATATTTTTCTTTCAAGGACAAATTTTATAAACAAGAAACAGGACTCACTATGGGCAGCCCCTTATCTCCATTTTTAGCCAACCTTTTCATGAGCAGATTTGAAACACACATCACTACAGCTTTCCCATACATATTTAAGACATGGTACAGATATGTCGACGACATATTTGCCATTGTTAGCAATAAGCTCATTGAGGATGCCATAAAACTTTTGAATTTACAAGACAAAAATATATCGTTCACATACGAAACAGAAATTGATAACATATTACCATTCTTGGACATAAAAATAATGAAAAATCAAGGAAGTCTAGAATTTGGAATTTACAGAAAAGATACACATGCAGACAATCACATAAAAGCTGACAGTTTTAACCCCACTTCTCACAAACATGCAGTTATCAATAGTTTAACACACAGGCTAGTTAACCTACAAATTAGCAAGGATGAATTCTTTAAAGAATACAAACATATAGAAAAAACAGCAATTAAAAATGGTTTTAAGAAAGAACTAGTATACAAAAAGGTACAGAAATTCAAGAGGCAAAAGCTTATAAAAGAAACCACAACACTTTCAGCAAAGAAAGATAAACAAATTTTTAAAAAATTTACATATCATCCATGGGCTACAAAAAAATTTCAGAAAATTCTTAAAGATTTTAATATCAGGTTGGCACCGATTAACAAGTTTAATGTTAAACATCTTCTCACAGACAATGTTAATGACAGTATTCCACAGGAGAAAAAACCAGGCATTTACAAAATAAGTTGTGAAGAATGTGGAAAAATATACATAGGAAAAACAAAGAGAAACATAGGCACAAGGTTAAAAGAACATTTCAGGAACATAAAATACAAGCAAATTGAGAAATCAGCAGTGGCATTTCATTTTTGGACAGAAAACCACGATATAGTGAATAAAGCAAAATTATTAAAATCAGTGCAAGGACCTACAGAATTGGCAACATGGGAGAAAATATACATTTACAAATACAGAGACAGTTTAATGAACTTTGACACTTCCGGCGAGGAAAATATAAACTTTAAGTTCATCACACCTCCTCCAGAGCAGAATACCCACAACACAACGAATTATCCAGCAGTCGGAGATTTGAACTGATGATGAGAACAACTGTTCTCGAAACCGGTCTACAATAGTGACAAGTAAGTGAAGCATAAGAGTGTGTAGTTCGACTATATCATAAAAAGGTTTTAGTTTGTTAATAAACAAGAAAAGATCTGTAATATACATCTTTCAAGGTAGGATGTATATTGAAAGATGCAATAGATAGAAAGGGAAAGGATAGACATGTACGCATACTGATGAATGGAAGGTTATAATTAGCGAGAAATGGCTGAAGATTGATTTAGTGTTCAAGAAAATGTTTGATGATAAAATTCCACCATGAGAGTTTGTGAGTTTTTATGGAAAGTAAGATTAAAATGAAATTATGTGGAGAAGATGGAATAAATTGAGTTTAGTTAGAAACCTTATTAGTAGTAGTGCTTACAGTTTAAAAATGTGCTCTTTATAGGCCATCATGAATATAAGTCAGGAGTGAATTATTTGTTTAAAATGAAGGTATGCTATAATTACAATATACTGTTTGTATAAGAATTTGTAATGGGTAACACCTAGAAATTGGCCATGGTCAGAATTAAGTGGTTGCCAATTTGTAATGTTTATTAGCACATAAATAAATATAAATTTAAATATATGATTATGACATGGTTTACATAGTTGTGACTTCAGCAAATTTAAAGAAGTGCTGAAAGATGGAGCAGTTGGCATTGGTTTTGGATTGTATTCCCCCAATGCTCCTTTGATTGACTGCCTTTTGTTTTTTTGTAAAGACAAAAAGATGAAATTTTCATATTGCACAGTGAAGGAAATAGAAGAGAGAATTTGGAGAAAAACAGCCTTGATTTTGCCTACTTCTGTTTGAACATGAATGTATCAGCAATTTGTACATTGCAAATAGGTAGAATTTTTAAAGTTACCTATAGGTTAAATGTTAATATTGCATTCTACTCCATTAGCTGATAATGTAGTCAGTGTTGCTGGAAATGAGGCTCACACTGTCAGTTACATGGAATCTAATGAGGACTGGAGATCTTATAAATAATGTCACTGTATGTATAAAATGTACAATTATTTTGTAGCTTAAACAAGAAAGTAATGTTTTTTTTTCAAGCATAGTCAATTTGCTCAACATGCTGCACACATAGATTTGGCAGTACATTTTTGCACATATATGTATATAAACAATACAACAGTAAGCTGGTTAGCAGCTTATTTTTTGTTTTGCTTCCTTGTCTCTAGGATGTAAAATTATTTTTATTGTTATTATTACTCTCTATTACCATCCCACTGTAGTTTCTTTAATTTTCAAAATAACTGAGAGGAAAAGATTTTCTTAATATTAAGATAAGGGACGTGGAGAATATTAAAGAGAACATTTCTCTTCTCAGCTGTGAAACAAGTAACGGTGCATATGAACTGCATATGTACTCTTGCATTAACTTACAAATCTCCATACCAGAATTTTACTATGAATGTTAACACAGGTAAATATTGTTTTTACATCTGGAATGTCTAGCAATATTTCTTCTTGTATGAATGAATGAATTAATTTATTGATCTTAATATCTTTAAATATTATTATTAATTTTACATCGGTTCAAGTTTAAAAAAAAAAAGAAAAAGAAAAAAAAGCTAACATCATAACTATTCGATGTTATATAATTGTTTCATTCATGTAATAAACAAAAATAATGTCACCATAATTGTATAAGTATGAAACTAGCTCTCGTAAATATAAACAAAATTAAAATGATTTTTTATTTCTTGCAATTTCAAATTTGCATGCAAATAAAATATTTTAGCACATAAACAAAGCCAATTTCATACAATTTCACAAACAAGTAAACATATTAAAATCAAAGTAAACAATTTACCTTTCCATATTCTCAGTACATGTAAACTTAATAAACTTTTAAACTTCCCACTTGCTCACCCTGAATTTATGCAGTTGTATTCCTTCAGTACCCAATTACAATTAACCCCAGGTTGAGTATGTAATGGGGATTCATTCCTGAATATTGCAATTGTCAGCATTGTTGTTCCCATTTATATTACCTCCCCTTCCATAACCAATTTTGTTTCACCTCGTCTGTGTATTTTCCAAGTTCCTTAATATTTCTGATTATAGATTTAAAATTCTTCTACCTCTTATTTCATTTGGTAAATTTTCCCACATTAGTAATAGGAACTTTTCCCTCCAAAATTTGGTTTGCTTACATTGTAATATACAATGCCAAGTACTTTCTGGTTCTTCACACATAGGACATATCCCTCTAATATATCCTTTTCTTATTCCCCTTTAATATATCACTCCTGTTCTAAGCCATGCCAGTCCTTTCATTCGTGCCTTATAACAGATTTCAATATATCTTTCTCTTCCTCGTACATTTTTTTATTGTGCTATATAATTTCAGAGATTTTTTGGCATTGAGATTTGACCATAGTTCCTGTTTTTCAATATCCTCAATTATTATTCTCTCTTTCTGAATCCTTTTCCCAATTTTTTTCCCTCATACTGTATTGATCCCATGCCCACTTCTTGTAGAATATTTTGGATTTTAGATATCCAAGTCTCTTCTTGCACAGATATGCATCTTGTAGTTGTCTACTACTACATATGCAGATATTAATGAAAAATATGTGAATAATGTCACATATTTACACTTATATCTACTCATGGTTTTTACTACCATTAATTTATTTATTTGTAAATAGGAATTAGTTTTAGCTTTTGGTACAAAAAAGGCAAAGGTGTACATTTGTAAAATATACACCAATCATCAATGTTGTGAGTTTGTAATTATTAAATGATATTTTATCAAGTTACAAATGGTTTTATTTTGTATAAACCCTGGTAAATTAACTAAAATTGCTAATTGGAACATTGCACAGTGAAGCTAATAATATATTTAGATCACTGTGTGATTGAGTCGAACTAACACTCTTTTGCTCCACTTATTTGTTTAAATATGTAGTACCAGTTTCACGAACCTTTTGTTCTCATTGTTACCCCAAAGTCAATTGAAAGAGTGTGAGTGGAGCAAAGAGTGTTAGTTCGACTCAATCACACAATGATCTTAATACCTGGTAAATTAGTTCAGATTTATGTTAAGTCTAGTGCAATATAAATACCCAAGCATATTGCTTGTTTTATTAAATGATCAAATGCTAGGGTATTAATAAGTTGAAAGGAAAGGATTGAAAGTTGTAGCTCTCTATGATTTTCATATAGGGAATCTAGCCTTTCATCTACCCCATAATGAAAAAATATCAGGTCATTAATATATATGGTGACCATGGGTCGCAATGACAGGCTGAGCATCAGTAAAATGCTCCCTATAACACCAGAAGCACAAATGGGTTATGCACCTCTTTTTAGAGAAGACGTTGAAAATGTCTCTCTGCTCATAAACAAGTTTCATATTTAGACAATGTACTGTCACTTACTCATACACGTTCATCAATTGAAATTCTGCTATTTCATGGCCAATATTACTCTACAGTTCCTTTAATGTGTGGAGATTTGTGTAAAACACATTTTCTCCAACAATGTACCTGTGGTTTCAAATTTATTCACTAGTCTTTGTAAAACACCTCTTGAACGGGGCATTGCATTGGGAAAAGTTTCAATAACTCTTTTTAAGTATAATGAACAAAACAGCTTTTAAAATAACTTTTACAAAGAAAATTTGTTCTTTTATAGTCAAATGCTGCAACATTTTAAACTTTTGTCACCATCAGTATAACTGTGCTATGCCTAGTATGTACTGTGCATGTATTACCATCTAAAGCAGCATAAGTCACATTCTTGGTTGATACCAAGATTATTGATGACTTTATCAAGGGAAGTAGGGGAAGAATGCATAGTGGGAGTATAGCCCAATGCAGTGACATTGCTCCATGATGCGTATGTCATAAGATATTATGATCAATGATATATCTTAACAACCCTATTGATCTTTCAACTGATTCTTTAGCTCAAAAGATAAAATTTATACTTTCCATTGTATTGCAAGTCTATTTGTTTTGTGTGTTTAAATCTTGGTTCTAGCTAGGAAATAAACAGGAGTCTTAAAATTAAAATAGACTAGGAGAACAGCAAGAAAATGTGAATTGGAGAAATAAACAGTAGGTGAAAATAAAGGAAAAATGAATAGTTAAATCCATAGAATACTATATTTCTTTTCCTAAAACAATGGAGGAGGACCTTGTATTTCTGCCTAAAGAGAAACAAAGAGAGAAACATGCAGAATTTTTGTTGGTGTGCGTTTAAAATTAATTCCTATTTTTTTCTTATGCAAAGCAATTCCAGAATAGCTTTACCAGTATAGCTTTTCCAAACACTTCAACATTTGTCTAACCCTAGTGTAACCAAGAAGAACTTAATCTTTGAAAAACTATTAAGTGCACACAGTTTTCATAATTGTTGTAGTTCTATAGTGAAATGTCATTTACATGTGATACCATGAAATAAAGATACTTCAGAATTAACTAAAAGGTCACTCAAGTGTGACCCAGATGCACACTTTTAGTGATTTCTGAAGGAATGTAGCTATTGCAGTTGTATCCATGAAACCATTTCTTCAAATCTCCATTCATCCAACCTATAAGGCACCTATATTGACAACGAAAAATGTATTCATATGTATATATAAATGTATATACACATAAGCATATATATGTGGTGTCTGTTAACTCTCTACCGGTCGCAATTTTTGTTTTTTTTTTCAACGAAACTCGGCATATAACCATCAATTAACAAAAGATTCGTCAAGTTTGTTAACCAGCAAAATTGGACTATTGGAGATGGGGATTAGTTTAAAGCAAAAATTTACAAAAAATTAAAAATCATTCTAGCGACAACAATTTTTGCTTTATCTCAACGAAACTTTGTATATTTCATTAAAATAAATTATAAAAATAGTTTATAAAAATCAAGGCAATCAAACAATTTGAAATGCGGTTAAATCAAATTTTAAAATTGCAACAATTTCAAATTTTTTTAAAGGAAATATAGTTTTTACAAATCAGTGAATTTGGATTAATAGGAATGGGGGTTTTTTATCTGAAACCCACCACCGCCACAGGTGGCTGAGGTTGTTAAGATACGGACTAGCAAGTGGGAAGTCTGGAGTTCGATTCCTACTAGGATCATCCTCACTGACTGAGGTTTTTTCCAGGTTTTCCTCAGTCCTCATAAATGGCAAAATTAGGCCTGGAATATTTTCCTTAATAAAATAAAATAAAAAAATGTGGTGGCCAACAGTAAAAATGAGTGATAAACACTATATATATATATATATATATATATATATATATATATATATATATGTAAAAACACCTGACACCCAACATTTAAAAATCGCTATAGAGGCACCAATATTTGTTTGTTTGTTTTTTTTTGGCAACGAAACTCTGTACATACCATTTAAACCAAATAAGAAAAATAAAATTTATGAAAATCAGGGAAATCTGAACATTAGGAATGGGGGTTTACCCAAAACCTAAAATTTAATATTTGTTCTTGCAGCACTAATATCTGTTTTCCGCTACAAAATTCGGCATATACCATTTAAATAAAATTAGAAAAATAGTTTCTGAAAATCATCGAGCTATTAGGAGTGGGGGTATAGCTTAAAACAAAATTTAAAAATTGCTCTAATGGCCCAATTTTTGTTTTTTCCTAGTGAAACTGGGCACAGGCAAATGAAATAAAATAGGAATAATAGTTTCTGAAAGTTAGTGAAATCAAATTATTGGAAGTGAAAGTTAACCTGAAACCCAAAATTTACAAATGACTCTGGCAGCACCAATATTTGTTTTTTTTTTTTGCGATGAAACTCGACATATACTATTTAAATAAAATAAGAAAAATAGATTCTGAGTTGACTGCCAGATTCATTGATGATTAAATGGACTTGGTGTAGTTCTTATGGATATTTTATGAGCTTTTGGATTAATTCTTGTCTACAATTTCTTGGTTATATCCATTGGTTTTTGATAGATAAATTCAAACACGTTACAACATTGACAGCAAGTAAAGAAACTACTAATCACAAGAAATTTCATTATCCTTGGGCCACCAAAAAATTTCAGAAACTACTAAGAGAGTTTAGTGTTACTTTGTCCGGAGGCAACAAATTCAGCCTAAATATTCTGCTCAACTCCAGTGCTAATTATAGAATACCTGATGAGAAGAAGCCAGGAATCTATCAAATCAACTGCTAGGAATGCAATAAAGTATATATTGGCAAAACAAAAGAAGAATTGGCATTAGGCTAAAAGAATACTGGAGAATCATCAAGTACAATCAGATAGATAAATCAGCAGTTGTACATTATTTCTGAAGAGACATACATGATATAGAAATGGAAGTCAAATTACTGAAATTCATAGGTAGACCTTTGCAGCTGGGAATATGGGGAAAAATTTTTATAAAAAAATGTGAAGATATGGTTATGAGCTTCAAGATCCCAACAGAAGATAAATTAATCCAAAAGTTAATAAAACGACCATGAGAGCTACACTAAGTTCATTCAATCATCAACAAATCCAGCAGTCAACTCACAGCTGACGATAAAGGAAAAGAGCTGTGAAACATGTTCTGTATAATTCAATGGTGTGTAGTATAAGAGTATTAAATCAACTCAGCAGCTAATTAAGAACATTAAAAAATATATCTCACACTAACATATTCAACTTATTACCCTATCTCCATTTGCTTACATAACATTAGTAGAGTTAGAGTTAGGGTGAACAAGTTATATTACCACTCCATTGTCTACAGCTTCTCAAGCACAATTTATTCACATATAAAAACATTTAAAAATACCCAGTGTAGCTTTGTCTATCAATGTTCACATATTTCATTTAATTAATAGTAACCATTCATTTTTGTGGTTTGATCTCAATAATAATAATTCTAAAATGTGGTTTCTCTTTTGTGATACTTATAAATTGCAAGAATTCTAATTTTGTTCCCCTAATGCCACACAGTAATGCCATAATTTAATTGATTTCATTTTATTAATTAATAAGGCCATAATTTGGATTTTACATTAATTTTTGAAGTTATTAAAGTTTCTGAGGAAATGCTTAGTTTATGCAGCTCCTGTATGATGGATTCTTTTCATACATTTATGGATAGAACTATTTCTGCACCTTGGAGTGTAAAAGTGTATTTAATAGCAATGATGGTATTTCTGTCTGATGAACAATATTGCATTGCAAGAATACTTATAGCTAGTAGGTGCCAACTATTCCTTTTTAAATGCTACAACCCTAAGTTTGAAACTGAACGGTTATCACTCTTTCTCAAAGAAGTTTTATACTTTGGATTTAAAGTGTCACAGTATAAATAACCTAACCTATTTACTAGTGGGTGCAAGAGTAAATATACAGCTCATAGTAGATGCAATAGGAGTAACATAACATTATTAATCAAAACCTCCATTCTATATTTTTTATAAAATCTTCTTTTCCCTACTCAGCTCAACGAAGCAATAAAAAAATAAGCTGCATAACTAGATACAAGATAACAAATTTTCCTAAATAATCTTTTGTAAGTACATTTAACACAATGGCTCATTCACACCCTAAAAAATACCTTTCTCTTTTGCATATACAGCAAGCTATACTCAGGTAACAAATACTGCAGCTTAAGATAAACATAAATTTTATAGTACATTAAATTCATAAATATACAACTATCATCATCTTATCCTTAAAAGAGGTAACAACGATTGAAATCTATGATTCAATACATTTTATTTGGCTTATATGAAAAAAATTATAATACTAATTACTTAAATATTTTCCTTGAAAGTGACATAATGACATAATTTATATACTTTTAAGTTCTGCATTCACAATCTTTTGTGGCTCTTTTAATTTTAAAAACATGAATAATTTAGCTATGATTCAGCCTAAAACCGTCCATGTTAATGGATATAAACCATGCATGGACTCAATGAGTTAACAAAGCCAAGTGAGAAGAAAACTTGCATGTTTCTGGAAAAATCTAATGCTCTCACATAGCATAACATTATTATTAATTTCTACTTGATAAAAGCAACAGTAATGGTAACCCATTGGTGTTTATTCTTCCTATAATGAAAATCCATATAAATTTGTACATAATGAGTGAGTGCTAATCCAACACATTTGCAGATCAGCCATTGGAGTTCTGCACTCAGGTGGTAGAGAGCAGTAGCATAGTCCATTAGAAATGTATACATCGAGAACTGGCAGACTACATTTCACTGAATGATGAAAGTGGATATGGGGATGAGATAATGGAGCAATCTACCCAGGTGCTGTTTCATCCCCCACAAATTCCACTAACAGCTACAGGGATCGAACTCTGGTCAGCTAGATAGGAAATGAGCAGTCCAACCACTTGACCATAGTGCTGCCTTAAATGTGTTCACAATGGAAATGTTCAATTTGCCTGTAAACTATTTGCTTTTCATTGTAACAATGCAAGGAATAGTTAATGGTAATGCAATGTAAATGAGTAACAAAGTTATATAGTATTAATTTTAATATATTTAGGAACCAACAGAGTGAAAATGAGTATATCATCTCCAGTAGATAAAATATTTTAAAATGCTAAAAATATTTCTCTGACTTCACTTCCAATGAACACAGAAGCAGTCTGAGTTAAAAACATTTAAAATATTGGTACAATGATAAAACACTCTTAACGTTTCAAAATTAAGACATTCAGGACATGTTTCTTGAGACCTTTGCTCACATTATCAACTGTTAAACAACTGGTGCATGGTGGATCTTATTAACAAAATCAAAGATTACAAATTGTCTCCCAATGATACTTTGGTTTCATTTTATCTAAAAGCTTTGTTTACCAGTATATCACAAAATAAAACATTAACTCTTCTAAGAAAGGTTATAAGCATCCCATCTAATAGAGGCACAAATCAAGGAATATATTAAACTCACCGAACTTTGCTTAAATCAAGCAAAGTTTTTCACATTTGAAGGAAAATGTTTCAAATAAAAATCAGGATTAGTAATGGGCAGCCCTCTTTTGCTGTTCCTAGTTGAATTATTTATGAGTTCTTTTGAAACACATATCACTAAAGCATTCCCCTACATCTTCAAGATCTGATATAGTTATGTAGATGATATATTTGCTATTGTACCAAAGAGATTGGTAGAAGATGCACTGAAATTATTAAACTTACAGGAACCCATAATTAAATTTACTATAGAAATTGAAACCAATACCATATTACCATTTCTGGACTTGAGGATTATAAAAATTAAGAACAAAATTAGAATTTGGTATTTACAGAAAGAGTACACACACTGACAATTATATTAAAGCTTGTGTTTTAACCCTATACCTCATAAAGAAGCAGCTTTCAACAGCGTGGTATACAGATTAGTTAATGGACCACTTAATAAAGAATAAAATAAAAAAGAATACCTGCTTATAATTGAAACAACCATTTCTAATGGGCTCAAAAACAGTTGAATGATCACAAAATTAAAGGATTCCTAAAACAAAAGGAAATTAAGCAAATTTCCACTATGACTGCCTTATCAAAAGAAAAAACTTACAAAAAATTCACTTATCACCCACATGTCAATGTAAATTTCAAAAAATTTTCAAACAGTACAACATTACATTAACATCTCAGAACAGATACAGTGTTGGCAAACTATTGAAGTTAAATAAAACAGATTCCAACCCAAGGAAGAAAAATCAGGTATATACCAGATCAATTATAAAGACTGTGAAAAAATATACATAGGCAAGACCAAGAGAAATTTAGGCATCAAATTGAAGGAACACTGGAAAAATATTCATTACAAATAGATAGAAAAAAGTAGCAGCACATTTCTGGAGTAAAAATCATGAAATAGAAAAGGACATCTCTTTATTTAAAGCTGTTCAACATCCCAAGAAAGTGACATGGAAAAAAATTTCATAAAGAAATATGAACACAAACTCATGAATTTTGACATTCCGGAAGCAGACAATATTTTATATAAATTCATCAACAGACCAGTTTCACCATAATTGCCTACCTTTTCCAACCTAATATGATCCACCATGCACCAGTCATTTAACAGTTGACAATGTGAGCAAAGGTCTCACGATACATGTCCTGAATTTTTGAATTTTGAGAGTGAAACGTTAAGAGTGTTTTATCATTGTATCAATATTTTAAATGTTTTTAAACTCAGACTGCTTCTGTGTTCATTGGAAGTGAAGTCAGAGAAATATTTTTAGCATTTTAAAATATTTTATCTACTGGAGAAGTTATATAGGATCCCTTGTGATTTACATTGGTCAGCATAATTTATTCTCTCTAAAAATAATAGCACATTCTTATAGGTTTCATAATGCTGAATCCAAACATGCCAACAAAATTGCTCTTTCACACACTATTTGTGAGGGAAGTTCCATTAGCTCCATTTTTTGAGCTTAGAAAGAACGTGTATGAGAGATTCCCCATGCATGTGATATTTAAGCTGTTGTACCTCATAATGGCTTTTTAAAATAATTTACTGATTGATTATGCTTCGTAAAGTAAGAGAAAATAAAAATCTCATTTGTTAAGATAAAAATCCTGAAAACATTATGATGGGCATCACTACAACCATGTGCTCTTACCAATATTCAAACATGGTAAAATGTCACAGAAGGAGTCAAGAAGATGGATTGCATCTAATGAATTTGAAAGTTATTTTATTTCTTGATAACATGAAAATTGCACAATTTTACTTCATAATGAGAAGAAGCTGCCTTCAGTTCTTCTTGCACATGCAGTTCACATGCAGGAAACCTACATGAACATTCAAAATTTATTGCAGGTATTAAACTATGAAAATCATCAGTGAATCATGTGTGCTCACCTTAACATTGTGGCTTTGTTAACTGGACTACAAGCTACACAAAATTCAATTGCTTCTTTTGTGAATGAGACAGCCAAGCAAGGAATAATCACTACTGTATGAAAGAGTAGCCATTCTGAGGAGAAAATGTTCCATGACAGAAAAATGTTGCCCAGCAAACATTAGTCAGCATGGAAAAAATTATATTAGTTTCTTTACACATAAAGCTGGCTTGATAAAACAATTTGTGAAGGCAATGAATAAAGGATTTGCTTATTTAAAAGAAAAATTTCCACACCTTAATGAAGCGAAAATAACAGAAGGTATCTTTGTGGGTCCTCATGTGAAACACCTATTCAAGATATTAATTTTTTACACTAAACTCCACTCACTTGTTTTATACACTGCACCACTGTTACTCGAAATGATGACTGGACAATCAGATGTTCCTGTGGTGGCCTCTGTTGGTTGAAGTAGGAAGTTGCTGAGTTCATCCATAGGAGGAAACTTGAAATTCATTTGGTTTTCTCTATTTTTTAATATGAAAATTTTTTCCCAAGTGGATAACTCCAATGGGTTGTGAACTGTTTCAGCAGTTTAATTCCCAGTTTTATTTCATGGTTTTTGGTCCAAAAGTGAGCTGCTACTGCTGATTTATCCACCTGTTTAAACCGATTATTCCTAAAATGTTCTTTCCTCCAAATTTCTTTTTGTTTTGCCTCTCTGTTCACAATCTGCACATTTTATTTTGTAAATTCCTAATTTATGTTTTGTTGGTATGGAGTCTTATAATGTGCAACCTAATAAATTCTTGATGTTATATATGTTCTTTGAAGATTTTCTTGAACTTCTTGTGGTAAATTGGATGGTAGGTGAAACTTTTGAATTTGTTAATGGATATCATTGTATGATTAGTTGAACTACACACTCTTAAAGCTTCACTTACTTTTTATAAAAGTAAGTGAAGCTTTTGAATTTGTATTCTTCTTTTGTTTTTTTCAGTGTGGAAACTTCCCTTATCCCTTTTTGCCTTTTAGATACTAGATAATTTTATTTATTGATAAATTTTTAGATTTATTGATAATTTTTATCACTGTGTATTTGTTGAAACCATTGATTATAGCTGTCTTTATTATTTGTTGGTATTCTATTTTGTACTCTGCTTCTGTGAGTGGAATATTCATCAATCTGAGTGCCAAACTGTGAAAAACTGCATATTTATGTGGAATGGGGTTATAACTCTCATTTTTTATGTAGTTTTCTGTGTGTGTTTCTTTAGGTTATATTGCCACTTCATTGTCAACAGCTTCGTAAGTACATTGCCTATTCAAGATCCTAACTTAAAAAATAAATTAAATGCTAATGAGAGTAAGGCTTGGGTGCATTTGAAAATGTGTTGTAGCCATTTCTTGGAAAATAGAAAGCCTGAAAATTATGCAGAAATTGTGGAAAACATACTGTCTTCATGGGGATGCCACATGTATCCAAAACTCCATTTACTATTCTCATTTAGACTTTTTCCCTGATAATATGGATGCATTATATAACAAATTATTATTGAGGAAATCATTCAAATTTCACTAATTTTGTTCCACTTATTTGGACATGTTTCAAAGGCAGTTGCCTTCATCATTAGCATTGATATGGATGCAGTTTCAGATGAACATGGAGAAAGATTCCATCAAGATGTGTTTAAAATAATACAGGAGAGATATAGTGATAAATAAATGAAAATATGATAGCAGATTACTGTTGGACTCTTATATTAGAGACACCAAAGGAACAATACAAGAGATAGAAGGAAACAAAATGAGTTATTCATGATAGTTTATTGATTGTTATGTATGTAGGGTGAATTTTTATGTTCTGAAAGTTGTATACGAGTATAAAATTTAAAATTAATTTTGTGTTGGAACTAATATGGAGAAGGAATTAATTTATTCTTAATTAGCTGTATATGAGTTGTTTAAGACAAACAACACTTTTTATTATTTCAAATATATCTGCCTTAAAAATGGCACAGGCAAGAGTGATTTGACTGCCATATTCAGATTTAGCAGTATCAAATTTACATAGTCCATTTATAATTTTTGCATGGAGGAAATTTGCAACAACATTTCTATGTTTAGATAAATTATATCACACCATCAATGTTTCATGGTGGGGCATGATGGCTGCATGGTTAGACTATTTGCCTCCTCTCAAGATGGGCTGGATTTAATTCCTGAAGCAATGCAATGTCTGGGCTGGTTTTTTCTAAGTTCTCCACTTTTCCCTAACATTCATTCTCATCTGCATCTTCATCATCATTTCAGCATAATGTAATTTGCTGGCTCTTGAAGCATGACTTGTAAATGGAGTATATTTCTCCCCAAAAGCAGAACTGCAATGCCTGGCTGGCAAGAGAGTTATGTATACATCAAACTTTGCTAAATAAAATATGCTGCTCATTTAAGAAAAACAATATATTTTGTGGTATCATTATTATTTTCATTGTTTTGTGATGAGAACAAAGTTCACATTCTGTCTATGGCTAAAAAGCTACAGAGAGACACTTTTAAAGGTATCAGCTTATCAATTGACCAACCTGTGGCATGATTGACAATGATATTGCTGGCATATCTCTCGTTGAACTCATCATGCTCCTTAATTTCACCATTTTAAAATTTAATAATATAATAACAAAATTCATTATTACGCATCCTACTAAAAGTACTGGAAGTGTTGCCCATTTTCTGTGCCACATACTGCAATCCATATCTTGTTTTGAAACTACAGAGTCCTTGTTTAAATGCATGGCCGGCTTAATAGGGATTTGCTTGGCAAGGGGAGGCACGCTATTTGCAGGCGGAGTCAAATATTCATGGTCCCTTAAATTTAAGTGCATAGATTTTTACAGGTCAACAAACATCAATTTTTACAATGGCATTCATGTACAAGATTGGGGCTTTCTGCACTCCAGGTGAATTGTTTTGTATTGCTACATGGCCATGTAAATAAAATGATGCTTCATACACAAGAAAAATTAAATGCTGACCAATAGAGCAAACATTAACATTATCCAATATCAAATTGCAGAAATTACCTCCACTCATATTGCAATTCCTGAAGTATAGTTAACTTATAGGGTTGTAATTTTAAAAGCTTAGTAGCATTCCAAGCCAAGATTTGTGAAATTTCTGATTCCTATGCAAGCTTTCTTAAAATATTTTTTTGTATTTTGTTCTAACATTTCTCCAATATCATACAGTTTATTCTTAGTAAGAACACTGCCTTTTACTTTTGATTTCTTATCAAGAACGGATACTGTTTCCCTAAATCTATTCACAAGATTATGGACCATTTCTCTGGAGGCACACAAACAGCAGCAAATGTGTTTATAAATTGTGGTCTCAATTCTCTACATGAGTTTGTTGTCACATAGGAATCATACATGAAGATTCTGTGTGCTAAAGTATACAGACTTTTTGGCATTGTAACAGTATTAACATACTATAACACTGAAACATGTGGCTCACAATTCAATTCCTGTACAGCACAAAGACTTCACTTGAAGCACTTAGAGAGGTGGGAAAGTGAAGGGGGGAAACAGAACTGGTTAGTAACAGGGCAGGCAAATGCATATTAAGCTGGCCATGTGTTCAATTGAAGGCTCTGTACAATTACATTTATCAATTTTTCTGCATTAATGAACTTAATTTCATTCAAATATTTTCTTTATGTTCCTTCAGTGAGAATTAGTGTACACACCTTATTTTTAAGTGTCTGCTAGACATAAATCACAATCTAATAGGTCTGAAGAATGGGCAAGCCATAAACCACTTCCTCTGTAAGCATTTGTTTATTTTTCTGGTCATTCACAGTATCTGTTTTGCTAAACTTGTCCCTAAATTTAATAATGCTTTCTGTGTTGGAACTAAGCTGTCAAAAATTTTTAATCTAAATTTTGTCTTGTTCTACCACATGATTATCTGCACTTTATGTATATCTTAAAAACATGCAAGTTGTGTTCAAAAAAATTAATCAAAATAGCCTGCCAATGAATTTATGCTCATTTTTTCACTCTCTAGCACCTGTAGAGGGAGTGTTCATTAGTATTATGCCAGCTATTGCATTAAGTCTACATTATTTCATTTTCAGTCTGCAAGCATTTAAGTGCAATAGTGTTCTAGACTTAGAATGATTTTTTGAATGAAATGTTGAAAGGAAATACATCCAATTTTGTTGCAATATAATTCTAAATCCATCTTGTCACCAATTTTAATTTTCTTTAGGAAGCTATGGCCTTCATCTGACTGATTCAAAACATCTTGATTGACTTCAACACATATTTTTGTTCATCTGTCAGCAATTATGGAAGAAATTTTGCAGCATCAAGTTTTGCCACCAAAAGCATGTGATGCAATGTTTTGTTAATTCTACCTCTTTTGCTGCTTTACAAGTGGTCATTCAATGCTTTTTCTGCACCAGAGCATGCACTTTCTGAACAACAAATGTCATCTCATTTTGTTAAGTTACTCAGGCTTTCAAAGTTTTGCCTGAATTACTCATGTCACTCAAAACACTGTATGTTCTCCACATACTTTTTACAACATTTTTAGGGTTTATGCAAATGTCTTGCCCCAGTAGAAAAAAATTTCATTCATGTGCTGCTCTTTCAGAATCTTCATTTTCTATATACCAGAAAATTGCTGCAAGTACAAAACACCATTTTAATTAAATGATTAGAGACTGAAAATGAAACAATGCACTGTGATGCAATAGAAGTCGTACTACTACTATTACTACTACTACTACTACTACTACTACTACTACTACTACTACTACTACTACTACTACTACTACTACTACTACTACTACTACTACTAAGAATTACTATATGCAGTGCTAGTGAGCATTGATTTATTCCCAGATTATTTCATAAGTTCTGTTGGACAGACCTCATTTATACAGTGCAGTGAAAACTAATCATTGCATTACCATGTTGCTCTGAATAAAATTGACTCAATATATATCTGCCAGCACTTCAAGACAGCTTAAAACTATGTTATAACTTGGCAGAAGGACAGTAGTGTACTCGCACTACTGGTACCCTGGCTTGTGAACCAATATTTTTAAAAGTGTCTTTGCATCTTTTCAAAATTACCGTTTTCATTATTAATTACATTTAAACTATATACCAACTCACATTAACATGCTTTGAGGTTTACTGTGATTTAGTTTAAAGTTTGATTATATCCCTGCATTTCTGCAGATGACTAAGAATTGACTGTAATGTATAAGGGTAGATGACTTAAGAATTGACTGTAATGTATAAGGGTTGCTCAAATGAAACTTTAACAGGTGTATGTATTAGACAATATGCACAATAGCATAATGACAGCATACAGATGACAGTTTGAGTAAGTCTACAGATAGTCACCTATACCATTCAGACACCTGTCCAAATGCTGAAAGTTTCTCAAAATCCTCTGCAAAAGATGCTCGTTGCTGGTGAAACCACTTTTCCACAGCATCATGAGCTGCTTGATCAGTAGTGAAATGCTTATCCATTAGGCATTTGTTCAACAGACTAAAAATATGATAGTCCCAAGGAGAGATCTGGGCATATAAGCGCTTTATAGTGAATGGAGCATAAGTGCACCTTGTGGTTATTTTCAGCTTGTCTGTTATTGATGCCCCTTTGGAGATTCTGTAAGGTGCCATTGTAATGTTGAGAATTGATTGTAGCACCTTCTTTGCACAAGAATGGAATCACATCCCATTGTACTTGGTTGGACATATCCATTATATACAACTGTTGCTTCAACTGTCTCCTCTACTGAACATCTGACTCAGGCTGACCACATTCTGTGCTGTTATAACAGATACAAAGCCATGCCACATAGCCACCTCTTGGCCGCCCGACCAACTATATATAATACCAGCATTATCTCTGATTCTTTTGAACAACTTGTATATTGAGTGGAGAATCTTACTACAGGGATTGCATATTGAACAGGGACTGCATAGGAATAAATATTTAAAAGAAAAGAAATGCAGCACAGTTATCGTAGTATCCCAAAGTATATTCTCTTTTGGACAGTTTGAGAAAATGCCATTGCTATTGGATTATATAATCTTTAGCAAAAGATAGTTATCGCTACGTGGTGCTACATAAAAATGAGAGCACAAGTTCAGAAGCACCTTCAGAAAAACATCAACTGATCAAGAATAATAGACATGAACTAGGTAGTACCAGAACAATATATGGTACAGAGTGAGCAAAAATGTACTCATTTCAACAGCTAATCCCAGTATATCAAAAGAGAGAAGAGAAAAAATGAGGTAACATAAATACTCTCAATGTTCCAGTTTACATGTTTAAACATTGCATTTTCATGGCTCATTTGCTCTAGTAAATGTCCCTAAACATTTGCTACTTAAAATGAAATGAAATACGCAGTCAAAGATTTCTGCATATTTAAAAGCTGACTGAAAGTGAATGAAAATTCATATTGAAGTAGACATGCAAGTTCATTTACACAGCCTAATAAAATCAAAGTATTATCATTATAGGCCACAATTTTGCTAGCAATGTCCAAAAGTTGTCAGTTGATTTCTACTTTTCATGAAAATGTTCATTACAATTGGGGAAGGGGAAAAATTCTTATGAAAATTATAGCCATAAAATTGATGCAAACATATCCTAAAAACTGTTTAGTTTGCTATCCTTTATGAACAATAGTAAACAATAGCATTACCAATGTTAAAGCTCATGAAACAGATACAAAAGGCGCATTGGGTCACCGTCCATTTTCAGCCACTGTAGCAGGTAGGTGTTGTTGCAGCATGGAATTAAGGCGGTGTAGATTTGCTGCAGATTTGTTAGCTGCCTGCTCAACATTGCGCATATATTCAGAAATTTCCTCCATCTACAACAAACAAAAACTAGTGTTGCAACACTCTGCCCAACGGAATTCTGTATATTTGACATCTTTCTACTTTATTGTATAAGAGCAGGTTGACTTGCATTCTTAGATTTTTACATAATGCCATCAAAACGATTACAAATTGATGAAAATAAATCTTATGCACACTGAGATTAGAATACATTGGGCTATGACAACTCATCCATCTCAAAAAATATGGTATTACTCAACCTTCTGGCATCACTACACAATAGTGAATCAACTGCTTCCTATTATCAACTATACACAAAACATACTTAGAAAAAAATTATTCTATATATGTTGATAAATTGCTATCCGTAAGTAATCTCTCCATAGCTTCTATGGTGTAGATTCTACTGCTACAAATTTCCGTACAATTATACTTACATATTGTTTATAATTCTGAAGTCGATGAAACTTCTGGTTGCTATCGTACAGAAATTTCATCTTTTTGATTATAAATAGCGAGGCAAATAGTCCGCCTATTACTATCATTATAGAGAAGAGATTGGGGAAACGGCGACGCAGAAACATAATGTGAACAGTGCCACATCTTTTTTCTTGTAATCAGCGGATTATCAGCTTTTAATGATAAGCGTTCTATTGACAAATTCAAATATTTAACCTAGAAACAAAAGACGCAAAAAATACAGTAATAGTTAAGACATGTGTAATCAACGTATCGACTATCAATCGAAAGTACATGCACTAACATTGTATTTTCTTATTCAAAGCTGCAACACTTATCCCCTGTCGTTAATGCAGTAAAATTATGCTATTTTAATGCCATTGAAGTTTTGTTGTTTTTTTTTTTTTTTTACCCCTTCTTCTATTCTACTGCACTGCGCTGTGCGGCCATCTGTAGGCTACGCTCTAGTGTGAAGATAGTAAATCACAAAGATAAACATGCCAAGCAGTTGAGCATCGTAATTTCAAAGGCAGTGTGAAAATGTGTTAGGTACTGTGTGCATATTCAGAAGAAAGAAGGTAACTTGAGATTGAGAAGTCAAATAGTATTTATATATTAGCGTAAAGCTATCACTAAAAGTAATGACCTCTTCACATTCAATGCTGGCTAATAGGTGTTTTAGTTACACGAGCTAGTTAGATCGCCTGAGAGGAAGTTAATCAAAAGGTATATCGTTTGGAGTTTCTTTCGGATTCCCGGCACTACACCCATAGCCTGTAAGATAAAAGGGTGAAATCGACTGTGCACTTCATCTAATGTATGTAATACCTTTGCTCCCTATTCTTCTTTCTCTATCCCTTGTGCCTATTAAGCATTCGGTTTTGCCCCCTATTCATTAATAAATAAATAAAGTGAAATAAAGAAATCGTAAATAAAAAGAGAATGAGAAAAAAGAAAGCACATTTAATTGCTTAGGATACAGTGTAGTCAAAGAGAACAAATTCACATTGAACAACCCTTTTATATTCAAAGTAGAACAGATAATTGGGATGCATGCCTGTTTAAAAAAATAAAATACAATCTAGAGTTAGAGAAGTCATTAATTATATTAAACACGCTCTCCTGGCATATTTTTAAAGCATATTCAGTATATGATTCCACTTATATTGAATTGCAGTAGATATTTTTACTTGTTCTATGAAAGTTTAAGTCCATACTTTTTTTGGTCAAATAATGTACAAGGGCTTCCCTTTTATTGTAAACTTAAATAATTCTTACTCAGTATAAACCTGCTACATGATCTGTTTAAGAAACTACTCTTGCCAGAATTGTTATCAAGATGTATATTGTAAAATCATGTAAGTGTTTAGTGCTGAATGGAAGATATATTAAATCTGTCATCAGAGGTTGTTGTTCATTTCATTCCTAGAGCATTCTGTGAATTTAAAAAACAGTCATAAAAACTTACAAGCTTAATATAACGATTTATTATTGAGGAAATCACTCAACATTCACTACTTTTTCCAGCAAAAAAAAGGGGGGGGGGCTGGAAAATGAGTGAAATTTGAGTGATTTCATTAATAGTAATTTGTATACTATACTATATTTCACTGTGAAAATTCCAGCTATTCAAACTACTTACAAGCTTGTTTCTAATCGATTATCATTTTCATGTCAGTTTGAAAAGGAAGCAAATGGAAATAACAGCTGTTTTTTGATATGTTTTGTTTCTCATAATCTTTTCTTTTGGTAATAATAAATGCTATTTTTATTTAAAAATCTCATATTTTCATCTTTTGTCTGTTTATCAACCTAAAGGAAGAGTCTTGTCAAGTCAGTAAGTCTATACCTAAAAATTTGAATTCTCAGGAGGTGTCAGTGGCCTAGGATTGTTTTATAAGGTTATGTAGCCATCAAGGAAAATGCAAAGAGCCTAGCTGGTTCAACGTGTTTCTCCATTGAAATTATTAGAGGCAATCTGTAGCTTTGAGAAACTCATTTATTTGGTGCTGCATTGATAACTGCAGATTCACAGATATCAGATTATATGTGCAGTAAGTTACCAGTGAAATATACTGTGAATTGAGTACTTCTTAATGAAATATGTTTAAATATTTTGATAGAAGAGCTTTTAATAAAGAATTAGAAATGTCATACCCCAAAGGAAATATAAATCCTTGTTTCAGTAATGTATAAAGAGCGGAGGGAGATATCAATTGCTGGAAGCTGGAAAAGTGCATTTTCCACTGGATGATCATATTGATCAACTGCTTTTGCTTTCCAGTATCTTTATATAAACAGTTGCTTTTGGCCACACAGCAAGTAGGCTTTCCTTCCTTTTAGCTCATATTATTGGGAAAGGGGATTTTGTATGGTTTCCAATAATTGAGTGGGATGATCGTCCATTGAAATGTAATGTAATCAATTATAGGCAATTGGTAATTACACAGTGAATCTCCTAAAACTTGCACCACAAATATTTCTGAAATGGAAGGTGCTATTGACATGCTGCTTTCACAGAATTGAAGTTTAGACAAGGGCTCATAATTGCAGCCCATACACAGACATGAATAATTATTAGAATGTGTATTTCTTGAAAAAAAGTTATATTTTTTCAAATGGAACAATGTCTATTCGGATCAGGAAAATAAAATTAGAGGAAATTAGAATGTCAATGGTGTTTTTTGCAAGATTCTAATGCTAGTAATTTAAGAGTTATTTTAATATGAATATTTAAAATATCTACAGTTGCCAGCTCCATAGTTATCAGGCTATGATATTGTCGATCCTGGTGGTGTAGTGGTTACCATACTTGCCTCCTAAACCCAATATCGCGGGTTCAAACCCGGCCAGGACTGATAGATTTTTTCGGGGGGTAAAAATTCTAAGTATGGCTTCTTTTGGAAGGGAAGTAAAGCCGTGGGTCCCATGTCGTACATTTATGGCACAAAAAAGAACCTCAAGCCTGAAAGAGAGGCCTTTGAGCAAAATTTGTTGGCCGTTTCACGCCCTGATTTGAATGGGACGCTGATGACTAGAGATGTTAAAGAGCATCCTTAAATAAATCAATCAAAAACAAAAAGGCTATGATATTCATATGTTTACTTTTCTTATTTAGTTGTGTGTTATTTTTTCCTTCTCAATTTCTGAGAAAACACATGTTACATTTTGCACTTGTGTGTTTGACTGTTTTTTTTTTTTTTTTTTTTTTGAGTAGTGTTTAACGCCCGTTTTTACTACTGAGGCACCACAGGTGGTGGACACTGATGATACATGAGATGAAATGATAAATAGGGAAAGGATATTTTTTTTTTTGAAGGAAGGAAGCGTTCCAGGCCTAAGTTTAGGTACCTCCCAGGCATTTGCCAGTTATGAAGACTGAGGAAAACCTGGAAAAAACCCCAGTCAGGGAGGACGGTCCTGGCGGGATTCGAACCGCAGACCTCCCGCTCACGAGTCCGTGCCTTAACGACCTCTGCCACCCATGGCGGTTTTTTTGTGTTTTACTGTACCATGTGTCAGCACTCTCTTAAGAAATGCAAAAACTGGTCTTCACAGGTTGTGTTTAAAATGAATACTGCAGCTACAATAAAAGATTTTAGTCTATCACGTAAAGATTGCTGCACATTTTGTAGCATTTCAGCAGAAATTAAGTTTCAGAACTGGCAGCTGTAATATGTAGTTTTGTATTTTCTGGTGTAGTCAGTATGTCCTTGTAGGCAGTGTCTTTTAGCTTTCCCCACAGAAAAATGTCTAAAGAGGTCAACTCTGGCGAAAGGGCAGACCAACACACAGCTCTCCTTTATCCAATCTAACTATTTTTGAAACAATCGGTGAAGACAAGTCAGTATGTCTATTGAGATATCTTTCAACATACACATTATAAGAAAGAACATCATTCTTTCTGCATTGTCCAAGTCAACATTTTCAACATTAGTAAACACCATCTTCCATCACATCCTACTTCAAGAACTATAATAAAGTATTGGCTAGGAAGCCCCAATAAAATCAGTGTAAAGGAAATAAAATGTGAACGAACATTGTAGCCTAGTAACTAAACAGTTACTGTTTACAGTTGATATTTAAAATGCTCATATCACTATAGGTCGTAATCTACTTGAAGAAGAAGAAGAATTGTTCCATTTAAAAAATGTAGCTTTATTCAAGAAATACTCATTTTAATAATTATCAACATCTGTGCACGGGCTGCAATTTTGAGTCTCTCCCTAAATTTAAATTCTGTGAAAGCAGTGTATCAATAGCACCTCCCATTTAAGAAATATTGTAGATTCACCAAGTACGTATGTGTGCACACACAAACACACTCTCACTCACTCACTCTTACCTGTTTTTCTGTCTCTCCTGTTTGCAGGGGAGATATAGCTCAATTTCAATTTTGGCTTAATATGGAAACTGAAATAAATAAAAAGAAAATTTTTAAGTAATCTGAGGAAGATTTGATAGATGAGAGATAGCAGTGTTATGAGGAAAGCTTCAAAAGATTATGGTATTATATTTAGTATACTAAACAATAAAATGAAAGGAAAATTTCCTCAGAAGCATAAGATGGGATCAAGTTCAATTCTGTCAGAGGCAAATTGACTTTGTTAGTTAGCTGGATAATTGCTTATGGTGAAAAGGTTATCCAATCAAGCAATGGACTTTATATGAGACTCTTGCTGACATTGTTCTGGCAGATGGAAGGCTATTTAAGGATGGAAAGCCTGGAACAAAATTGTTTCTTTATTTATGAAACATGATCCTGAGATATTTAAACAATATGCTGAAGGCCGTGTATTATTATGTAGGAAAATATTAGGCAATGATACAGTAAACTGCAGCACTATCTTAAAGAGGGAGATAATTTAGACTTTTAAGTGACCCAAAAAGAATGTGCAGTGCCTTGCCACCAATGTTTCCAGCAGTGTTGAAGTTTGTCATTACAGTAATGATGTCTTTTTTTATTGCAGCTTTTCAGATCATCCAAATTGTTGAAAAAAATTTTACACAGAACTTTTCCTGTTTGAGGACAGGTTTCAAATTCCAATGCATCTGCATTCAGTGTCTCATTTTTGTTGGTGAAGATATTGTACCCCGAATGATTGATTTCCATTACAGAAAATTTCTAGATACATAGCTTAAAATCTAAACTTTGAATGGGGCATAGATCATTTGGCTTAAGATTTTTACTACTATATGTATGCTACCAGCGACAAATGAGTTTCTGAATGTTAGTCAGTCACCCATGAATGATATAGGTACACAAACTGTTGTCTGTCAGTACAGAAGATTAAACCATACCAATGTCAGAGTGTTTTGTCCTCAAGAAGATATAGCATCCATTGGTAGACATGAAAAATTATCAGGCAGTATAGTATCCATTCAAATCGTGGAAAGCCAGGGAGGTACCCTAAACTTAGGCCTGGAACATTTCCTACCTTTTAAAAAAAATCCTTTCCCAATATATCATTTCATCTCATGTATTGTTAATGTTCATCGTCTTTGGTGCCTCAGTAGTAAAAGCATACATTAAACACCATTTAAAAAATATTGTGGAAAGATACAATCAGTCTATATCGTGCTAACCATATTTTCTAACTCACACAACCCCCTGGGAAGTTAAAAAGAAAAGAGAACACTTGCCATATGCAACAACATATGTTTTGTTTGAAAACAATCATATTTTGTGTAAACAATACAAAGGTGGTTGGGTTATTATAAAATGAAAACAATAAATTACCCCACAATGAGCCACCGAAGACCATGGTTTCCTTATATCAAAACACTCAGAAAAGATCCATGAACAATTTGTTAAAGTTTGTTGATAGAGTTCGGATTCATGCTGTATAAAGAGAAAGGTAGCATAGAGAAATCAAATAGTTAACAAGGGATTGCGTTACTATCAAATGTAAGGAAAATTTTTACTAGCATTTTGGCTAACAGGATACAGTACTGGATAGATAAATATAATGTACGCTCAGAATTCCAAATGAGATTTCGAATTTGGAAGTGAACAGTTAATAATATATTTATAATAAAGATATTAGTAGATAAATACCGAAAGGACTAGAGGGTAAAACTGTACATGGCATTTGATCATCTTGAAAAAGTGAAAGTATATGACAAGGTAGAATTACAACTATTATGGTATAAATTATCAAGTAAAGGAGTGAGTCAACTAGATAAATAGTCTTAAAGCTTTATGCAAGGAAAATACTTTTTGTGAGAGATTAGTAACTAAAGGGATAAAACAAAGGAAGGGATTATGGCAAGGCTGCAAATGAAGTCCAATTCTCTTCAACATATTCATTGATGGATATACTACTAGGGGTAAGCAAGAATAATAACTTTATGCCAGTTATAAATAATAAAGTTATTCCTGGGTTATTGTTTGCTGATGATCTGGTAGTAGGATTAATAATAGTAAATGACTTAAAACAGTCTTTACAGGAAATAGATAAATACCATAATGAACAGAATATAAATGTAAACTAGGAGAAAACACAAATAGTGGTTTTTAAGAAAGGGGCAAAATTGAGCAAATATGAAAAGTGGAAGAAGTGAAATAATGACTATAAAGTAGTTTAAGATTGCATTTACTTAGTAGTTAAAATGGATGGGGGAGGAAAAGGGAGAAGTAAAAGAAATTGACTACAGGAAAAGGGCCATGGCAGCTGTTAGAAGTTGTAAATACAGACTACCTAATATTGGTCTTAATGGCTAGAAAGAATCTACAACATGGTGATTGAATCCAAAGTGCTATATGGAATTGAGGTATGGGGACTTGATGGAGGAGAAAAAATTATAGATACTATATACAGGATGTTTTGTAGGAAAACCTTAGGCCTACCAAGTGCAACGGTTAAGGAAGTGGCCCAAATTAAACAGGGAAGAATGTCAAGGAAGGGTGTGATTATGGAATGGGCCCTAAAATATTGGTTTAGAATTTTGAATCTAGAAGGAAGGAAGAAAGACGATGTTTAGAATATCAAGAGAAGAGTCTTAGGAATTCTAGATGGATTAATAGTCTCAGAAATGAGTTGGGGTGAAATGGGTTAGGAGGAATTTGGAGAAAAAGAAGAGATGATGATGATGATGATGATGATGATGATGATGAGGGCTTTTGGAAGGTAGCAAGGAGATATGAGAAGTAGGAGTTCAAAAACATTTTAGTGAGATAACTAAAAAAAAAAAGGTCCCTAGTTTTCTATATTCCAATGAAGAAATTATGGGAAAGGGAAATATGCATTGATAGAGAAAATAATTAACAAAGGGAGGATGTTGCATGGTTAAGAGCAAGTGTATGGAGATTAAAAGGGCTGAGGAAGGGTAACTTCACAGAAACAATGCCCCATTTGTGGAGGGAAGGAAGATATGGAACACATAGTATTTGAGTGTCGAGGGATGGATTTGTGGAGGAAGGAGTTGCTAAAGCAGAAATGGCTAAAATTAGATAGGAAAAAGACTGTAATTGGAATTTTCAGAAAGGATAATAGAAACATAGGACAATTTTTGAGTGAAGTTATATAAATGCTGAATTATGTATTGAATATGTCTGGATAAGAGTCTGGGCTGAACATCTAGTCATATTTAAAATATGTATTGCCTTGTACTCCCATTGTTCTTTTGATCATAGATTTTTGTTTCCCCTTAATTTTTTGTCAACTCTTGAGGTGTAATATGTTAGTATTTTTTGTATGAGGGAAAATCTAATAGAAAATTTTGTTCAATTTTGATGTTAAATCCATTTTTTAGTTACATATCCACTCTCTCATTCCTTTCCAAACTATAATGTACTGGAACCCACTGAAAAATGCTACCTCATTTCTGGCGCTAATAGCTCTGCAGAGTATCCTTATTTACTGTATAATAAATTTTACTTCTTGCTCTGTGATAGTGAATTATACTTTGAAGAGATGCTTTAAAAACATTTGAGATCACTTTTTTATGTTTATATTAGCCAATAGAGCAAGGTTCTGGTATGTTAGCTAACATTGTTGCATACTATACTATAAGTGTATATTGTGGGAATTCTTTATAATATATTCCCCCCTCCCCTTTAAAAATGAGCCATTGATTCAGTTGGGTAAATTTTGTTTAATGTAGCCAATGCTGTTGTTATGTACATAAACACAATGACTTTGCAATATCCTACAATAGTTATTTTACTTCCTTCGACTTTGGATTAGATTGGTAGGAATGGAGAACTTTTCAGTACTTTATTCATGCTCAAAGCTGGCCAATTGTGCAAGATAGAGTGCTTAACAATGTTTCCAGAGGGAGCATCTCAATACCAGTGGAGCTACCTTTCCAAAGCACAAGCTACTGGAACACCACAGTCAACCTCGCCTGTACTTTCGACATTGTAACAGAACTAATGAAAAAAAAGAATATGAAAAATGGAGAGTAGAAAATTCATGGAAAGGAAGGAGATCCATCCAAGCATTTGCCTAACCATTCGGGGGGGGGGGGGGGGGGGGGGGATGGCCAACCCCAAGAGATTTGAACTCTGTATCTTCCAAATGCTAATTTCAAATGTCACCAGCTGATTACCTCACTTGGTTCTTTTTATTACAGTAGAATAAAGCTGAAAAATGGTACCTTAAACCATTCTGACATACAGCATACAGTTGTAGCTACCTTTAGTCTCTTCTATCAGATATTGTTTTTATAAAATATATTAATATTTATTGACCATAATTTCAAATTTCATTTAATCTTATCATGCATTTTCTTTGTTTTACAAAGCCTTATATGTTTTCAAATGAAATCTCATTTCCTTACATACTAGTGCATATACATATCAATGACATCACACAAAGCTTGTAAATAAATGTAACTAAAAAGTATATCAAATAAGTTTATGATATGTAGTACATTGAAATAAAATCTATGAATTGAAAACATACATATCTGTAAAAATACCCAAGACATAAAAAGGTGAACAATTAGAAGTTTAAAACATGCAAATCAATAAAAATATTTTAATAAATAAGTTATAATGAAAGTCTGGTGAGAATCTGCCAGAGTAATAATTACTTCTGATGAACTGATCAGCTGTACCATCGAGATCCAAATAAATGATTATATTTCTGTAGCAGTTTAAAATGGGGATTGCATTAAGATGACTCTGTCTCTCTGATGATTTAAGTAGTTCTTTAGGTTTTTTATGACCTGAGCATTATCTTTTAGTTGTCCAAGTTGACATTGGAACAGTTAAAATCTTACAAATTTGGTTAACTCTGGAAGAATTTTTGGCACACAGCTAGCACTTTTTAAAAACTGTAAACTTGAGGAAAAGTTATCTAGAGAGTTCTTGTTTACCTTTGATTTGCATCATCATATAGCAGTACAATGTCAACCTGTCAGAATCAGTATTGTCTTTAAAAGCATTACAATATCTGTAATATCATAAATTCTATTTTGATAAATTGTTCCATTTTAACTAAAAATTAGAAGTACACTTTTAAATCTAGACAGAAGATTTTGAACTTAAACATCAATTATTTAAAAAAATATTAGGCAATAAATAACTTTAGGAGTGACAAAGCTGTGAGGAACAACTCCAGAATCTAATCTTTTTAAGCGCACCTTTGGCATGGTAGCTGTGGTTCTTGTAGATGAAGAGATTGGAACTTTCCCAAAATGTGTCACAAGTGCATCTTTATGTGAGAGGGTATCTGCCAAACTTCCTTATAATTCAGTGTTTTCTCATGTAATAGTATTAATTGCATCAATGGGACAAAATATTTTGCTTAGTTCACATGCACACTAGAAATAGAAATTATATGAGTGCATTTGATAACAAAACCATTTGCTTTAGAACCTATATCTGTTGAGTGTACTTCTGGCAATTCTTCAAAAAGCTTAACAATTGCTCATAATTATAATGAGATGAAGATGATGATGAGAAGTGAACTGCCCATCTAGTTGGCTTAATGTTAACCACATCATCTTTGAATGAACATCTTTTAGGTAATTTAATTCTTTCAAACAATTTTATCAAATTTAGCACTTCAAACTAAAAATGAAATATATGTTGATATTATCATCACCCTGTGGAAATTTTGGGCCGTGAGCCCCTTCTGCAAAAAATTTGGGGAGTCTCATGCCCCTCCAGTCTCTAGAAGTCAGCATCTATATATTGGTGCACTGAAAACACCCATTTTTCTCTATTGTAGATGGCAATTCTTGAGTTAAGCTTTAAATAGTTGAAGTTACAGAGAAATCATAATTTTTGTACATATTTATATTTTTATCGTATCTTTTTTGGGGGGGGGGCAATGTTGTTATAAATTAAAATAAGTTTGTTCAGATAATAGAAGTTTATTGTATTATTCCTGTAATTATGAGAAGAGGGTAGTAATTTATATCTATTCACAATGCTGTAAAACTAGGCATGAACCTATAAGGATTTTAGAATTAATGCTTGTTTTCCTTGATATGTCTCATTTAAAGTAAGCAGGTAACATTAATATGCACATTGTTCCTAAAGAGAATCTGATAATGTGATTTTAAATTTCAGAAAACACTTAACACCATTTCTTTACTACTGCAATAATACTATAGTAATTTTATAGCATCTGTCAGAACTTGACATAACACTCAATTTATATGTAACAATTTGACTGGAGTTGTAATATATTCTAAACTTAGGTATTCATTTTTTACACTAAACTCCACTTACTTACATAAAAGTAAGTGGAGTTTAGTGTAAAAAATGAATGCCTAAATTTAGGATATATATAAGTTTTATCATTGTAACTTACACAATTATTCCTAACATGCCATTCATCATGTTTCAGCAATCAGAAAGATGACTTCTCGATTCCTGAAAGCGCATTTGAACAAAAAATACCTTCGACTTGTTAACTCAGGCACAAATTATGCTTATCGCATGAATCGCTTGAGTAATAGGATATTTGGTGAAGTAGTGCGCTCTACCAACCCTACATCAATGAGAGTGGTTCAGCGTTTCAGTGAGAATCCACTATACCAGCGTCCAGAGTTTGTGGTGTACTATCCTCGACATGTAGAAACATATGATATGATGCAGAAACTCAGAGAATATGGACTGTTTAGAGATGAGCATGAGGACTTTAGAGAGGAAATGGAGCGACTTCGTACACTTAGAGGCAAAGGAAAAGCTGCAAGAAGAGCAAAATTTGAGAGTAAAATGCAAAATAAATAAAATATATTCTTAACTAAAATGTTAATTGGAACATACACAGTGAAGCCAATCATATAATTGAAAACATTTTATGATACAGTCGAACTACACACTCTTATGCTTCACTTACTTGTCATTATTGTAGACTGGAGATTTGAACTGATGATGAGAACAACCTGTTCTCGAAACTGGTCTACAATAATGACAAGTAAGTGAAGCATAAGAGTGTGTAGTTCGACTGCATCATAAAATGTTTTCAAATATATTCTTATTGGTAATTGCTAGTAAATGAATAAAGCATTGTAATTTTTTAATTCTAACTTTAAAAAAAAAAACAATATATCTATATTTTCCTCTATAGTATCTTATCTTCTGTATCTGCATATGTATCTTGAGTGGATGTCATTGAGTCATATGTCAAATAAAGGAATACAATTATTAACTTCTATTTTTTCTTTAATCCTAGGGTTACAATGAATGAAAGAGCAAATTGGCAAAGGAATACAATTATTAACTTCTATTTTTTCTTTAATCCTAGGGTTACAATGAATGAAAGAGCAAATTGGCACATGCAAATACAAGATATGGAGCAAGTTCATAGTACATTGCTGCAGGGGAGGAAAAAAAAAACAAAAACAACACACAGCAAAACGATCCATTAAACAAAAAGTGTTGCAAATTATAATTTTGACTAGATATCACTGCATTTTCGTTAATTTTCACCAACCTACTCCAGACATGGTTCAAAGGCAGTTACCTTAATGCTAAACATGAATCATTATGGTACACAAATATCATTCTATAAATTTTACAGATTTGGAGATAAGGTTATGTTTCACAAGATAAAATTAACTTATTCTTTATTTTTGTGTATAAATAAATTTTCCGATTATCTAGCCAACATTATAATTTAATGTTACATTTCCCTGTGAAAATTATCACAAATTAAAAAATTATGTTTCATAACCTTCTTTTTTTCAGTTTTAATTTTAATGATTAGTATTGTTTGCTTATATTTTTGACACTTCTAAGAAAATTAAATGTAACATTTCTGTACATGGTGCACATTTGAGGAATTAAGATAAATCTGAGCTACAAAGATGTGTGCTATTGTACTGTTTCACTTAAATAGTTACTTTTGCAGAATTCTTAAGTAATCACTGCATGTATTTGGACTATGAAGTGTTTCCAGAATCATGGTAAGTACGACAGTTTTTTTTTTTTTGGTTTTTTACAGACACTCTAACATCTCAGATCATCATCATAAATACCATAGGAGACTGGGGCCCAATTGTATTTTAGTAAGGGATGAGTGATTCATAACCCTGAAGGTTCTGCAAAAGTAAGCAAAAACAAAGCTAGTTATCTTGCAAATCTAACATAACAAAGACCTGCCATGGGAACATAATTCAGTCCGGATCACTAAAGAGTCTGCCTTCATTTCATCCACGGACACATGACTGAGGAGTAAACATTTCTATTCACATTTAACCTCTGGTCACCAGATAAGAGTAGGAGGAGGAGGTCTGGTGAGCACAGCTTATATCTTCTCTTTGGACATGATTCTAAACACAATGGGCAGTAGCTGTGCTTGATTAATTTCATCCTGATTCTGACAGGCAATCATGCCTGGCAATTAAGCAGAAATGGGCAACTTCAATTTTTCTTGGTTTCAATAAAAAATGTTTGAAAGTCTTTAGATCTTCATATGGTTTTCCTTTATAAGTTTTTGTTGTTCTTGTTCAGTTAATATCCTTTTTATGATTTTCAATTTAGAATAAAGTTGTAGTTCAAAAGGTGTTTTAAATTTATGGTGGTTCCTTTTTTTGCTAAAGTATCAACAATTTCATTCCTCTTTAATCCAACATGGCTCGGGATCCATTGTAAAACTATTTCTGGATTGTATGATATAGTTTTCTTCTTTCACTTCACTAAAATAAATTGGAAGCTCTTTATTGGGAAGCCAAGGAAAAAATAATAAATATCAGCATTCCCAATGGCAACTAGCAACCAACAAAGCATGATTCTAATGTCAGGAGTTCTTGGTGCTTAGAGGAGTATCTGAAGGTATTTGGAATCTACTTTTCAGATTGATCATCAAGGAATCCCTATTTAAATTCTCATGAATATGAGTGGTACATACATGGCTGGACATTGTATCAATCACTGAATTTCCACACCCTTCAGGTGGCATTATTGCAAGAATGGGAAGTTTTCCAGGTACACTTAGCAAAGTGCAGTTGATGCAATGCTGACATTTGCTAGTATCATTGTACTTAAATGAGGTGACCAATATTAGAATTAGAATTTTTATTTAATAACTAATTTCCAAATCCATAGGATTTCAGGCAACTATTGCAAGAATGGAAGGAGGTACTCCAGAAACATCTAGAAAAATTCTGCTGGTACAAGGTTGACTTTTGCTAGCATGTACGTAAATAACAGAGGTGACATTAGAATTACAGATGAATCAATGAAGAATTTTCTTGATACTCAATATACTTTTTTTTAAGTCTCAATGCTCTGAATGTTCATATTTTTTTATCAAATAAAATCCAACTTTTTAATTTTATTATATTTTTATATCCAACAAATAGATTTGAATTTCCTTAATCATTGAGTGATTTTTATTATAAAATATTTAATACCTTTGCAGTTATATTGCTGAACCGCTAGAGTGGTTCCAGGTGCTGAATCAATTTTTTAATCTATCATCATCATCATCGACAATGCAAGACGGTTGGTTGTCTTTGCATACCAAGTATGCCATTTTCCTGATAATTTTAGGGTTATTAATTTTCACCTAATTTAAATGGATATACTATCCAGAAAAGATTTAAGAGTGGGTTAGTTGTATTGTATGATGTTGATGAACAAGACTTTGAAAGAACAAGCACAGGCTTGTCTACTGCTACTCATTCAAATCCCTAGCAAATGGAAATTAAGCATTAACTAATCTGTCATCGAGCGATTCCAGGAGTACATGTTTATCTTTTCCATTCATTATTTATCTATTTAATGTATTGCAATTTCAAATAGACCATTCCCCTACATTTCATATCATAGCAAGAGAATAGTTGAACTAAACTAATGTTCAGTTATTTTCATTAGTCTGCTAGAAGCACCATGAAAATTGAATCCTTTTCTCCCTTTATGAGGTGGAGGATAAAATTGGGAAGCTTGTAGGTTAACATGAAATTAAACAAGCATAGCTTAGATTTCCTATCCTTGCTTAGAAGTCTGGTAATAGATGAAAACCTTAGCTTGTGTTAATTTAAATAGACATGTCAGACCTAGTCTTCAATCTGAATACCAGCGCAATATAATCCTGTTTATCCAAAATAGAGTTGAGCAATTTTGGAAAACAAGTTGTTTTAGATAATATATTGGAACTAGAAATATAGAATTAATTTATTTAAAATTTATTATAAAAAATATAGACACTTTAGATTTATCTTAAGCACAGTAACCAGTTATGGATCTTTTTATTTCAAACACAATTTGCAAACAGCTAGAACATGGCACTGCTTATGAGTAAAATATCAGCAGGCCTAGATTGACTACTTTGTTTAAAGAAATGTAAATCAATCTGATTGGCTGCAATTCATAAAATTGCATTCACCTCATTGCTTTGAGTTTCCCTTTTATGGTTATAAGCATGCATTTTCTTTTTGTTCATTCAACTCACATCAGCCGGTCACAATACAAGTAAACTGAGGGTATAAAAAACATATTTACTGTTTTCCTAAAAGGGCATTCACATTTGTGTAATGAGAAGGGTAAACACCTATTATTTGTAGCCTTCCTATGAAGTGAAAACAAAATGACAGCTCTGTGATTTGTACTTTGGATGTGGAGGAGCATTTTAAAATAAACTTTTTTAAGTGAAGTTTGGTTTAGCAGAGTTTTATTGTATAGTAGATCTAAGAACATATCACTATATTTACTGCAAATCCTAATTTGGAATACCATTTTTCAGAATGTCATGTTACATAATTAAAGTCCTGTCATTCTCATGCAATGCATTATTTGCTAGATGAGGGAAAAGATATTTCTGGTAAACATGTAGTCCAGCTGCTGCAAAAGTCACTTGACAACTTTATCTGAAGTTGGTGACACTGTTTCATCACTGAAGGCAATATTGCAGAGTTGATTATAGTGTTGATATAAGTATATCATAAACCATCATTAATTTGTAGTTAATTCAGCAATTGCATTATCATTTTTTTACAATAATTTTATAGTATAATTAATTTACAATAATTACAATATAATTTTGCAATATTTTACGAGGAAATTGCTCAAATTTCAAGTGGAACAAAATTACTTGGAACAAGTATGAATGAATGAATGGTTATTTCTCACACACATCAACATACAAAATATAACAATAGCATCAGTGCCTTTGGCAATTCCAGAAGGAACTAACTCTAATCAAAATTCCAATTTGATTGGCTTCATACTCAGTCCCTGGTTCATTAGCAGCTACGTACTGGAATATCTAGGGGACCAGGCTCTGATGTAAAAAAAACAAAAAATTTATACTCAAATCATTATTAAATCCAATTAACTGCAATTTCTACATTAATTCTCATATTTCTGAATTGCTCAATTACATCAAAACAAACATATATAATATATAAAAAATTTAAAACTATCAAAGCTAATCTAACAATTTATTAATACCAAAATTAAGGTTCTCCCGTATCTTAACCGCCTAGTTATATGTATGGCAAAGACCCGTAACATAAATTACTGTTTTTACCAATGTGTGTGCCCTCCAGCTCCATTATATTTCTCCTCTATTTTCCCTTACTTTTCCTAGGAATTCATTTATATTGATTTTCTCTACCTTCATGTCTGATTACATTTTTTTGCCACTATATCTTGTTGTAGATTGTCACATTTTCCATTCCAGATACTATCCCACTTTCCCACACATAATACATTCTTCTTTAAAATTCATTCTTAATCCTTTTAAAAATATTACACATGTAAGCATCCATACCAGGCCCATTCTTCCAAATTGATTACAATTATCTATATATTTCTTTTGTACCCAATTTCTTTTGACTATTTTATATAAATCTAAAGAACTTTTATCCTCTAAGCTGCTTCTCTATATTTTCTGCCCTCTGTCTCACTTCTTTCCAAAATCCACAGACATTACTTTCACCCAATCACCGTACATCTCCCATTCCAATTTCTTTAGTAGTTTCACCACCTCCTCAAACCAACATGCTCTTCCAGTACATCTCTTTGGTGTGTTAGACATTCTTTTAGTACTTGTTATTATCTAACTTCAATTTCTGTGTGAACATTTCAAGATTCCCTCCACTATTATACCTTTCCTTCCTACTCTTACTAGTTCTGCCAAACTCACATCCCTCAGCAAACTTTTTGGTAACCCCAGAGCTTCTCTACAAAACATTTTATGAATTACATTAACCTTTGTCCACTCGTTTGACATTCCTAAATTTCTATTGCATATATTATCTTGACTCAACCACAGCCTCATATAATCTATCTAGCCATCATTGGCACTAACAGCTTTCATAGCTAATTTACTTTTACTTGGGCACATTTAGATTGACCCTACCACCTGCCGGGAACAAGTAAGTGGAACAACATTAGTGAAATTTGAGTGATTTTCTCATAAAAATAAATAAAAAAAAAGCAATAATAATGTTCTGATTCATTTCACTGTCAGTACTATTTACCTTTGTTCTGATGCCCACATTACTGCTATTGTTACCATTATTTATTTTATTGTCTACTCACTTGCTTTATAAAGGTTCTAGTGGTTATTGTGATAAAGATAGAGCAATGAATCTTCCTACTTTGCAAAGCCTCCTGGAGAAAATAATGGGCATTTTCAACAGTTCCCATCTCCAAATATACTCGCAGATCAGCTCAGCATTAATAACATTAGTATCATTACATTCTCATATTCACTAATAATGTCATTTAACTTCTGTGCCTTCTTTACTTTAATAAAAATAAACCTCCATGTTTATGTTCATCACAACTTATCAGAAAAGCCTCTTCATTATATTTTCATTTAACAAATGCGTGTTTTTAGAAAAGTGGTCAGCCCTTTTTACAAATTCAAAAACAAGACTACAATTTAACATCAATCCATTCTAGGGCTTGTTCCTTTGTTATTCAGCTGTTTTCCATTTTTACTCAGTCACTCCCCTAACAGACACTTCCTGCTACCTCCTGAAAGGAAACATCCATGGGGCACTGGAATGGAACATCAACCTTTTACAGAGCATATATTTAAATGGGGAAGGGGGATATATAATAGACAACGCATGGCCTCTAAAAGAATGCATGATTCATGTCCCTTCAGTCTACTTCTTACATCTAAGTCAGATTCTCATTGGTTTGGTAGTAAAGGTAGTGTAATGCTCTTCATTTGTTACTAATTATAATGGCCAACTTAATAGGGCATTCTACCTTAATATAATAAAAAAGAATTTAAATGCTTATTTATTTGGAGAGATAGGTTTTTATATTTACTTTCAGTTTGCAAATTTGATTTTTAATATTCAATTTGGAAATAGCATTAAAAAGTGTGACAATTTTAGACAACTTTGACAAGTAACGTAGATATTTTTTTCTATTAGAAGGTCTGGCTGCTTGTAACATATTTTATGTTTAATGTTTTGTGAAAACCTAAATTGTATAAGCCCAAAAAATTATCCTTTTATACCAGAGACTTGCCTCAGGCTCTTCTTTATCACACTGCTCATTAACCTATCCCAGAATACTAATGAATAGTTCTTTCTTACATTATATAATTGGTCAAACTGCCCTAAACATGTGTGTACAGCAAAAAAGAAAATATAATTAGCTACAACAAATGTAATATCAATATTTAATCAAGGACATTATCCAATATAAATCTTAAGAACACCAGTTACACAAAAATTACACAATTAGAGAGATTCTTTGTTGTCAAAATAACAGTGCAGAATGAAACTGTTTGGCCTGGCATAGAGATAGTAGAAAAGAAGAAGAAATGCAGTCAAACTTTGCAGAGGAGAGGGAAAAGCAGAAGGAAGGGGCAACATATGGATCAGAGGAGTTTTAATGAACGAGTCTCAAAAAACTCTTAACACTTCCCAATTTAATGACTGAAAGGTAACTTTTTTATGCCAATGCTTATGAAAATTGTAGAACATATATAACTTTATCATGCCTAAAAATTTAGTTTTATTTACGCTGAGTTTAATGTAAATAAATAGCTGGGTAAATATATTAAAGAATAAAGTTACTTTAAAAACTGAGTTTAGGCTTTCTTTGAATTGTATTACAGGCTTGAGGAAGAAAAAATTAATTTTTAGTTTTGTTTTTTATTGGATTCCAAGTGAAAAAATATAAGTGAAACAGAAAACCAAAACTGTGGAATATAAAGATAAAGTTACCTTTATTTCTGCATATAATTTTTTATATTAATTATTTGTTTCACTTTTCAAAAAGCTAGACATTTAAAATTTCTATATCACTATGTTAACTAGAATGCACTTATTCCAGGACAAAAAAAAAATTCATAAAATTATTTTCTCTCAGATAAGACAAGAATGTCCCCTTGAATTGAGGCAGTCAAGTGACACCTTAAAGCAGTCAAACCGTAACTTTTGCAACTTTAACTGCTGGACAGTGTATACATAAAAGGAAGAAAAATATTGGAATTTTTTTTTATTTTACAATAATGGTATAAAGTCAGTCATTAGTTAATTAATCGAATGTTAATTGACAAATGCAAACTGTGTCCTGCTTCAAAACCTTATGTAGTTTGTAACTTCCTCACAGTAGCGTTAAAGGAAATAAACACAGCAATATGTGTCATATTACAGTTGAACTATTAAGCTAAAAGCACTATTTTTATTGTTGAAATATTTTTCTCTTGGTTATGATGCTTTCAGTTCTCTGGCCACTGCACTTCATCTTTCCCTACAACAATGAGATGAGAACGCACAATGCCTTGTAGCATGCGTCTTGCTCTCATCTCTTCTTCCAGCTGCAAAGTCAGCTGCATCACATTGCACTGCAAGTCTTTCACTTTGTCCTTGAGTGCATATACTGTGTCCACAAGGCTCCTGTAAAAAAAAATAAATTTACTTTCTTTATCGTAGTATTTAGATCATAAGAGAATAAAAGTTTATAACTAGTTACAGCATACATGAAGGCTGCTTATAACCTCTTATTCATTAAAAATGTCGTAAACTGGCACACTTAATTATCTCTCATTCCCCAAGATATATGAACCACAGATACAAATTATACTTAGCCATATTGCATTTTTTTCTCTCTTTTTTCCTTTTTTAAGCTTTTATAAGATGACAAAGAAGAACAGGAAGAATTAACTTCTGCTTGTTAATAACTTATTTATTGATGGTTATTTTGGATGAAATTTGTAAGCATAATTTGTGCTCTCCTATAATAAATAATGAACAAGTATCAAACCTGCTCTTTGCAGATGATTTAAAATAGAGCATTATTGAAAGCATTAGATGCAATAAGATTTTGTAATGAAGTTTAAAGATTATTCCAATTAATCTAAATGCATTGTTTTTAAAACATGAAAAATAGTGGTTAAAGAGGAAAGAAACTTAAAGTAGTATGGAAATTTTTTAGGTATGAGGTTTAGAAATAATGGCAGTTGGAGTAATCATAAGAAAAAGTGCTATGAGAGCTACATTGTGTACATACAATTGAGAAATGTGCACAATCTGTCTGAAGAGTGTAGGCTAAAATGTTGTATGGAGTTTAAATTTTGGGGAAATTAAGTCAGATGCTATGATAAAGGTGCTTTTTATTGGATTTTGGATTATTCTACAGATCACCCAGAGTGGGTGCACCATCGGAATTAGTAATCAGGCTGGAATAATAGAAAGATTACAGAAGTACTGGTATAAATTAATGATCTCGGATGAACACAATACTAGCACAGAACACTTAATTGTGCAATAAAAACCAAAGGAGAGACATAGGTTTCAAAGTGCACAGAAAATGCCAGAGGTAATTTGGCTTAGGCAAGCTTTAAAATGAGAGAGAGAGAGGGAGGAAGAAAATGAATAGGACTTGAAACAACTCAGTATTAAGGATATGGATAAATAATACATTTTTAGTAGATTTGGTACTTTAGTGAATGAGGTGAGAAAAATGTAATAAATCTGGGAGGGAAGGTTTGCTTGAGCTGTAACTGCTTTGATTAAGTTGGGAGCAAAAGAAGGGGATAAGATAAAGGCATGTTCTTTATGTCAATGTCCTTGATAATGCTTTACATTATATATTAGAATGTGAGGAAACAAGATTACAATGGAATATGGCCAAATAAATGGAATAATCCACCATATTAAAAAATAAATGATTAAATTTAGAGATGATAATGGCATTAACATGGTTGAAAAATATAGCTAAAATGAGAGAAAAATGGACAAGGAAAATTAACAAGCAGAAATAAATTTGAATATGTAGTGTCCATTTTACTACTGTTGCATTAGGCTGTGAATTCTTGTGATACTGTCATGACCTATGACATACAAGAATAAGAATGTAGCCCTATGGGTTTTACTGAAAGTAATAACTTACTTGGCTAGGGAATATGAGAGGAATTTGTTCAGTTAAGATACCTGTATTCACTAAATCACATTATACATTTTTTACATTATTCCAGGTTATCAAATAGAATTACATTTTTATTACATACCTAAAGGAAGTGTGGAGAATGAGTTTGAAAAAGACTACCAAGCAGGTTGGATGTACTGGCGTCACATCTGCTAAGTGGAATCAGTTTGATGATCATGTATGGCATTTACATCAGGTGTCTAATTTAACAAATTCCTAGCCAAGTGAATGACAAAATAAACCATATAGTTACCTTTTCAGTTAGTTAAACCCCATAGGACTACATTCTTATTCTTGGATGTCGTAGATTGTGATATTCAAACCACAATCAGGTTAAAGCATTAGACCTTCTGTTTCCAGAAATTTCTAAGTAATGGACAATTAACTGCCATTTTTAAGTAACAAACACTTTCTCCCAATAATACTAAATCAGCAAACTACAACAATTTAAAAATGCATACCTGAGATGAAATGATAAATTGAGAAAAGAATTTTGGAGTTGATGCACTCAAGACCCTAAGGTATTCAAGCATTTGAAGGAATTGTTAATTTTATTTGTTAACAAAATATATTTTAAAAAATAAAAATTATTACTGCAATAATTTAAATTCAATTATTTTTCTTTCTCCATATTAGGACTTACATCCAATGAGACTTAGCAAAGGTCTGAAACAGTTTTCTGTTGGAGTGCTAATTACATATTTCTGGATATGATGATTATAGTTTAAAGGGCACAAAACTACAAAGGTCATTAGCGCCCATTTCTGGACATGCACACAGTGCACATACACATGAAAGAGTGATCAGTCCGATGGTACAGCTGCCTCAAAGACACACGTGGGATGGAATGAAGATGAATGATGAAATGGAAGATGAATCTGTGGCACAGAAATATTAACCTAGCATTTGCCCTTTCTGAAAATGAACTCAGGAAAACTACTGCAAATCTCATTCATATTAGTTGGCCACAGGATTTGAAACTGGAACCTCTCAAAGAAGGTATAGTAATATAATGGGTTTTGTGTAGGTGCAATAGTTTAACTTTTGTTGGTATTTTAGTTTATTAAGGTATTCTTTATTACACCTCTTTGCTCAAAGGTAATTCCATTTAAGAGACATGCAAATGAGAATTTTATGTGATATGATTGCATTTGTAGGCTTTATAATGGATTCCAGAACAAGTCTTTTAGGATGGCTATTGAAAAAATTGTAATTGAAAACTTCTAGAAATTCCATCTATCAAATAAAAATAAAATAAATGTGCTCAGAAACTAATAAGGACATTTGCTGAAAGTATGTATCCATATTAAATTTTATGCCTAATAAAGCACTGACACTCTACAGGCACTTAAACCTATCCTAGCAACTTACCTATATGACATGTTTCTTTCAAATTTTAACGAGATAAAAAGAAAAGTTATGTTAAATATCAAGCAAGTATAGGTTTATTCGGTTTAAGCAGGTGGATAAATCAGCAGTAGCAGCTCACTTTTGGACCTAAAACCGGAAATTAAACTGCTGAAACATCTTCACAACCCATTGGAGTTATCCACTTGGGGAAAAAAAATTTACATTAAAAAATAGAGAAAACCTAATGAATTTCGAATTTCCTCCTATGGATGAACTCAGCAATTTTCTACTTCAACCAACAGAGGCCACCACAGAAACATCCGGGTGTCCAGTCATCATTTCAAGTAACGGCAGTTCGGTGAGCAACTGAAGATGGGAGAGATTCTCCAGAAATGTGTCTTACTTTTATGTAAGTAAGTGGAGTTTAGTGTAAAAAAATGAATACCTAACTTTAAGACAAGTATAGGTTTATTTTTATTTTTTTATAATTATAACTTATGTATATATTATATGAAATAAACATTACCGAACAACCCCTATCTATTAATTTGTTGTAATCTAAAATATGCATGTTTAATTTCTTTCTTTTGCTTTGTTTCACTAATGTGTGCAACAATTTTGTGGTAACCATAAAATAGCTATATTGGCGGCATGTTTTTAATGCTAGTTATTCTCCTTCTGCTGAATTTTTTTAAAGCATATGGAGTTCAGGTGAGTGCCCTCATACAACAACTATTCCAATAATTGTTTTGCTGTCAGCTACATTGAGTCTATATGCACAACTTAGCTTCATATGCAATCCTGGTGATGCATCACTTAGATTACTGAGATTTTCTGCTAACAGACTGAAACTTAATGCAAAGACTACAGCATGCATTTAACACCTACCCTTTGTATGTTGTCTTGGTTCTGCCTGAAAGACAGAGGTCAGTTCTGGTTGTTTATGGTAACCATACTTGCCGACACTAATGACCTGTGATGCTAAAGAATGTCCTTAATTAAACCAAATAAATATCCACTGTCTCACACTACAGTTCAAAATTATCCATACAACTTCTCCATCTTACCTATCTTTTAGTTTTCAAAAATCTTCCTCTCACACTCTGAAACATTGCACGGAACATCACTTTAGTCATTATTTTTCATCATAACCTTTCTCTGGAATGCATTGCCTCGGAATGTCGAAGACTGCCATACTTTAGGAGCCTTTCATAAAATTGTAGAATGAAGGCTTTCATGACCTGTGTCAATTATATGAACTGAGTCTTCCAGGCTGTAAGACTGTGGTGCAATTGGATACCCCTCCAGATGTTTTGCCCACAACTGCGATGGATATATTCAATGGTGTACTCAATGTGATCTTGGAGGTGAGGCAAGCCGACTCATTGCTGGAAGGGGTGGTTATATATATAGTAACTGCTGATGAGCTGAAGACTGGGGTCTGATGCAATCAAGGTGGAAATTTTATACTTTAATTATTTAGAATATAAATAAGAGTTAGTATAAAATCATTACTGTATTGAAAAGTTTTTGTAATTTGTATTTTTCTTAGTATTTCAATAAATTTCATTTTATATATATAGTACAAGTGCCTGTGGAAATGAGCTCTGATTGGTTTCCTTGGTTAAGAGGGCTGGATCTAACCTGGAGCTCCTGGGCATTCCCAGCTGGGTGTTTGTTGCAGGTTGGTTTCCATGCTTTCTTTGTCTTGGTATTCTGTAAGGTCGGATACCATGCCAAGTGTAATTTCAGAGCTTTTTCTTTCCTGTTAAAATTGTTTCTATGTTTGTAAATTTCAATTGCCTCCTGGTATAAGCAAAGATGATAATAGGATGTTGAGGCTAATATGTCAGTATCTTGAAAATCAATTTTATGCTCTCAGTAGGCTAGGAGGGCATGCCCAGCAATGTCTGATTTATCTGTCTGACCCAGGTGGCAATGTCTCTAAATGTTCTGTAAGGCATGTATTAGACACTGGCTGAGGCAAGTGGTTTCCTCGTGTCTTTTGTGGAGCAGAATGTATTTCTAATCTGTTTTGTTGGTTTTAAATTTATATTCCTGATGTTGCAATACTTATATTTACTTCCAGTATTTTGCTGTAGCATTTATCATCCCATTAATATCATTATTACTGTTATGATCATTGATCTTCCTATCACCTTCACAGTAATATTAGTATCTTTTAATTTTATATGCTATTAATGCATTTATTTCCCTTCTCTTTAATGATTTACATATGTTTATATGTGTATGAATTATTGTTACTGCTGTACTATTTTATTGTTTTTTCTTATTATTACATCAATATTTTTATTATTTATTTTCACTATTCATGTTTACTAGCACACATTTATTGACTCTATTTCAGGTTTTTATATTATGTTTACACATGTAATAAGTATTGTCCTTATTAATTGAAATCATTTTATGATATAGTCGAACTACACACTCTTATGCTTCACTTACTTGTCACTATTATTGCTTGTCCTTATTATTGCTTATGTTTTATTATGGTATTGTCAATGAACTTCAGTTTAATTATTATTAGATTGGTAGAGCAGAAAAAAGGCCTAATGGCCTTAGCTCTGCCACAATAAATATATGTTTGCAGAAGTGTTTATATTATTATTATTATTATTATTATTATTATTATTATTAATTGCTCACTACCTTAATATGCCAGAAACTGTATGCTGCTGATTTTCACAATTAAAAAACTTGGGTTAACTCTCTTTGGGTTATAAATCACAACTTTTTCTTCTGCTGCAGCACAAAAATTGTTCAATGTAGTAAAAAGGTATTAAAAATACCAGAGTCTGATAAAACATTTTATGCCTAAGATTGCATTTTAAATTCACCTGTAGCTTATGCTTTTTTCTTGTTTAACACTTGTTATATTTTAATTATATATTAGTTTTGTTTCCCAGCAATACTGGGAACTTGGTTACTAATAATCACATTTATATTATGGTGGCATAAATTCCTTTCTGCATCAAAAAAAAGGGGGTGCATAGAATAAAACTTACTTTTCTTCCACAATTGTCTGATTTCCAGAGGTTTCCTCAACAATTATTTTTTCTTCCTCAGCAATTAATAGTTGTGGGTTATCCAGGAGTGCAGCTGCAACAAAATAAATAAGCTTTATGCATATATAATCATTTAAAATAATAATATAAAGTAATAAATTCAAAATAAATTTCAATGTTGAAACTAATACAGTGAAGCAATTAATTTATTCTTAATTAAACAGTGAATCAATTTAATGCTCTTATGCTCCACTTATCGTTGAATTATACAGAACATGTTTCACAGTTCTTTGCCTGCATCATCAGCTGTGTTGAATGCCAGATTCTTATTGGTTGAATCAAGAAATTCAAATAAGAGAAGAGGTTAAACCAGGTTACAACATTGTCAGCAAAAAATGAAACTACCATTCACAAGAAATTTATTTATCATCCTTTGGCCTGCCAAAAAATTCCAGAGAATACTCAAAGAGTTTAGGATTACTTTGTCTCCAGTGAACAAATTCAACCTAAATAATCTGCTCAACTCTGGTAATAATGTTGGAATACCTAATGAGAAGAAGCCAGGAATATATCAAATCAATTGTTTGGAATGCAACAAAGTGCATATTGGCAAAACAAAAACAAGCATTGGAATTAGGCTAAAGAAACACTGGAGAAACATCAGGTACAATCAGATAGATTATTTGGCGGTTGCACATCACTTTTGGAGAGATAAACATGATATAGAAATGGAAGTCAAATTATTGAAATTCATAGATAGAACTTTGGAGCTGGGAGTGTGGGAAAAAATGTTATAATAAAATATGAAAATAAGATTATGAACTTTGAAATCCCAACAGAAGACAAATTAATCCAAAAGTTCATAAAATGTCCATGAGAGCTATACCAAGTTCATTCAACCAACAACAAATCTGGCAGTTGACACATAGCTGATGCTGCATGCGAAGGCCTGTGAAACATGTTCTGTATAATTCAATGGTAAGTGGAGCATAAGAGTATTAATTTGACTCACTGTTTAATGTTAAGAATATAAAGTTAATTTAAGATGGCAATATACTTTATGGGCAACACTGCCGTATTTAAAACTTAATGAGAACTATTTTTAAAATAAACCATATAACTTTTTTCATTAGCTATATCTAGTATCAGAAAAGCTTAAGAGTAACTCATGATATCAAAATTCATTATAATGTTCATGAGCGCTAACATGTTCTCCTGTACAAATACTCTTGCTGCACCTTGAATTCTCTGCACTAAATGCATAACAGGTATTAGAATTATCTACTCTGGTATGTTATATCATCATTATAAGGAGTATCATTAATATCATATATATTAATGATACTCCTTCCAACTATTCCAAGTAAACTTTTAAACCAAACATGTAAAGGCCAGAAGTCCATTGAAAGTGACCACCCACACAGCATCCTGTGAAAGAAGATATTGTCACAAAGTGGAAACTATGACAATGCAAGATGGTCCTGTCAAGGATAATGTAATAGTCTATGAACTAGTCATTTCAACTGAGACAATGTCACAATTATTCTTACCCATGTGATGTCAAAGATCAATACTCGAAATGCTGACACCAGAACAGAAAATATATCACCAGGAATTCAGTTAGAATTACCTGGAACTCCTCCAAGAAAATCCTGATCACTTTTTTTAAAGACTATTAATAACACTTGTTTTTACTCCTGAGGCACTATAGATGGTGGAAAATAATACATGAGATGAAATGATAAGTTGGGAAAGTTTTTTTTAAGGAAGGAAGTGTTCCAGGTCTAAGCTTAGGGTACCTTCCCAGCACTTGCAATTTATGATTGAAAAAAAAAAAACCTCAGTCAAGGAGGAGAGTTCTTGCAGGAATTGAACCCCAGTCTTCCCACTCACAAGTTTTGCCTTAATGACCTCATTCACCCGTTTATTTTTCTGGAGATGAAACATGTGTTCATCCCTATAATTTAGTAACCAAAGAAGAGTTTATGCAATAGAAGCCCAAGAGCTCCCCAACCTCCAAGTAGTTTCATGTGCATCAGTCAGCTAGAAAAGACAGGCTCATGGCAACCCCCCTCCCCTTTTTAAATAAGCAGACTTTTCTGCTATTGGAAAATATGCCAAATAAGTTCACCATCTCTGGAGAAACATACACTTCTACAGTGAAGTAATTATATGAGGTCATTAAAGAAAAATAGCATGGAAAACTGACAATGGGTGTGTTACTGTTCATGATAATGCACCTTGCCGCCATAAATTCCAAAAAGCTATTATCAAGGATGGGTACTTGGATTCACCTTAGAGTGCAGGCCTGGCCCTCAGTGATTACTTCCTATTTTGAAAACTGAAGAAATTCCTTCAGGAACAGAGATGTTCTAATGTCATGAAAGAGGAGGGTAATGGGTTGGTTGGAAGACCAAGACATATTCTTAAATTCCAAAGGGATTAAAATCATGGAGGCAAACTGGAATAAATGTGTTGAAATCAAATGGATTAAGCAAACTACAATAAAAAAATGAGGTGAATTTCGCAATCATGTTTCTTTTTCATACTCATGTAGATAACTTATTGAACAATATATATATTTTGTATATTTTTCTAGTGATATGCTCTCTCTTTTAATGAGCAATAGCACTTCAATATAAAGTGTCCACAAAATGCTGTTAAGTGTATAATAATGTACTTGTCCATTATTATAGCAATGACCTCTTGACATTTTCTACATAAATTAATGAAAGTTGAACAGCAATTATTGTATAAAATATAGTGAACTTTTGTAACAGTGGTGTCAAATAACAAAACCGGAACAAGACCGGCAATCGACCAGGAACTGACAATAGGAGCGATGGCTCCCGAAACTAGTCTTCCATTTTATTGAATTTTAGTGGTGTGTATGTTACAATTTCAACTCAATTTTTTAAAATGTTAGCAGTTATTGTCTCTAACATAATAAGTTTTGAAATACAATTTCCATAATACCCACAAATATATAGTTTATCTGTCAAACAAAATGCTACATCGGATTTTTCTACCTTAGATATTTCACAAGCTATTTCAAGAAACAGGCTTTATGCTGTAATTAGAAAACTATTTAAAAATGTTTAAAACTGAAAGCCATTCATGAGATAATGGTTGGTATACATACCAAATGGTGAAAAATTAATTGGTTTTGAAAACTTAAGACATGGAAAAAACATGCAAAATTTTCTGGTGGGCTGCAAACGGTGCACACATCAGAAAAATGTGACCAATAGATAGAAAGATAGTAGGATAACTACATTGTATTTACAAAGGTGGCCCCAAACAAGTGCAGATAACTTGAATGATTTGTCTGCTGCAGCTATTTTCATGACATTGACAGTATAAATCTGGAGTCATTGTTGGTATAGCCACATGCAAGAATTGATGAAAATGGCTTAAAAATTAAGGTTTGTGGCAAGGATACATTTATGGACTTTCTGATGCTGGTTACAGTCTATCAATGATAGTACAATGCTGCAAAGAGAATGGCCTCACCATTAGCAAGCCATGTGAGAGTTTAATTACTCAACTCTACAAAAATGGGTTCCCATCTGTTGCTCAAAGTGAAAAAAACATTTAAAATAAAGTGAGCACTGCTATAAAAACTGCAGCAAAAGGGACCCATGTTAATACACCATTAACACACACACATGCAAAAAAAAAAAAACAATGTAGAGATATAAATATTGTACTTACGAAGCTGTTGACAATGGAGTGGCAATATAACTTCAACTTATGTATTCACTTACCCAAAAGTAAGATGCGTTGATCCATTTGTCCAGCCATAGTTTCGAGTAACGGCGGTTCAGTAAGCTGCTGAAGATGGGAGAGATTCTCCCGAAACACGTCTTACTTTTGGGTAAGTGAATACATAAGTTGAAGTTAAATGTAGAGATACGTTGTCAATTGGCTATAGCAGCATCATAAAGCATATAAGCATGCCTAGAGAGAGCAGCATATTAAGAAATGCTTCACCAATACCAGAAAATTATATAAATAGGTAGGTAGGTGACATATGGTAATGGGTGGATATATTTGGAGGATGCAAATCAATCCTGTGCCATTTATTAACATTCAATAGCCCAAAAGGGGCACTTCAACTTCATCTGGAAAAACAATGAAACTTTTCCAAGGGATTCATGGTGGTTGCAGCTTATTGCACCTGGGGACAACTTAGGATGTACATAGTTGCAAATAATGTTAAGGTAAATGCAGCCTTTGTTCAGAAGAATGTCAAGGAATCTCTTTTCAACAAAGAGATTCCTTGGTTATATGGTGGCAAGTTTCAAAAGTTTGGACCCAGATGAATTTGTCTGATCATCCCTTACATACTACTACAGGAAAGCTGCTGAAACTGTTGTCCATGTGCTATTCTTTAAATCAATCCCTGTGAAGTCTTCAGATGTTTCACTCATGGATTTTGTTAGTTGGGTTTGTTTAAGTCCTTGCTTATATACATCTTACCACTATTTAGGGTCTTTGGAATGTTTGCCAGGTGATTTTGGCTAACATTCATCTTCCTACACTGTGACACAATCTTCAGTAATGGAAATTGCAGTATAGAGTAATGATCCAGGCCTGTGGACATCACATTGAGCACAACAGTGGTGACTAAAGGGAACTAAACAAGATATGAAAAAATGTCCTTTAATTGCAGCATCCTTCCACAGCATGAATAATAGGCTTTTAAAATGGTAAATTTGAAGCCGTAATCAAGGACCATTTAAGGATTTATAAGATATCTTGATGCCAAACTGCTCATCTAAAGTTTGGTGGCATTTGATTATAATTCTTTACTGGATTACTTTATTACATCTTCATCATCTTGATCCCGAGTCTAAGTACATAATGGTAACAATAAGGATCTCCACCATATTGAATTCTCCACTATATTGAATTTTTAGTGTTTTTTATTTTTTGATTGATTTGTTTATGCATTCTCTTTAACATCTCAGGTCATCAGCGTCCCATTCAACTCAGGGCGTGAAACGGCCAACAAATTTTGCTCAGAGGTCTCTCTTTCAGGCTTGAGGTTCTTTTTTGTGCTGCAAATGTACGACACGGAGGACCCGTGACTTTACTTCCCTTCCAAAGGAAGCCATACTTAGGATTTTTATGCCTGAAAAAATCCATCAGTCCTGGCAAGGTTCGAACCCGCGTTTTGGGTTTAGGAGGCAAGTATGGTAACCACTACACCACCAGGACGGACGAATTTTTAGTGTGAAGGCATGATTAAGGCTATAATTATTTTTTGGATTCTGAAGAAATTTTACTTTTTAATAATGTGGCTCCAAATTCAAAAGCCGATATTATGCAAAGTGATTTATTGCTACATTGGGGGGGGGGGGGAGAAAAATTATTTCGTTTAATTCTCTTCCATCAGGTGCTCCAATGCATAAATAAGAACCTTGTTTCCTTGATGCAATTCATGATGCTGGTTTCCAACTGATAACACCTGCTTTATCCAACTAACTTAGCTCTTATTGATTTTTATTTATTTCCCAAGCCAAAGGAAAATATTTGGAGGAAAGGAAATTTTTGTCAGCAGTTCAGGGATTCTTCCACAATTGAGATTCTATCTTTTTTAAAAAGTGCAATAAGTGCTGTATAACTCTTATATTTTAGCCATACTTATTATCTCTACCATTCTTACACTTTAATAATATTTTCTCATATTTTTAATGGGAGAAAATGATACTAAAAACCTTTCATGCATCATTCTGCTGTAAGCATACCCAAAAATATATGTGCTGCAATATGCTGAAATTTTATTTCTTATATATATATCTTTTGCTCCAGCCATCTGTTGACCTCAAGAAATTTATACATAGCCAGATATGTATGAAGGAGCAGATAAGCCCTGAGGTGCACAGCAGCATTACACATGGCATACATGACAAAGGATCATTGCATGTGAAAATACAAAATTAGCTTTTTAACTAAATTAAAACCACTGAAATCTATAGCACATTTATTTAATATATTTTCAAAAATAGATAAATCATTTTCTTATTTTTTGCTACAATGCATCATACATAAGCACATATTTAATAATAATGAAATCTACAAAGTTATGCATATCATCTTACACACAATTATTGTATACAAGAGACTGCAATCTATTAAAAATATAATCTAAACAATAATTATAGCACCATATGCATATACATTAACATTAAATCTTAAACACTAGGTTCTAGTCTGTGCTGAAGAAAAAAAGTTCAAAATATATTTCCTATTAGAAATTTACATTTCTATTCATGGCAAGTGTCTCAGGTACTTTCTAGCATACATTTATTTTAATAATATTTCACACACATGTGTTGTTAAATAAGCAATTACAATTATTCATAACTGGGAGTCTCACTGTTTATAATTGGCTTATACTGGCTAGAAAATAATGACATTATATGTAAATAATTTACTCTACTAGAGGGAATATATCTGGTAGATCTGTCAGTGAAATAACTTCTTAACTCATCACCTTTAGCAAGCATATTTGGTAGTGGTGGTGGTACTACTACTACTACTACTACTACTACTACTACTACTGTAATACTGCACATGTATAACACTAAACATTATAGGAAAGTTCATCAATCTTTTCACTACTGTTACACATTAAGTTGATAAATTATAACAAGACAACTTTCTGGAGCATGTGGATGAATCCTTTTGGTATGAGGAGGATTCAAAAAGTAAGCTACACTTGTTGCCAGAATTTTAGCACTGTGCAACAAGAGTAGCACATACACAGAACATAGTTCATGTTCAGGCTTTCCTATAGATGCACTTTTTTATAGTAGCAATAAGAGATGCATCATAATACAAGTGCAAAATGACACCTCAATTGAAATATAAGGAACAATGGTTTTTGAGGGCAAACTTTGCTTCAGAGCATGACCATCAATGACAATTCTTATTACCATTCATTAAGGTCATTGAACAATGCCATAAACAAATAACAAGCAGCTTGGGAAGTTAAGCAAAGGCACTGATAATCCAACACCATATAAACTTTCCTTCAGAACTTTTGATAGTATATGTAGAAATAGCTGGCATACAGCCTCTACCCTTCACCTTGCAATTATCTTGTGTACAGCAAACTGAAAGAGCACCTATATGGACAAAGATCTGTCATGATGAACAGGTGCAAACAGTGGTGCTGCAATGGTTTCATAAAGAAGTAGCAGATTTCTTTTGTCACAGAATTGAACAATTAGGAAATATTAGACAAGTATTACAGAGACTGTGCAATGTATCAATGTCATATTGTATTGCAATCCCTTGATCAATACAAGTTTCTTGTCCTCCAAAATTCAAGTGTAACATTCTTTTTAAATCCTGCTTATTTTTCACAAACAGAAATGTTATTTTTGGGATTTGATATTTATTTATACACTATTTAAGACAGACTAGGTAACAACCTTTAGGTAGGTACATTTTATTTAAAGACACTCTTTGACCTTTGGTCATTAGTATCTCATTTATTTCAGGATGTGAAATGGCCAATAAATTTTGCTCAGTGGTCTTTTTTTTCAAGTTTGAGGTCCTTTTATGTATGCTGTAAATCTTTGACAAGGACCAACAGCTTTACTTCCCTTTTGATAAAAGCCATACTGTGGATTTTTATGCCCCAAAAGGTTACAAGGCAAATTGATTACCTCTAGGCCACAAGGACTGACATTATATTACCCTTATTATGAATACCGTTAAAATTTCTGACAGAAGGTGTATAATTCTTGTTACACAGCATCTATGGCATAATTGTGAACTCAGCTACTGAACAGAAACTGTGTTTTATAAAGCTTTAGTCGTGTAGTAGGGTGATTATGAAAACTGTATGGCAGTTACAGTCTTTCATAAAGTAAGAAATTCTAATTTATCTTATGAAAATTGAAAATTGACTGAATTTTTACTGGACTAACAAAAGATATTCAGACTAGAACATTGAGATGATTGCCTGAGGCAGGTAATGATACATGCAATCATGATGAGTAGGTTCTATTGGGAAGCAGCCAATCATGACATGTGATGTAAGTATAAAAATGATATCTCATGTACTAAGAAGTGCTCGTGGTGTAAAATACAGACCAGTTACATAACCTGCAGCTGCAACAGAGAATAATCGAATGCCTTCTTCAGCATCATAAAGTTATAGGGAACAAGATTTTTTATATATGGAAAACTATTGTCAATTGAGGAATACGTCAACTGCTAAAATGACTGTTTATGCTCCAAGCTCACATGAAACTCGTAAGAAAGCCCCAAGATCCTCTGTCATGGCTCAGTGGGAAGTTTTATATGATGGTGTCTCTAAATATTTCTAAGAAAAAGGGATAAAAACCTCTGCATTCTATAAAGACTAGTTTAGGAGCCTTTGTGAAACCTTTCAGCAAAACACTGTTCTTAACCAATACTGGAGCAAGTCTCTGTGGCTATTCAACAATTGCTATGCACATGGTCTTTATTAGGAAATTCACCACTGCTTTCACAAAAACTGTTTCTGGTTATCAATATTGTTGTCTCTTCTGCAGACCATTACCCTCAACTAAGTTCAGAAGATTGAAATCATGGCTACAATCAAAGTGTTGTGACTAAAACTGGCAAATTAATATATTTTTAAAAGATCCTGGTATTTCATTTACAGCTTTGTTAAAATTTTTTTAGTTGTAAGCTATAATCACTATTCTAGTTTAATATAGTTTATAATAATTTCTATGTTAGGATAAACATGTGAGGTAAGCTCCTAACCAATTGAATTTTTAACTGGAACATTCCTAGAAAAAAAGACTTCTGAGACAAAATCTGAAACTTCAACTTTTAAATATCACTAAAAGGACCTGCTGTAATTTAATGTTGTGAACTCAAGTTTTAGTATAAATATGAGAAACACAGTAATAAACATGTCAATCCATTAGCATCCATAATCTTGTACTTCTACATACAAGGTGCAGTCCATAAGTTTCCAGCCTGACATAGCAGGCCATGATGCATTGTTGTCATATTCATGCTATCTGATACATGTTTCAGGAGTGTTAAACATTGCATTTGCTTTTTGGTCACACCATTCATTTGCTTGGAGAAGATCATTTAAGTAAAATATGTTGCAGCATGATGTTCAAAATTAAATGCACAGCACTGTTTGCATTTTAACTGCAGAAGAACTTTAATGCAGTGATATTAAACAATGCCTTTGAAGGTGTATATAGGAAAACTTTTTCATATTCTACTATGGAGGAATCGTCAAAATTATTTTGTTTGAGAAAGATATCTCAAAGATACCTACTTGAGGGTTGGCAGGTGGATGTGCTGACACAAGAAATCACCTCCTTGTCAAAGAGGAAGTTATGAGTAACAGGCATTGTAAGGTTGGGTCTTAAAGCTTTTCTTCCTTCATGAACATTTGCATATTCATAAGGTTAGTGTAAGACGGTTGCCCAAAATTCTTTTACAGTTAATATGGAACTGCAAGTGGAACAATGTCTGAAGTTTTTGGAGCTTTGCTTTGAAAACCAGAGGATAATATTGCAATCCATCAACACAGAGGACAAAACTATGGTTCTCTGTTATAACCCTCTTTCAAAAAGAGGATCAATGGAGCGATTTAATGGTGAAGCACCCCCTAGAAAGGCCAAAGTCACATATTTCATAAGATCATGGTGATAATGTTTTAGGACTGCAGAGGAATTCTGATGATAGACTTCAAAGAAAGGAACAGTGGTGACTTGAGAAATACTAGCTGAGCTAGTATTTCTAACCATTAATTGCACAGTGCCATCAAGGAAAAGAGGCACAGAATGCTGAGTCAAGCAGTTCATCTGCAGCCATGGCTGCAGTTTTAAGGCTGCTATAAACACCTGTGGCTTTCAAAAGCTAGATAATGCACTATACAACCAAGACCTCTAGTGGCTATCACTCATTTTTAAAACTGAAATCTTTGAGGACAGAAATTTATGAACAATGAGTAGATAAATCTTCAGATTATATATATATTTTTTTTTAAGAAATTGAAATGTTAATCTAGTGTGTGAGAAATGTATTTAAGTAAAAAGAGATTATATTGAAAAATGATACCTGTATTTAATCTATCTACCTAACATGGTTAGGCAGGAAACTTATGGGCCAGCCTCAGTAAACTAATCTACTAAACTGGATATGATCAATTGATCAGTTCCCAATGGCACTGGACTTGTGGTTTTTATAGTATTTACTTAAGTGGTATTTGGATGCTTAGACTGCTCACTACTCACCAAGATAGCCTGAATTCTAAGCCAGAGTTCATATCTGAGATTTATGACAAATGAAGCAACATCTAGGCAGATTTTCTTGCCTTCTCCACTTTACCCTACCATTATTGATCCATCATTACCCACATTCCCATCTGCCTAATGTAGTCAGCTGACTCTTGATGTACCAATTATAAATGAACTATGTTTTCACTTTGTGCCATGGAAATGTGGAACTCCATGTCTGGTTGGCAAGTGAGTTGCATAATTATTACTTTCACTCACATAAGCATCCCGACACAGACTTGGGAGGAAAAAAAAAGAAAGAAAGAAATTAAAGGAAAATGTTTGTGGAAATTTTTGTTGTACCTTACTATTCATTTAGATTTGGTTAGAATTTGTTTTCATGTGCACTTTGCAAACAAGAGTATGAAATCTTTTGGCTCTTAAGAGACACCCTCTCATGCATTTTGAAGGTCCTTGCCTGATTTGCAACAGTGTTGCGGTATGTCTGTTAAACTTTTTAAACCTGCGCATTTTTGCCAATCAGACTTCACACTGAACACTGCCTTGAATTCAAACAAATCATTATTGTTATCATACATAGTAAATGTTCATTCAGTATTTCCCATAGTGTCGAGATTTTAGAAGCTCTGAAAGATGCATTTGAGTCCTGTGGATTGTGCAAAAGCTGTTGCATTAGTTGATGATGGGCGTAGCTATTACTATGTAGAGAGAGTTTTAGGAACAACTTCCACAAGTATTCTGCAAGCTCTAAGATGATTTCTGGAACATAACACTTATGACAGCCTTCCTGGATCAGGTCATCCGAGATGTACATTGCAAAGAGATGGCAGTTTTTTAACTTCAGAGATTTTAAGAGATTGTCACATGATAGTAGTTGAGGCAAGAAATCATCTGGAAGAGGTTCGAATGGTAACATCATGAATGGACATGCAGAAGAACACTTAAGCAAATCTAAAGTCAAGAAAACCTTCTACAGGACCGCTATTAACTCGATAACACTGAAGAGATTGTCTTCACTTGCCCAAGAACATGTGACTGGATTTTGGAGTCAAGTTCTCTACATAGATGAGCCCAAATTCAACCTTAAGGCTCCAGCTGGAAGAGAGAGGGTACAGAGAAAGCCTGGAGAATGCTATCCTGCTTGTCTGTTTTCCCCAAGGGTCCTTATGGAGGAGGCTCAGATATGGGGTGGTGTAAGCAATGATGCATGTAGTGAGCTCATTTTTATTGAAAATGGATGTTTAACAGCATACAGCACACCAATATATTGAGAAGCTGCTACTTCCACATGCAATTTCCTATGCTTCACACATCTACAAAAACTTCACTCTAATACACAATAACACTTCATCCCATAGCATTCGGTGTGTGTCACAGTTTCTGGAGGAAGGAGAGATTGTTGCTTTAGAGTAACCTGCTGAAAGTATGGACCTCAATCCCATCGAGCATGTGGGATATGCTTCAATACGTATTTATCGACTAGTTTTCCACACATTAGACAATCTTTGGGTAACCCTTATTCAGGAATGGGATGCAGTTTAGCAAATTGACATTTAAACCAAGATTTTAAGCAGACTGGCCATGAATGCACACTGTTACTCAAGCTAGGGGTGGTAACTCCTCTTATTGAACATGTGCAAATACACTGTGTTGTCTAATTAAAGTTGATTCCGCTTGAAGAGCAAAGATGTATAAACAACAAACAGAGATGTTTAGTAAAATGTACCCTAAATGGAAATGAAAGAAGTAGTGATAATACTGCTTTAACATATGCATGAAATTTCTATACAAATTGTTTATTTGGTCTAATGAATGTTTTATGTTGACTGAAAATTATATATCAACTTATCAAATAAAAATTAAAGATATTTTCAAAGAAATTCTAAGTGTTACGCATTTTTTGCCTTCAGAATATTATGCAAGGAAGTAAACATTCACAATTATTACTGTGTCTTTATTGCAAGAAGTGCAATTGTCAGCTTTTAAAATATTCAGTCTTCGAAGATGCTTATCTAACAGTAATGACTAGTTCTTAATCTGATAATAGCACCTGCTTCCTTTCTTGGATTTGTCTTCTACTACAATTGTACATGTGCTAATTTTTCCCCTTGCTCTCCTCCACAATTGTCTTTGAAATACTGTTATTATGTTTTCTTTTGCTTATTAAATACTTTACAGATGCTAATGGAAGTTTACAGTTAACTTTTCTTAGGATGGTTAATTTATTTTACAGGACATCTACAATATTATTTGCATTTCATATTCTTCTTGGAAACAGGAACCAGAAGATTTATTGAAGATGAATGGATTATTAGAAACTCTCCACTAAGAACCCTTAGCTCCCAATCTATTACATAATTTGGGGGTAGGCTTCATTTAACAATAAAATTAAAAAAAACTATTAATATAATTTGCCTGACTAAAAGTGATGTAATTACAACTTTCACATCTATTAACATATAGCCTTAATATTGTAATCAAAGGAATAACAAACATTCAGAAAAAATCCTAAGAATACATTACACTGTTATTGAGAAACCACAAAACAGGTGTTAAAGTATGTGTACCATTGATAAAATATAACCACTAGGTAACTACTGGAATATTAAAAACTATTTTGTGTATTTTCATTTATACTGACGTTTTTGTTATTATATCTATATCTTGGATGTAATTTGAAATAATAATTATCTCTGCCCTATAACAAATATGTATTTACAAAAGGCATAGCAAAATTATTAAAATGTATATCAAAACCACAACTGGAGTTCTTTGGTATGTTAAAACATGAAGCATTAACAATCTAATGTTTTCTAAAAGGTAGCTTGTAAATGTTAAAAAAGAAAATTATTGGAACATGCAAGTATATAAACATATACCTAAACTGTTTCTCATTTATTAACTCTTTTCTTATTTCAATATACATAAAATATCATATGTGCTACTGATGGTGTTGGAGAAAAATACTTAAGTAATTAATAAAATAAAGTTAGTTACTGCTAACATGTCATTTTGTAAAAGTTTAAGATATATATATTTGCTGTTATGAGGCAAATTTCTAGAGTATGAGCTGTAGCTCATAAAACAAAGTTGACAATGTTCGGGCAGATCATGCCTGCACAGAAGTTTCAACTGATTAATTTGCTTACTAATGAGCATATTGTTATCAGTCTACTGTCGTTCGCCTATATGAGACATTGGTTTATAATGGCTATGAGAATAAGCAACCCTGCTAGTAGTGAAGTTCATTTGTTGATTCAATTTCTCAATGCAAAAGGTAAAAGTGCTGCTAAAATTCTCCATGAAATATGTGACATTTATGAGTCAACTGTAATAAGAGAAAGAAAAAACAAGTAATGGAGTTGTCAATTTAAATAAGATCATACAAATAAAATGAAGAAAGAAATGTGAGCCTTAGTATAGAGAAGGATGATCTTGTTGAGTGTTTCACAATCAGTACTCTTGCAATAGAACTTCAAGGCATTTCACCAGTACATTGTTCATAATTGTCACTAGAAATCTTTGGGTATTGTAAACTGTGTACAAGAGGAGCCCCTAAATTGCTGACTGTCATGCAAAAAAACAGGGGGGAAGCTCTACATGGATTTTTGTACTGCTACAAGAAAGAAGAAGATTTTTTCTTATATTGTGACTGATGAAACATGAATCTCATATATCAATGTTGAATCAAAACAACAATCCTTGGAGTGGTACTTTTCAACTTCACCACAAAAGAATAAATTCAAACAAAGGTCAGCATGTAAGGTTATAGCCACTGATTTCTGGGATCAAAAGGTGTCTTTTTAGTGGATTTTATTAATTCTGTGGAGTGTCATTTAGAGTTGGAGACGTGGGAAGCTGCAGTCAGGAATTGTTGTGCTTCATGACAATGCAGATATACACACTACTTGTACTTACGAAGCTGTTGACAATGGAGTGGTAATCTACTTCAACTCATGTATACACATTCTTACACTAACTCCATTTTTTTCACTTACTCTTAAGTAAGACGCGTTTCGGGAGACTCTCTCCCATCTTCAGTTGCTGACTGAACCTCTGCTATTTGAAAATATGGCTGGACAAACTGCTGTTCCTGTGGTGGCCTCTGTTGGTTGAAGTAGGAAGTCGCTGAGCTCGCCTATGGGAGGAAACTCGAAATTCATTAGGCTTTGTTTATTTTTCAATATGAAAATTCTTTCCCAAGTGGACAACTCCAAAGGGCTATGAAGATGTTTTAACAGCTTTATTCCCGGTTTTATTTCATGATTTTTGGTCCAAAAGTGAGCTGCCACTGCTGATTTATCCACCTGTTTAAATCGAATGTTTCTAAAATGTTCTTTCCTTCTAATTTCCAAATTTCTTTTTGTTTTTCCTATGTAGCTCTGTTCACAATCTGCACATTTTATTTCATAAATTCCTGATTTTTGTTCTGGTGGTATGGGGTCTTTTAGAGTGCAACCTAACAAATTCTTGATGTTGTATCTGTTCCTTGGGGCTAAAATTATTCCATGTTCTTTGAAGATTTTTTTGAACTTGTTGTGGTAAATTGGATGGTATGTGAAACTTTTGAATTTGAATTCTTCTTTTATATTTTTCAATGTGGAAACTTCCCTTATCTCTTTTTGTCTTTTTGATTTTTTGATAATTTTTATCACAGTGTCCTTGTTGAAACCATTCTTTATAGCTGTCTGTATTATTTGTTTATATTCCATTTTGTATTCTGCTTTTGTGAGTGGAATATTCATCAATCTGTGTGCCAAACTGTAAAAAATTGCATATTTATGTGGGATGGGGTTGTAACTCTTATTTTTAATGTAGTTTTCTGTATGTGTTTCTTTTCTGTGAATTCCAAAATTTAAACCATCTCCATTTCTTATAATTTTCAAATCTAAAAATGGTAACCACCCATTTCTTTCTTCTTCTATAGTAAATTGTATGGATTTATGTTGCAAATTAAGAAGTTTCAGGGCATCTGTTGACAGTTTCTTTGGTACTATTGCAAAAATGTCATCTACATACCTATACCATGACTTGAAAATTAAAGGGAAGGCTTTTGTGATGTGTATTTCAAATGAGCTCATGAATAATTCTGCTAGAAAAGGTGACAAAGGGTTTCCCATAGCCAGGCCTGAAACTTGTTGGTAATATTGTTGTTGAAGCTAAAGTAGTTTTGTTGAATGCAAATATTAGTAAGTTTTACTAAGTCTTCTATTTCTTTTGTTTTTAAATTTATTGTTGTTAACCATTTCTTTAGTATAAACATGAGTTTCTCTGTAGGTATGCTTGGGAATAAGGCTTTTACATCAAATGAAACCATTATATCTCCAGGTGCAATTCTGCAATTTTCAAGTTTTTTAACTAGGTCAACTGAATTTTTAATGCTCAAAGTTTGGAATCTCTTAAAAGAATTGAAGTTTTAGAGAACATAAAAAACCGAAAGAAATCAATAAACTACAGAAAGACATTAAAACAACTAAAAGAAAAACCAGTAATGTACATAAAAGCAGATAAAGGTAACAAAATGGCCATTTTAGACAAAAATGAATACATAAATAGGGTTGAAAATATGCTAAAAGGAAAAGATTACAAACCAATTGAAAAGAATCCTCTCAGAAAATGCAATAAAATGTTATACAAAACATTAAAAGATGTAAAAACACTATCCACTACTGTAAAACAGAATATCACACAGAGTAATCCAGTACTACCCAGGCTATATGCACTACCGAAGTTACATAAAAATGATAACAGTATGAGACCAATAATAAACAATATCAATTCACCCACATACCAGGTAGCAAAGAAATTGACCAAAATCTTCAATTCTTTTAAGAGATTCCAAACTTTGAGCATTAAAAATTCAGTTGACCTAGTTAAAAAACTTGAAAATAGCAGAATTGCACCTGGAGATATAATGGTTTCATTTGATGTAAAAGCCTTATTCCCAAGCATACCTACAGAGAAACTCATGTTTATACTAAAGAAATGGTTAACAACAATAAATTTAAAAACAAAAGAAATAGAAGACTTAGTAAAACTTACTAATATTTGCATTCAACAAAACTACTTTAGCTTCAACAACAATATTACCAACAAGTTTCAGGCCTGGCTATGGGAAACCCTTTGTCACCTTTTCTAGCAGAATTATTCATGAGCTCATTTGAAATACACATCACAAAAGCCTTCCCTTTAATTTTCAAGTCATGGTATAGGTATGTAGATGACATTTTTGCAATAGTACCAAAGAAACTGTCAACAGATGCCCTGAAACTTCTTAATTTGCAACATAAATCCATACAATTTACTATAGAAGAAGAAAGAAATGGGTGGTTACCATTTTTAGATTTGAAAATTATAAGAAATGGAGATGGTTTAAATTTTGGAATTCACAGAAAAGAAACACATACAGAAAACTACATTAAAAATAAGAGTTACAACCCCATCCCACATAAATATGCAATTTTTTACAGTTTGGCACACAGATTGATGAATATTCCACTCACAAAAGCAGAATACAAAATGGAATATAAACAAATAATACAGACAGCTATAAAGAATGGTTTCAACAAGGACACTGTGATAAAAATTATCAAAAAATCAAAAAGACAAAAAGAGATAAGGGAAGTTTCCACATTGAAAAATATAAAAGAAGAATTCAAATTCAAAAGTTTCACATACCATCCAATTTACCACAACAAGTTCAAAAAAATCTTCAAAGAACATGGAATAATTTTAGCCCCAAGGAACAGATACAACATCAAGAATTTGTTAGGTTGCACTCTAAAAGACCCCATACCACCAGAACAAAAATCAGGAATTTATGAAATAAAATGTGCAGATTGTGAACAGAGCTACATAGGAAAAACAAAAAGAAATTTGGAAATTAGAAGGAAAGAACATTTTAGAAACATTCGATTTAAACAGGTGGATAAATCAGCAGTGGCAGCTCACTTTTGGACCAAAAATCATGAAATAAAACCGGGAATAAAGCTGTTAAAACATCTTCATAGCCCTTTGGAGTTGTCCACTTGGGAAAGAATTTTCATATTGAAAAATAAACAAAGCCTAATGAATTTCGAGTTTCCTCCCATAGGCGAGCTCAGCGACTTCCTACTTCAACCAACAGAGGCCACCACAGGAACAGCAGTTTGTCCAGCCATATTTTCAAATAGCAGAGGTTCAGTCAGCAACTGAAGATGGGAGAGAGTCTCCCGAAACGCGTCTTACTTAAGAGTAAGTGAAAAAAATGGAGTTAGTGTAAGAATGTGTATATGTGAGTTGAAGTAGAAATACACACTACTGTCAGAACTATCAACATAATCCAGAAATTTCAATGAGAATTTTCTAAGCATCCACCATATAGCCTGGATCCCACACTGAATGTTTTCCTTGTTTTGCCTAAATTAAAAATGACTTCAATCTCAAAAGTTTGACAATAATAAAGAGTTGAAAGCAGCAATGATAAATGGTTCATTTTCCAGGTAGCAGATTTTTATGCATAGGGCATCCAAAAGCCTGTTCTTCCATATGCAAAGTGTTTGGAAAGGAATGATATACAGAAAAGTAAAGATAGCATGTACAACATGTGCAAAAGCAAAAGTTTTTTCCAATTTTTTATTGTGTTATGAAAATAACCAGCTTTTACTTTTGAAAAGTGCCTTATACATACACCACAAAATGCTAAAAACATCACAGACTAGTTTTCACAGGTTAATTTTTTCTGTCCTATTCATTTCTACAACACAACTTTAGAATGAGTGACTTCTAATTTTGAGCATTATATTGAGCTTCAGCAGCATTGTGTCAGTCAGATTCCATAAAAATATTTGGTGAATCACATCCCTAGGCCTCATACTTCAAAACATCCATACCTGAACTTTGATCTATAAGGCTCATAAACATGACCAAGGATAATCAACTTTGTTTGAATCAGATTTTATGAACTGGTACACTTACTATAATAAAATTTCCAATGGTACTTCAAAGACAGAAATAAAAATATAAGTAAATATCTATTTACACTTGGGCGTGAAAAAGAGGATACACTTTGTATCAGAAAATCTTACAATATTTTACATTATACATCTAATACTAAATTACAAATTGTTACATTCTTGTGTATTCACAAATTTAAAACTGTTATCAGCATCACAGGAATAAAACATAACTTAAGCAAGACACCAATTATGTTGCTTATTATTTCTGTTCACTAGATACTCACTGAAACTTTACAAGCACATTTTTTTTTGGAAAATACTTGCTTAATGTAATTTACATTTCTTTCATTTTTCCCAGCAGTATATAGATCTGAACAGTTCATATTTATTTCTGGTAAGATAAACAACAAAATGGAATGCTGTTCTGACTTGCTGCAATCAATTTCAAGCACTGGTTTCAATGTGAAATTTTATGCTAAAACAACTTTTCAGACGTAGTGCAGATGTTTCAATAAATTGAATCATATAATATGCAGAGTTCCTACCCTGCTTTGGGATGTGGATGAAAACTGTTGCATTGTAATACTACCAATAATAATAAATAAAAAACAATAAAAAAAAAACTTGATCTTCACTTACGGCATTTAAACAAAAGTTTCCCAAACTGCTATATTGATAAACAAATGAATAAGAAATGAATAATGCAATGATACAGGTTTTTATGCCTTACATGGAAGATAAATGGCTATTTGCTTGCACTTATCAAGTGTCAGCTGGTGCGTATGTGTACATTCTTACAGTGAAATGTCCATATAAAAATAGACATATATTATTTTGGGATGTTACTTGGCCACGAAGATAAAACCAAATTGATCTGGGGAAAAAAAAAAAACAAAACAAACAAACAAACAAAAACAAAAAACAAAAAAAACTTTCAGGTCAATTTTTCTGCCATGTGCAGTGTGTTCTAATCTTGCACCTATCTACTTTTTCTTCTGCAAGATCTTATATTACTTTTTTGTCATGGAAGAAATTTTTGCTCGCATTTCTTTTTGTTCTACTGCAAGACTGTTTTAATTTACGTATCATACAAAAGAATTCATGCCTGTACACTATATTTCACTACCACTAAATGCACAACACACTGGCAATGCATACAGTATATCATGTGAATCTATGTAAGAGACAGGACAATTGCAAGTGATCTCCTGACACTGCATTTTTCTGCACATTATACTCAGATGGGCAGGTTTACATTGTGGTCAGACAATGCATGGTAGCTCAGATCATAAGAGCATGGACAAGATTCGTGGTTTAAGTACTGGCTGTGCCCCAAATTTTTCCTATCCAACTCTTATTCCAAAATGTTCCTTAGGTTCCATCATCAGCTTTTGTAAACAAATTTATTCTGCAAGAAATAAACTCAGTCATTAGACTTTTGTTTTACATAGCACTTTCAGTCTATTCTTTACATCTAAATTGTTTACAGTTCTAACAGAGTGTTTATGTGAGTTTTCATTCAGTTTGTATAGTTTTTCTTGTGCTGCTTGTTATAAATAAATAATAAATAAATACATTTTATTTTATTTTTAATTTTCTTTGGTTTTTATCTGGGCTGATATTGTGCCACAAACTATCCTCAATATAGGATAAAAGTGGAAGAAATAATGTGACAAAGCTAAAATCACTGAAGAAATGTACTTGTCAAACATTGCACTGTACAACCAAATAGATAAATTCTTAATTAAAGAGTGTTTTTTTACAAAAGCCAATAAATGCAGAAAAGTGAACTTATTTAGGAAATTACTTTTTTTATATATCATAGTAAAGTACTAATAGTATAAATATGAAGTTTTCACATTTATAATGTTGTTTTAAGCTTTAATTTGATTTTGGGTTTGATATTTACAAAATTAAATTTATAATATGAAAATACTAAACTACATTTACTTGGATTTTTTTTTTCAACAGTCAATAAATGAAAAGATGAAAGCTAAAATATTAGGTATGCTTTCATTTAAAGGGATTTTTTAATTTTAATGTTTTTGTTTAAAGTCATTATTTATAAGAAAAATTGGGAGCAATTTTACTAATTTTATCACATAGTTGCATAATGGTTTTAGGCAAAGTATAAAAAGTAAATGTCATAGTCCTTTATCAAGAAACAAAACAATACTTAAAATTCTAAGTTACACAAAAATTCAAATCTTACAGATATCTTCCACAATTTTTGGCTGCTTCTGGTATTTCAAAATAATTCATGGCATTTAAGACATTCTTTATCTTTTCTTTACTGACCATATTCTTCTTTGGAAAAATAACTGCTTACTTTACTTTCTGCTTAGTTATTAGACAAACCTTGACAGGACTTCTACTACAAGTATTCCCTACTGACATAGTACTTTCTTTTTAGATCCTTCATAGGTCATCTTTTGGGCTTTTATTTTGAAAGACATCTTAGGTTGCAAATCCATTTGTGTGCTGTAATTCAAGTGCTTTACTTCCCAATATTTATTTAATTTTCTTAGTGCCATGTTAATTCAGTATTTCATAGTATTCATATGGAGACAGACTTTCTTCCATTTTTTTGGTAGGCTTTTTCTACTTTACTGAAGACTCTATCAGGAGCAATATAGTTGTGGCTGCAGAATGGGGAACAGACTAGTTTATGACATTTTTAGCTTTCTTCCAAAACAGCTGTAAGCGTGATCTGGTCATCATTATAGTATATTTATTCTGACTTGTAAAGGAGTGTGAAAATAAATGAATTCCAGCTTCTTTTGATGGCTGGGATGCCTCATGGTTTCGAAGAAAATTAGTACAACAGAGGCAATTTAATTGCATCATTTGGGTTCTTCCACTTCTAGCTAAGAGTTAAAAAACAGCATTTTTGTCTATCTGATATTGTGAATGAACCATAATGCACAAATTGTATAGCCAGATTTGTCTATCTATTATACAGTTTGCATTTATCAACTTTTGCCTTCACTTATTGAGAGCATATATCAAATTCTGCAAAAATTACGGTTTTCATTGCCCTGTAGCTCTGGCAAAAAAACTATTTCAGAGGAACTGCATGGCAACAAGGTTGATATGTAACCATAAAATTCTGAATTTTGAAAATTTGAAAGGAAAAAGAAAAAAAAAAAAAAAAGAAAGAAAAAGAAAGAAAAAGAAAGAAAAAAAGAAAGAAAAAGGAAAAAAAAAGAAGAAAAAACACTTTTTATTTCTTTGATGAATGAGATTTTAGTGGAACTGAAGATAATATTACAGAGAATAAAGTAAGCATGGGGTTGAAGAGTAGTGGAAGTAACAACACCGAACATAGATAAGCTACCCCTTCAAATATTTTTAAAACTTTTATTCCTATGCTCATTGTTATACAGGTTTATATCATAATATCTTTCACAGCTACAACTACAATTGATATTTACAGCTGCAAACCTCTTTAATTATCTATGTTTCACTAGCACAAATTTCTCAATCTCAATTGTAACATTTAACTGGTGAGATATCAGCATAAAAATATGCAATAAATTTTCCCCCATCAATTTATATTAAGTATTTTGTATGTTTTGCAGCTTTAATAAGTGCAAAAACATTTCTTATAGGTTCTGCTAATATATGCATTACACAATATCTGCCTTTTTAAGTTTTTAACTTACAGCAGACAAGGACTCTTATAAATAGCTGCAGTTCTCTCATGTAACAATTATGATATGCAACAATATAAACATAAATATGAAATATATATTTATATACAAACAATATTAAATTAAACTATGAAAATCTGTTGAAGATATAATACATTTTTAATATTAATAATAATATATTATATATATATATGTAGTAAGTTCAACATCAACAATGATACTGTGTTATACTGTTTAAATATTTGGCACACATTGCTTATAACATAAGAACAGCAGTGTTATTTTTTATTGTACAACATATTATGATTATAATATTACAAAGCTGTAGTATCCAAACAATATTCCAAACTAGCTGCACATGCACTCATTATTTGGTCTTAGCTGGGGACCTAAAGAAATACCAAGGAATAGCACCAAGTTGAAGCACATGCTTCAGTGTGCATTTTATGCATCATGATCAATCTCATGGAAAAGAATCCAAAGTATGTTTGTGCATTAGCAGACTACATGGCATCAAACAGAAGTATGTGCTTCATTGTATATATATTTGTGTTCTACTAATGTTTGATTTTCATTAGGGATTGGCATTTTTAAAGTTATTCTTGCCTGTTACTGGCTACTTACCTAGCCACTACATTTTCACTACTGCTGTCCTATAAAACAAGCTGTGATGCTGGTCATAGTATGCAGTTATGCCAATAAGCAATAAGAATTATTACTGACTACAATTTTTTTTTTAAAATGAAGTACTTAGATTTAGTCAGTGTTAAAAATTCTGTGATTTGACAAAACTCAAAACATTAACTATATTTGATTCACAAACATAAACACAAGATTAGTGCTTTTATGTACAAAAAAGATAATTAAACATTATGCAAATGCCATTATTTACTTTGTAAATCCAAGGTCTAAATGACATGGTTTTGCTCTAGCAGCTAGAAGTGATATTTATGGTGGCAGATGAAGCAGTATCTGGGCACATTTCTGCTGGGTACTGCAATTTCCCCAGTTCCCAATTATGCCAACTAATCATAACATATCCACTGTTTTGTAATAAAAATGGAATCATTCTTGCTCACTTTCATAAAAGAATTGATGGACTAATTAATTGATCAGTTGATAATGCAAGTGCATTTTTTAAGTTCTCTGCCTGTAGACAAGACACAGAAAATGCCCATCCCTAACATCAAAGTCTAATCAAAGTGTGTTTTTCTGAGGGTGCGGATCACAAAATTGCCACAACACCAGGTAGAAGCACGTGCTTTGTTGTGCCTGTGTTTGCAATCTGCACAGTGTTGTGTGTCTGGTGGCATGTCATGCAATAGTACATTACCACTACGTGACAGGTGACCCAGGTCCACTGTTCAGGCAGCATGGAACAAAACAAGGCCCACTTTCAGTAGATATCTACTGACATGTCAATAATATATGCACACTCATTCTGGTTTTGCCTTAGTACTAGCATACAGAGTTAAAAATACTTTATAATTTATTTGTATTAAAAAAGAGTACAGAATTTATACTAGTTTAAAGAATAAACAGAATTTTTTGCATTTTAAGAATAAATCCATTACTTAATACTATTAACTACATATATCTTTTATATATTATAATTAGGAACATGCATTTTTAGTTAAATTTGCAGCACTTACAGGTGCCATGTAATTGTGTCTATTTTACTGATATATTAGTCTTACACAAATATATGAATGGATAAGTGTTTTGAAGTATCTGCTCAATGGCAGTCTCCTGAAATAGGCAAACTGGTTATTAAAAATTTGACACACACAAGCACTTCACACTTATACCCCAGTCTCTGGACATGACAAAGAACCTTCTTAATCAAAGAAAAATTTGTTGTGTCCAGTCAGGAATTTAATCCAAGGTACATAAGTACAAAAGGCAAGTGCTATATCAACTGCACTATGAAGACAAATATTTTGTTTTATTTGTTGGGAAAATAGATTTTAAAGAATTTTGCATTTTATTTTAAGGACTTTGCATGATTATTTTTACACTTTTCATGGATAGCAATGAAAAGGTTTATGTTGATACCAGGATTCATTAGAGGATTTTGGACATTTTCAAAATTTTTTCATTAAATAAAAAATTTTCCCACATGTAAATCAGATCAAATAATACAATATTGAAATTTTGTTACAGTTCAATATTATAAGATAGGTAATTTAAACAGATTTACTTATCAGAGAAAAACAAGTCAGAGTGTTACCTATTTTCAAAAATGATTAAAACCACTGCAATCTGAGTCACTCATGAAATGCTCACTATCAAAATTTGCACATTAATATCAAACTAACTGGAGAACTCCTACTAAATTCATAGTGATTATCAAGCAAACAAGTTGAAACTTGTCATCTTGCACCATAATATGACTGGTATGCCCTTTTTACTCTTTAATGCTTATTCAATTCTTCTTGGTTTATATGACCTGATCACATAGGATGTGTCCAGGATATGTTAAATACTCTATTCACTTTATATTTTCTCCTCTAGGTCTTTTGAATATTATTTTCAAGAACTCCAGTTCAGAAAATGAATTTACCCATTAGAAAGTTCAATTCTTGGTATTGCATTTCTTTGCACATGCATTTCAAGGTTATTCACTCACCCACTTCATTAACTTTGTCATTACTACTCGTAACAGCCAAGATCTATCCTTGCACTTTCCTTTACATTAATTTCTTCAGTCAGATACTATTTAACAAATGAGATTTGAAAAGTAAGGTAGTATGACAAGTCAAGAGACCACTCTTTGTTGTCAATGATGGGCGTTTAATTGTTTTTGAGGCATGACCTGTTCAAGTGTGTAAGTATAATTTATTAGCATATCTTTTTTTGAATAATAGGAATTTGTTACTCTGCAAAATTTAAATTAGAAGTTTTATGATATACTTTGATATGTAGAGGTAAATGAGGTTAAACCTGTAACAAGATAGTTTGCAACTGAAGTTAAATCAGATACTGTGAAAAGCAGAAATATTTGTTTATACATGTACAATATAAATAGGTTTTCCAAGAGACTGGTATGAGTAACAATGTAAGCAGTTAGGAAACTGCTCAAAAATGGAGCATAATGGAAATGGACAGAAACAGATAAAGCAGCATTCAAATGAATTAAATTTCTACTTGGGAGCACTATTTCTTTGGAATGATCCAGAGATGATGTACTGTTTATTATTTACACCAATTGTAAAATAATTGCTTAATTACTTGTATAGGATTGATTTCTTTGTAACTATTTGAATTTCTGTATAGTATGTTTTCTTAATTTGTTTTTATTGTTGATGTGATTAAGTGTATATAGATATCTTTATTCGGGGCATGATATTCTGGAATCTCTTTTAAATAGTGGTAGTGATCCTGAAATGGGGATATATGAGACCCATATATGTGTGCATGCAGTATCTTAGTTTTATCTTATTTTATATCATTCATTTTTGTACTTCATTTGTTTTGTATGTGCCATAATTGGAAGCAGGGAAAGCTGTAATAAGATCACCAGATACAAGAATCAGTCAATCCAGATAAAATAAGGGTCATACCCATTAACAGTTTTATGTGTATGCATTGTAAACTGAGGGAAGGCAATTGGCTTGACCACTGGACACTTGCTTACAGAAGGTTAGTGCCATATGATGTATTTTAGCAAAAGTCAATCCAATAGTAAAACATTTGGAATTTTAAAGTGTCTTGATTATCTGGGAGAACAGTTGTGAACCCCATTTGGCACCAATATGAACATGAATATAAGTTTGGCTAGTTGTAAAGTACTCTGGTTATTCTGGCTTGGGTGCATGAGTGATGATTTTCTGGCTTAGGTGTGCAAGTGATTATATATTCTGTTTTGAAGATAATTTTGGATCAGTGCAAATGACAAAGTGTCCTTTCCGTAATAAAAACATACTTTTTGAGAAACAATAGTATATATTACATATGAAAATAAAATCAGTGCTGTGAATATGCAAACTGTGTGTTCTCCTATTTTTTTAAATATACCTTCCCTCAATCCCTGCCTCATAGTCATAAAAAATGATTGTTTAAATCATTATTCCAATTATATGCCAGTGGCACCCAGTTTTTCACCCTTATCTTAACTGCCAATCATGAAACCACTTCATTATTGAAAGATCTTTTAGCAAATATAATTTAATTGTTTGCAATAAGAGAACAAGTATAACAGGAGACAATATAGAGGTGTGTTCAATGTTTTTATTCAATTGTGCAAATATAATATACATTTTTTTAAAATATAATCCAATGCCTAATGAATATGAGGGAATCAAAGAAATTACATGATATAGATATATTTTATCCTGTTTCATATATCTTAAAATATTTCATATATAATATATTATATATATATATATATATATATATTTTAATATAATTGCTTAATGAATATGAAGGAACAAAAGAAATTACATGATATTGATATATTTGATCTTGTTTTATATATCTCAAAATATTTCATGTAACCAGACAAAAAAACCTGGAATAAATATCCTATTAATATCAGTACAATATAAAAGTATTTGTTATATCAAATTAAATTGTTGCAACTGTATCTAATACAGATAAGTTTAAAAATAATTTAAATTGTACTTAGTAAGCTATAGACAGTGGCATGGGTATATTCAAAATGGTGGCAAGTAATATGGAGTCAACTATAGCAACAGTGCAAATTTTAAATCTGACAGAGAAATGCTGTTTAGTGAGGGCTTCAATGATTTGTGCACTTGCCAAATAAGAGATGAAGTAAACCACAAAAATGAAGATAAAATCCAACTCCCATAGAATGTGAGAAACAGTTGTTTTTAGCCTGCAACCACCAGTTACAAGTCATCCACGAGAGTGTTGCTTTGCTTTAAGTGGTTATTAGAATTTTGAAGAAAGATTTAGAGGAGGCAAATGCTGAAATATTTAGAATGAATAGCAAAATCCAATGCCTTAGGCAGCAAGCTGACCAGCAAATTGAATGGCAGCATCCTTCAAAATAAAAATATAATTATAAAGTACTGACGTAGTGCAGTGAACAGCAGTTTAAAGGGATCTGTCTTTGGCACAGGAATCAAAGGCAACTAGTTCCAAATTACAATGAAATTTCACTTCAGAACAAGTACTTACCATTAGATCCAGCATTACCAAAACATAACCTAAACTATACTCCTATTTTCTTTCCCATAGAAAATGCAATGAACTGCATTATTGCACAATTCAAAGTGAGATGTCCAGCCCCAGTACCAAAGTTTCATGTGACAGACCATGTCATCTGTATGAGAAAAAGACTACAATCAACTGGAAGACTCAATGGTTTGCCGTGAGTAATCATCTGGACAAAGATGCAACGATTTACTACAACCTGGGATCCAGGATTCAGCATCTTGAAAAGAAGCTGGTTGAAATTAAGATGATCTGGATGGTCATTCATTCAGGGACCAATGATATATGTTCATCATGCATTTCCAAAGAAATTATGGTCAAAATGAACAGATTACTTATTAAAGCCAAAACTCTTTTTCCTCACATGCAATAACTAGTACTATTGATTGGATATGTAAATAGCTTGGCTGTACCTATATAGATTGCAAATTTATGGATTAGAAAACAGGACTTAGGACATGATGATCTTCACCTGAACAGGAACATTCGGAAATTGCTAAACAGAGGGGATTTGTTACCTTATACAAGAAATGAAAATCATCAGGCATTGGTGTAATAATGCATGACAGCTTAGTAACTAAGAGACAACTGAGTGTAACCAAACTTAACTAGCAAGACATGAGGAGAGTGAGTGAACATGCATGCCATCTGTAAGCATTATCCAACAAAATAATGGAGCTCACAATTTTATTTATTACAGAATCAGAAAATATGTTTGTTCTTTGCCTAACAGAACAATGGCTTAATGGAGATCTTTTGAAAATCTTTTTAACTAAATATACATCTTTTAAAAACCATGATTTTTGATTTCTTTTCATTAATTTTTAATTCCCATTGTTTACAAAAAATATTCACAACTTAAACTGCTCTTCTCAATCCTCCACTAGATATAGATACGATTACTAAATCATCTGCCAAAAGCAACCCTGATATTTCCTTGTTATTTATTACTGGTAGATATCTTACTCCTGTTTTACTCTGCATATAATACATAACCTTATCACCTAAAATTTTGACACAGAACAGCTTCCCAATATATATGTTTTTTAATAGTTTAATAAACAACTTCTTTCCTTTTTAGTTTTAACCACATTGCTTTCCATTTATATTATCAAATGCCTTCTCAAAGTCTATAAATATCATATAAATTCTTCCCCTTTTCTTGCTTAAATATTTATCTATAATTGCTCTGTATTTATTACGAAAGCATTATCTGCAGTTCTCCTCCCTATTCTAAAACGGGTTTGATAATTTCTTCTCTTTTGCAACCCATTTCCTTAATTTATTGGCTAGAATTGCTTTACCAAAAATGGAAAGAAGACTTATATCCCTATAATTAGCTTGATTATTTACATCACTTTTCCCTTTATTTATGGGTACTATCATGTTCCTTCTCCATATCTTGGGTATTTCCCTTGTTTCCCTTATTTTATTAAACAATTTAACCACTTAACCTAAACTGAATAAACCACTTAACCATGAATACCTAAGTTTAGGTTATATTGCCACTCCATTGTCAACAGCTTCTTAAGTACAATATTTAAATTTAACCACTATTTTTCTCCTATTATCTTTCTTAACCCAAATCCTCTAGAATTCTCCTGGAATACCATCAATACCACTTGCTTTCTTCAACTTTAACCTCTTAATATGATCATAAAATTCTTCCTCTGAAACTCCCTATTTAAATCATCAATAACTTCCCGATTTCTTAAAAAATCTATTTCTGTTCTAATTAAATTCTCAGCATCCCCAAATGGTATAGCACAGTCAGAATTAGGTAGATATTTCACTAAGAAAAAAACAATCACAAGAATTATGAAATATATATTCAGAATTACCATATTAGAAGAGATAATATATTATTAAAGAATGTTTTAGTATAGAGGAGAAATGTAAGTGGAAAGAATCATGGTATTTCAAAGTGCAGGAAATTTTACAACAGATAGGTTTAGGAAAAGTATGGGTAAATAGGAATTACCAAAACAGAGGATTTCGGAAAGAAATAAATATAAGATTGGAAGACAAGAAATATTTAGTAATTTATGTGAAAAGAGTTCATTCAGATTTAAAAAGGGAATAAAATAGTATGGGGGTAGGGAAAAATATATAGAACAATGTGATAAGATAGGTAGGTAGAGAAGGGTTTCCTTGAGCTAGAACTGGAATTATCAATTTAAAAGGATTAGGATATGATAAAGGAAAGTGTTTAATGTGTGGAGAAGACACTAGAGATTTTTGTTATTTGTTATATTGTAATCAAAGTTATGGAGAGAAAAGGTTTGGAATAAAAAATGGGAAAATTTTCATTAGAAACATAATAATTATATTGGATCATTGTAAAAAATGGAAATATGTAACTTTATTGTAATGTGGCTGTGTTTGTTGGAAATAAGTTCAAATTCAAAAATAAAATATACACTTGCACGTCACTTCTGTTAAGTATCCATTTATGGAAGATATTGTATTTATGTGAATAAAGGTATCAGTTTTAATATTTTATACCAGATATATAAATTTTCAAACGAAATTGACACACAAACATCTGCCATTGAGCTCCCAAAACGAAATATGGTTATTATGTGCATATATTACAATTTTAGCACTTTTCTATGAAAATTGCAGCATGTTCTTAATTAAGTAAAAATAAATGAAAAGCTATAATTTTATGTGGTGACTTCAATGTTTACTTTAGTGAACATTCCAAGAAAATATCTGATTAGTACACATTACCTCTAGTTTTGGTAACTGCTGTACTGAAATTTCCAACACAAACTATCAATAGCAGTGCTTTCACAGTTGACCAAATTTTAATTAATTCTATGCTTAACTATAAAATCAAACCTTTTAATATGAGATGTTGAGATCTTAAATCCCAAATATTAACACTTTCTCTATCAAGATACACCCTGAAAACATGAAAATAATGCGCATTTTCAATGAAAAGCTTATACCTCTTCATCCATCTAATTAAAATTAATCTGGCAAGATGTCTATAATAGAAAAGATCCTGATGAAAAGTTTGATAAGTTCCTTCAAACATTTAAATATTATTTTGATGTTACATTCCCCCAAAAATTGGTAAAAATGAACAAAAAAAAATATGGATAGTTAAAGGAATTTCATGCATAAGAAAAAAATTACACATAATTTTTGTAAACTACTTGTGGTTTCTGTTCAGTTTCAAAATTATTTTCGAATGTATAAAGCAATATAAAATAAAGTTATAAAAGAAGCTAAAAATGATAAATACATTCAAAATACTCCTACTAAAATGATAGGTTCGTGGAGAAATATTAAGAATCAAATGAATGGTAGCTTAATTCCAGATAAGTAATATAAAACTAGAAGAGAATTCAATAGTTATTAAAGACCCAAAACTGTTTGCATAAACTTTTAATATACCTACATTTTATTGGCTTACTAGAAATCTAAAATTTAACAAAATAAATAGCAAGAAAACTACCAGAAGTTTAGTACATACAGATTATATAAGAATGTTTTTGCAATCCATTGACCATTTAGAAATTCAGGCAATAATTTGTAAATTAACAACTAAATATTCCTTTGGAACTGACAACATTCCAGATGGGATAATTAAGAAATGTGCAGATTATGTTGCAAAGCAATAGTGCCCATGAACATGCAATTTATCCACATGCCCTCAAAATAGCTGAAGTGGGAGGGAGGGGAAAAAAAAAACACACACACTAATTACACACCAGTCTCACTGCTAATCTGGTTTTGGAAAAATAAATGAAAAAGTCTTTCACAAGTGGCTCTTAACATTTATGGAATAAAATCTATTTGCAGACCCTGATTTTGGCTTTGGAAGACCTAAATTAACACAAAGTGCACTATATCAATTTATGAACAGTACCTTGAAAGCATTACACAGTAAAAGAAACATTAGAATGATATTTTTTTTATTTATCAAAAGCATTTGATATTATAAATCATGAAGCTCTCTTCAACAAACTAGAAAACTTAGGAATCATGGAGACATGCACTGAAATATGTTACACCATACCTCAAAGAAAGAAAGCAACTAGCAGAAATTACACATATAGAAAGAGACAACATTAAGCAATGCCAGGCTAAATATGGGTTTCACAAGGCTCAATTTAGGACCACTTTATTTTTATTGTAAATGATTTTAAAAATAACATCTCTTCCACACTATTACTCAGTATGCAGACGATACAAGCATAACAGTAAAATGCAAAAAATATGAAAACCTACAGCCACTAGTTAATAAAGGTCTAACCAAATGTTTTAGGTGGTTTGACAAAAACTGTCTTGAACATTAATATGGAAAACACACTTGCAGATCATTTTCATCTTAGGAGGAAAAGAAAAGAAGAAGAAGAAAAAAATTGGAAACAAACTAATTTTCAATAATCAATTATAACAAATGCAAATGAATTTTAATATCTTGGTGTATGGGTTGACAGAAACTTCAAATATGACAATCATACAGAATACTTTCAATATTAATTCAATTTGGAATCGAACACAGTGAACACACATTAATAATCTCTTCTGAGCCGAAATATTTAGAACACTCTTTATGGTTTCACTTACAAGAGAATTACTCAGGATATGTTTCATGGAACAATTGTCCTAATCCTCACCTGTTAAACAACTGTTCAATGTATTACATTTTGTTATTTCAAACCTGATCAGTAGTAGTCTTGTTCTGTTTGGCTTGATGGCCAATATAATTTCAATATTAATTCAATTTGGAATGGAACACAGTGAAACATACATTAATAATCTGTTCTGAGTCGAAATATTTAGAACTCTTGATGGCTTCACTTCAAGAGATTTACTCAAGACAATTGTTCCATGAAATATATATGAGTAAATCTCACGTAAGTGAAACCATAAAGAGTGCTCTAAATATTTTGACTCAGAAGAGATTATATAGAATACTTGTTAAACAATCTTAACAAATTTATTTAACTTCTACTTAGGAAGTTATAGGCGATAGTAATATATTCTATTAGGATTTATTAAGTTGCTCACACAAACTCCATTTACTGATACATTAGGATATGTTTCAGGAACAATTGTTCTCATCATCATCTGTTGACCAACCACCTGATGTGGTGACTGAATCTCAAGGTGCTTCTATGGCAGTCTCTGATGTTTCAAATAGGAACTGCTGAGTTCACCCGTGAGTGAAACATTGGATAGCTCTATTGGATTGTGAGGTTCTTTCAGCAGTTTAACCTCTGGTTTAATTTTATCATTTATCTATTTGTTTAAAACAAATATGACTAAAGTGTTCCTTTCTCTGAATTTCTAATTTTCTCTTTGTTTTATTGATGCAGTTTTGATTACATCCTACACATTCAATTTCATGAATTCCTGATTTTTGTTCTGTTGGTATGTGTCTTTTATTGCGGAAACTTGTAAATTTTTGAAATTATATTAGTTCTTTGGGGCTAACTTTATGCTATGTTCTTTGAATATCTTATTAAATTTGCTATGGTAATTTGGATGATATGTGAAAGTTTTGCATTTCTCTTTCCATTATGTTCTTCAGTGCAGAAACTTCTCTTATAGATTTTTGTCTTTTAAATTTATTGATAATTTTTATTATTGTATCTTTGTAGAAACCATTGACTATTGCTGATTTAATTATCTGTTGGCAATTTAATTATCTGTTTTGTACTCTGTTTCTGTGAGTGGGATTATTCTGTGTGCCAAGCAGTAGAACACTGTATATTTGTGTGGGATGGGGTTACAATGTTATTTTTTATGTAATTTTCTGAGTGCATGTGTGTCTTTTCTATGGATTCCAAAGGTAGCTCTGTCTGCATTTTTTATAATTCTTAAATCTAGGAAGGGCACCATTTTCCTCTCCTTTCATGGTAACTGTATAGATTTATGTGGTAAATTAAGAAGTTTCAGAGCACCTATTGAATGTTTTTTCGATATTATTGCAAATATGTCATTCATACACATATACCATGTTTTGAAAAGTAATGGGAAGGCTTTGGTGATATGTATTTCAATAGCTCATGAATAAATCTTTTAGAAATGGAGATAGGAGATTTCTCATTTCTAGACCAGAAACTTATGGCAAAATTTTTAGCTAAAACACAATATGGGCACAGTGCTCCATCGCGTAAAAGTGAGTATGAGTGGATTGAGAAGTTTAAAAGTGGCTAGACAAGTATTACACACAAAGAGGAACAGGACAATTGTTAACCTCCACTACTGATGAGAAGATTCAGCTAGCTCAAGAGATGGTACTGGTGAATGGAAAGTTGCCTCCTGAGGTAGCATGTTCTCTGTAAATTAGTCACGGTTCTGCCTATCAAATCATCCATAATGAGCTTGGCTTCCATAAAGTCTGTGCAGATTGGGTGCCAAGAGAGCTTAATGGAAAGCACATATGCATACATGGTGAGATCTGCCATCTTACTTGATCACTATAACAATGAAGGCATAGGATTCTTGAGGATGATGATGATGAATTTATTTATGGATGCTCTTTAACATCTCAGGTCATCAGCATCCCATTCAACTCAGGGCATGAAACGGCTGACAAATTTTGCTCAAAGGCCTCTCTTTCAGGCTTGAAGTTCTTTTTCATGCCGTAAATCTACAACGCGGGACGCATAGCTTTACTTCCCTTCTGAAGGAAGCCATACTTAGGATTTTTATGCCCGAAAAAATCCATCGGTCCTGGCCGGGTTCGAACCCACGATCTTGGGTATACAAATTCTTGAGGAGAATATTCACAGAGGATGAAACATGGATTCATCGCTATTAGCCAGAATCCAAATGCCAGAGTATGGAATGGAAACATCTGGGATTATCAATGAATAAGAACAGGAAAGATGATGCTGTTTTTTTGGGGGGGGATACAAAAACACCTATACTGGAAAAATACCTGGAAAAGAGGTATACAATCAACAGTGCAAGATACAATGATTTGCTGGTCAACAATCTGAAATCAGCAATTTGCACCAAATGCTGAGGTCTATTGTAAAAGAAAGTGTTGCTTTTGCATGATTGCAATGCCATCCAAACCATTAAAGTCATTAACCATTTGGGTGTCGAAGTGCTGGAATATCTTGCCTAGAGCCCAGATCTTGTCTCTTCCAACTATCATCTCCTTGGACTGCTCTAAGATGCTTAAGAGGTCTACCGATGAAGAGAGGGAAGCAATGCATAAGTGATTGCACAACCAACCAAAAGCTTTCCTCTTGGAAGGAATATGCAAACTTGTGGAAGGCTGGATCAAATATATTGAAAAGAAAGAGACTATGGAGATAAATGAATGCTTGTTCAACCCCTAATGGAAATACAAGATTGCAAACAATTGTAACGTTCCCTTGTGTTAGTTTTTATTAATATGGTTGCATAACAAATATTTAATTCCATTGTTACTACACTGTTCACTGTGTAGTAACAAGCTTCCAAAAGTTTGTTATTTAGATGAAACTTACAAGGAACCAATGGTAATCAAATTGCTCTTATCCAATAACAGCTCTGTATTCATTTAAAATGCTTCATCTCTAAAATCTAGTGTCTGCTATACCTTACCCAAAATATGTCTGTAACGCATATAATATAAAAAAAAATCATCTAATTTTAAGGAAATATGTTCCAAGGAACTGACTTACCTGAATTTACTGTGTATCGTGTCTTAGCACTTGTGCAATAGGCTTCTATGACACGTAAAATTTGGGCATCCTCTTCAAAACTTCGCTCATCTACAGATATATTAAAATAAGCATAAATAAAACAAAATTGTTGAATTGTTTAGTAAATGCAAAAGGGTTAAACTGCTTATATATCAGGCTATTTTCTAGTATGATTCCAATCACATCTTTCAATCATTAAATTACATTACAGTTAATATATTACCTATTGTTATACATACATACATACATACATACACACACACACACATACATACACACCATTTCCTTAATACTATACATTTCCCCAATTTGTTATTCTTTTCTCTTTACTCCCTAAATCCAACTCTTAATCCTAAGGTCTTTATTCCCAGTTAACTATAAAACAATTTTAGCTGCCATTTCTTTTTTGATGTAGGTTATTTCTCTTGAATCAGCCCATTCTTCAACTACTTTCAATAAAATAAATTACTATTTAACCCCTATAAAACCTTTTCTGGAAACAGATATTAAAAGTTCAGTTAAAATATTAATTACAACCTTTACCTCTCTATAAATGTGACAAACACCCTGTTCCATTGTTCAAATAAAGCCCTTCATTCTCTACAATGTGCTCACAATGCCTGCATTTGCTATGCATGCAACCTACCTAAATCAGATCATAATACTCCAGTCAAGCCACTAATCGAAACTATATAATTTCCCACTTTTCTTGATTGTTACACTTATCAACATATTTATTCCATTAATAATCAATCTTTGAATTTGTACAATGAGTTTCAATTATATGATTGGCTTCACTGTACAAGCTCCAATTAACATTTCTAGTTAACATTTTATGTTTATTCAACCTAAAACATGTATCGACTACTCAGTTTTTTCAATTAACCTTAAAAACCTGCCCCCCAAACTGCACACAATGCTGACTCTGAAGGCATTTTGCCTTCTTGACAAAAAATTTCCACATTGAAACAGGAACCTGTTTAAGTATTCAAATGCAATGAAGGCAATAGCGATGGGACTTCTTATGAAGTTAACAGAAAAAGACTTCCAGCAGTGGAAGATTTGCATGGAGCATTGTTGGGATCTGGGAAGGGGTATAGTGCCAAGGCATCCACCTAGTACTTTTTCTACAAATTGGATTCACTCTGATTCTTTATTATAAGTATTAAAGTATAATAAAAATGTGTTCACAATTTTGGCTTGCTAACTTACTTACAACATTAAGTGTTTTCTGTAGCTATTTAAATGAAAGTGGGAAGAAATTTCCTTGATTCCCTTAACAAATGCAATTACATCCATACTTTGCAGTATAGGTGAGTGTGAATGTAGTTTTAGTACTATGAACACAATCATCAATGCACTTAGAACAAAACTATTGATTAGCAATGTTTCATCTGTGATGTTCATAAAATTTAACAGACCACCGGTTTTTAGATGGAATACATTCTATACATTAGGTCATGGTTATTACATCATTGCTCAGTAGATATTCATTGATTATGGCAAGCAACAGAAAGCAAGAGGAGAGGGATATGTATGTTGGGTATGTATACATTAATAATTAAATTTGCCATTATTTTCTTAATTTGCCTATGAGTGTGAATTAGTAATACTTATAAAAAATAGCACTAACAGTACTACTACTACTTCTATCAATACAATAATAATATGTTTTTGGGAAGCACTTGAACTATTTTTTACTACACTTTTGATTGGGGAGCGGAATATTTTGAAGGTGATAATATTTAAAATGTATAATCTGTTGAATAAAATTTTTATAATAGAAGTCTGATTATTTTCTATGCATAAACCATAGAATCTAGGTAATACAGATAAAAATAACCTATTAAGATACTTTGGATTTAGAGAACCTTTATGCAACTTATCATCTGTACTATTTACAAATTTCAGATAACATTATTAATATAGTTACATGAGCAATACCATTGACATTGTATACATATCATACAGATATCTGCAAGTTTGTTTATCCCAATGTATATGAGGACACATCCAGAAAGTAAGCTCTGATTGATCATAAAATGAGACAGGAACATCAAAAGAAAACTATATTTATTGCAGCAGATCATTTATTCATAATGTACTTTTTGACATATGCAATGCCCTTGATTTGACATTTGTCATAGCATGGCAATAACCTTTGTATATCCATATTATATAATCTGTGTCTAAGATTGGAAAATGCCCACCCTTTCTTTCCATATTTCTTGTTCTGCATAGCCCTCTACAATTTCTGCAAAGTGGCACATTTATGGACACTGATGGTATGCCCTGTGGCATCAGTTCTGCTCAATATGTTGCTGAATACTTTCCTCCATTTATGGCATAATAGAGATGATCATGCATTAGGGTCTTTGTCATGGATGTTGGATTGGCCTTCTATGAAATACCTGCACCAATGTCTGGTCCATATGTCTTATACACCTCTGCTGGAATTAGCTTTTTAGAGTGCAAAACCTGATGGTATATTCCTTACAGTCAGCAGGAGAGCCCATGAGAACTTCCATCTTTCCACAAACAATGAATTATATTAATGCTCTGACCATTAGTGCAAAGTACAGATGGTTTGGGAACTTGTTTTCTAGATGTGTGTCTCATATAGCACAGGACTGCATTTCAAAACTTTTTTATGAGGTCAAGGATTTTATAATTGACTTTTTATATTCCTTGTGTGTGAATTACAAATATGATTAATTTTGCTCAGTCAAGTTAGATTCCTTTACTACCTAAATTTTTAGATAGTATGTATTATAGAAATAAAACATATATGTAAGAAACATTTAAGAAACTACTGTTAAGAAACAGACTTAAATTCACATCAGATGTGCATTAAATATATGATATAATACATAAATACAGTTATGTGGAAGAAGGGCCTTTTCAAGAAATTAAATTTGTTGAAAATCATGCTCAAGGCCATAGCTGGCAACTCATTAGAAGGCAGAAAGAGGGTAAAATTATCTTCTTTCTTCAGCTTCTGACTTGAATTTTCTGAGTGATAAGATTGCTCAAAATGAATAGAAAGTACAACAATCACCCAGACCATTTTTGCTACATTTGTGGAAAGTCACCATGCCATATTGAAAATCGATAACCACTCCTTTTGTGTTTACTTTGGTGTTAGTATTGATGACCAGAGCAAACCTTTTCTATTTGTGTGGAAGTCTGTGGCAATGCAGCAAAAAGAAGCTGATTAAGTCTAGATTTTTGTGTGCCTATCGTTTGAAGGGAAGGAAAAATATCATACAACTGTCTTTTATTTCTCCATGACAAATTTACAACGTAAGTTGCAGTGAAATATGATTTAAACTGCAATTATCAGTTCTTTTGCTTTCTGAAATCACAAGTTTTAACATTCAGTTAAGCCAAATTAAGAGTAGGTATTTTATGGCAGCCCTTTTATTAGGAAGCTAATCAATATTATTGGATGATATTGTGAAGGCTAAAGAGAGGGATTTCTGGCTCACATTGAAATCTGTTATTTAGAACTTTCTGGGCAACAATAGGAGCCCAGAGTATGAACAATCTATTGAGGAACTCCTGCAGAGTTACCAGGCTCTTGGTGCATTATGTCCATAAAGATTCACTTCCTTAGCTTACAATTAGTACAAGGTGACTGCTTTCATAAAAACAGAGTGATGATGAAAGAAGGGTACCAGAGTTGTTGGCGCATGATTGTAGACTATTGCTGGTGCCTCAAGATGTATGTTCCAAATACAAAATATGCATGGAAGTCCTTGAAAAGTTCCTTTTTTCCGCAATAATGATATTTATGTTTCATTCCATATATATATATTTATTTATAATCATGGGAATGTAAGTCTGATTTTGAAACTATGATTAGCATAGTTTCATTACTATAATTTATTTATTAAATACCATCTTTTCAAAAAATGTGACAGCAAGAAAACCTGATTTGACTGAGTGAAATGAGTTACTTTTTGGATTCAGCATGTACTAAATATAAAGGAACAGTTAAAAATGTTGACTTCAAAAATGATACAAACCAGTGGTAATAGACTGTTTCAATACAACTGCTAAGTTGGAATTAACTGGCTTATATGCTGCAAGTACAGGAACAAAAAGAAGCAACTACTCACTTTGTTTCTTGGCACATCTGGCAGATTTTCTATGGTTGTCATCACGACCAAGAGCAAGGCAGGGACGAAGGGGAGGGGAGGGACGTAGACAAGACATGCTCCACCCCTTATTAACTGGCTGAGGGGTTGGCTTCACACTGCTTGACTGTGGCACACTCACACGTGTTGTCAGTGGGGACATCTGCCATTGTACAGAAAACACTTACTTAGGAAATATGAACAGCTGTGAAATGGTAGCATTAGAAAATCCTTCTGCTATATTTGAATTATATTATTTACAATTATAGTTGGGCTATGAAGGTAGTTGAGATATAAAACATAGTAAGGAATATTTCTAAATCATATGCCTGAATCAGATTATGAGAATAGAATTTGTATAAATTTTCTTCACAATTGAATCTTAGCAAAGGCTTCTATTATATGATTGCTAACTATGTCAGAAAAGGCATTTTGAGATATTAAGGGAAATTTTCTTACTTGAATGCCAATATTTTTTTCTTTACTTTGAGTAGTTTTTGATTCCAGTTTTCCCTACTGAAGCATCACAGGCAGTGGATACTAATTATACATGAAATATATATACTGGGAAAGGATTTTTTTATTGGAAGCACTCCAGGTCTATGTTTTAGGGTTCCTCCCCAGCATTTGCCACTGGTGACAATTGAGAAAAACCTGGAAGAACCCTCAATCAGGGAAGACAGTCCTGGTGGGAATTGAACTGCAGATCTCCCACTCACAAGTCTGTGCCTTAATAACCTCTGTAACCTGTATTGGTGTTTCTCATGCTTTCCACTGATGATGTGAAGGAACACAAAGGTATAAAATGCATTAAGAAGGCAAATGTGACAAAGGACAACTATCACATAATGCCTCCATATTCAAAAAAGAAAATTCAGAATAATTAAAAAACTGTGTTTGAACAAAACACTTTTCTCTTGTTTCCAAAGAGAAAGTTCAGAAGGATGGAGGGGCAATTGCGACATTCACTTATATTATGCCATCATGTCACCTAGGCTTACTCTTGGTAGCATGGTGATGGTGGATGTAGTAGTGGCAATGCAAGGTGCTGCAGCCACAACTTGGATCCATGCATTAACGAGCAAAAAACACATCCTTGTGAATTAAGATAAATTTGATTAATGAACTGGGATAATTTAATATAATAATTATTAAATTTAAAATTATGAACATGACTAAAATTACTTATGCTTTTTCAAAGAAAATATTGAAAATAATATGATCTTGACTGTTAACTCAATCATTCAAATGGATTCATATTCTGCTAATGTTGGTCCTGGTGGTGTAGTGGTAACCATACTTGCCTTCTAAACCCAAGATCGCGGGTTCAAACCCGGCCAGGAACGATGGATTTTTTTTGGGCATAAAAATCTTAAATCCTAAGTATGGCTTCCTTCGGAAGGGAAGTAAAGCTATCGTACATTTACGGCACGAAAAAAAAACCTCAAGTCTGAAAGAAGAGGCCTCTGAGCAAAATTTGTCAGCCGTTTCACACCCTGAATTGAATGGGCTCTGATAACCTGAGATGTTAAAGAGCGTCCTTAAAAAAATAAACAAATAAATAAAAAATGCTGATGAAAAACACCGAGGGCCTAAAATGTATTCACATATGAACTAAAGAAATCAAATGAATATCTATTATCCTCTTTGGATTCCTGAGTTGTAAGACTTGTACTTCTGTAATCTTGTATAGATGAAATTTTAGTAATTTTGTAGCATACTGCTGATCCATAGTTGACTCATTCTTGTTGGATTAAATTTGGACAAAGATTTCATAGCACTGATACAGGGATAGCTGTTTAATTTTCAGGATTGTACTAACTAGAAAGCCATAACTCACTAACTCTTATTTCTTTTCAATTCTTGATACAATACAAAGTTGCATTCTCTGATACCATTCATTGTAGATGCCATGCCATGCTGATTTAGGGATAGCACCTATCTCTTGTTTGTAGGATGCAACAATTTCTTCCAGACTACCAAATTCATGTTTTAGTTTTCCTTAACAGCTGGAAACAAAAACATCATACGGAGCCAGATCTGGACTATATAGTGGGTGGTTCATCAGTGTCACTCCCAATTCTTGCAGAAATTTCAGTTTTTTCAAAGTGATGTGCACAAAGGCATTATCATGGCAAAGTAGCAATCTCTATAACTTAGGCTGGGGAGGGGGAACTGTTGTGTACCAGTTGACAGTGACTGCTTTTGTTCCTGGAGTAAAATGGTTACAAAATAGCCACTTGCTGGCAAAAAACTGGCAATCATCTTATGACCTACACTTCAACAATTTTTATTGGTGGATTATAATTGGGAAACCCAGATTGCTGACTGTCTCTTTGATTCCAGTTCATATTGGTAAATCCAGTATTCATTACCTGTGAAGATATTTTGGGCACAGGAGCTGCCATTGTGGAAACGATGGTACTATCACTCTTGCCTTTTGTTTTTCAGTGAATCTTTGAGGTACTAATGACAACAAAGCTTCCTCATATTAAGATATTTGCATAGAATTTTCAACATCCGCAGTGAATGAATATTTAGAAATTCTTCTATTTCTGTAAGTCACTTGCAGATCATTCTTCACTATGGCTTCTACAGAAGCAATGTTTTCCTCTGTGACTATATTGCTGAACCCCTTGTGTGCTGTCTAAATTCTGTAATAGACTTTTGTAAATGAAGGAGCAGAGTCTGGAAAAGCTCTCTGTAATTTCTCTAGGCATTCTTGTTGGCTCAGGCACTTATAATCATAAATCTCATCACATGAAAATGCTCTCAAATCACCTCATTCTTTGAGTGTCAGAGAGAAAATGCTGACCACAATTAACATTTTGTTGTTCAAGATTCTGAGACCAAAATTTCACATGAAGGAGCAACATTCTCAAATGTGCTAACTATTGATTTTGGTGTTAAACCTTTCTGTGGAGATATTTAATAACAGCAAGAAACCTTATATATCCCCATTTCTTGAAATCTTTGCAAAACTTCTATTTTAAATTTACATAACTTACAAGCTATTTAACTTCAATAATATATGACACTTCATTGAACTCATAAATAATAATTAAATTGGGTGTTATGACAATTATATTTCAAGGCCTATTATTTTAGGAATTATAAACAATTGATATCATTGTATGATTCAGTTGAACTACACACTCTTAAAGCTTCACTTACTTTTCATAAACGTATGGAACCGGTTTCGAGAACATTTAGTTCCCATCTTGAAACTGGTTTCATACATTTATGAAAAGTAAGTGAAGCTTTAAGAGTGTGTAGTTCAACTGAATCATACAATGATATCAATTAATATGATTAGCTTCACTGTGCAAGTTACAATTTACATTTTAATTATAAATACTGTTTAGCCCTTGTGTATCAATGAAAAGAGCTGCACAAATTCATTCTGCATACTAGATGTATTAGATGTATTTATACCATGTGCTTATTCTGCTATGAAATCAGAGTTTGTACACACTAATGGAAATTGGTTGACTTTCAGTGGATGCACAATAAGGACTGGAGTTAAGGTTCTGCTAACACATGCAACTGAGCTTGCTCAGTAATGTTTATCGCACACTCACTGTTTTAAGTGGCAAAATATGAATCTTACTTAAATGATTGAGTCAAGATCACATTATTTTCAATATTTTCTTTGAACTTACAATATGAATAACCTAATCACTAAGACTTGACATGTATTATGTAGTTAATATTGCGTGATATATGGAGGAATGCCTGCTCAATGTTATCACCATTGAACTGTTGCACTTTTACAGAAAATGAAAACATAAATACTACCCATCCGCCATATTTGCCTGAACAGGTTCTAGGCAGCTTTCCAGAAGCTGTTTGCAGTTGCATTTCTTTAGGAAGTCTGTGCTAAGACTTTTTTACTGTGTATTTGTGTGGTGTGGAGTGTGCGGAGAATGAGATATATGCTAAGACAGATAATACTTACTTATGATTATGTATAAACAAAATTGTATAAGTATTGTAGCAGAGAATTTCATGCTAAATTTCAAGGAGTAACATCTCTAATGCGAAATGCAATGTTCAGATTGGTGAACAAGGCATTTTTATTGATAAGAAGTTGAGACTAAAAAAACTGTTTTAACAGAGGAAAAACTTGATGAAATAAGTTTTCAATTAGAAACACCTTCTTAAAAATCTTTAATATAATTAGACCAGCAAGCTGGTAGTGCATACAAAGCTACTTAGTTGCTCCATCTTCATTCATATAAAATTATTACTGTACCTGAAATAAAACCCTTGGACTATGAATAATAAGGTTAATAATGAACTATGAGGTTCTGTAACTGGTTTATCTAAACATATTTTACAGATGAAGCTAACTTCTGTTTCTCAGGATAGTGAACTTGCAAAACAATAGGTATTGGAGTAGTGTAAACTCTAGTGAAATAAACTTCCACTTTATGGCCAAAAGATAGGCATGTAGTGTGCTAATAGTTTGAGTCGCATCATTGGACCTATAATTTATGAAGGTACTTTTAATGTTTACCAGTACATAAATAAGATATTGGATTTATTTTTTATTAATTAGCACCTGCAGACTAGTATGGGTATTTTATGCAAGATTCATCCACAGCTACAGAAACTCTCCTAGTATTCGTGGTGTGTATGGTTAAAAAAATTATGAAGCTAGACTTATTAGTTTGGATTTGTGGCCCCTAAATCTCAAGATTGAAATCTATGGGAAAATTCAGAAACATTTATGTGATCTGGAAGTGCTGAAACAAAATATCTGGGAGGCAATTTAAAATGTGTGGGAAGATGAATTGCAATGCATACCTCAAAATCTTTTCAAATGAATTCAACCATATCTCACAGAGTAGAGCAGGCACTTGGAGAGTAAAATATTTACTATTATTAATTACTGATAATGAAAGCAAAAATGTATACTGTTAGTTCTGAATGTACAACATGATTTCCCTCAGCAAGAGGCAAGACCATCATGCAGTAACTTCCTAATGGAAAATTAATTTCCGATTGTGTAGTGAAACGAAGAATAAGTTATGCAATATGTTTTTAGCAGTAACCAAGAAAATTCATTTATTTTAAATTACAATTTAACAACTAATGCAGATTACATTTTCTTATCATTTGAAAGCATTTAGAAAATGTCTTGATCTAAACTTCTTTGCAGATATCACTTGGGTCTTTGAATCAATGACAAGCTGAATTCACATCACTGCACTGCTACATAGAGACACATATGGTATTGTTGTATTACCAGAAAAATGATTTGTACTAACACTGCAAATACAAAAACATATGATGTCTAGAATCTCCACCTCTCATTAGTTTCTGTTAAGTCATGAATGAGAAAGATTGGTTTCTCTTTTAATGATATTTGACAAGCAGTTTTATCTGGAGACTAAGAAATATGGTCAGCAACAACCTGCGAAGGCAGGTCCATAAGTTTCCGGCCTAACCATTATCTGAGTATAATTAAGACAACAACTATATTTCATTTTTCAATATAGTTACCCTTTATTGCAATATACTTCTCACATCTTTGAATTAACATTTCAACCCCTCCCCTTCCAATAGTCATAAGTTTTGTCTGCAAAATGGGCATAAACAGCATCCATCACTTCTTTGTCACACTTAAATTTTTTTCTCGAAGGCTCTTCTTGAGTTCTGAGAAGAGGAAATAGTCATTGGAGCTAGATCTGGGCTTTAGAGTGGATGATTGATCTCCTTGAAGCCACATTTCTTCACAGCTTCCTTTGCAACAAGAGCTGTATGCACAAGAGTATTGTTGTGAATAAGTTGCACACCACTACTCAAATTTCCTTGCCTTTTCTCTTTGATAGAAGTATGTAGTCTGTGCAGTAGGACAGCATAGTACTCCCCATTTACTGTGTTGTTCCTCTCCTTCAAGTCAATGAAGAGTATTCCTTCACAGTCCAAAAAGATTGTAGCCATAATCTTCTTGGTTGACCGAGTGATCTTGGTCTTTAGAGGTGATTCTTCACCAGGTTTACATCAGCCACTCCATATATTCTCTTTTGGACAAGGGATCATAGTAGAGGACAATAGTGTCATCTCCTATAATAATAGTTTGCAGAACTTCTTTCTTGTTGCCATGGTAGAGCTCCAAAAATGCCTGACAACAGATGACTCATTGCTGCTTTTGGACTGAGGAAAGAAGTCTAGGCACCCATTTTGTGCTAACCTTATTCATGTATAAATGTTCATGAATAATTCGAAGGACTGTTGATTTAGAAAGGCCCATCTTGCTGCTATTTCTGTAATTTTGAGCCGCTGGTCTTCCATACTTTCTCCATTCACAAGAGTGAGTTTTCAGGAGTGTGACCTCCAAGGGCTGACCTGTATGCTCTTCTTCTTCAATGCTTTCTCAACCCATTCAAAAAAGTTTGGTTCAATCTTTTACAGCAGAATATGAAGGGGATGCTTCCCCATACATACCATGCAATCGCTATTTAATTTCATTTGGAGTAAGTCCTTCTTTTGTGAGGAACTTAATAACAGCTCAATACTCCATTTTGAACATATCACAGTCTTCTACACATAGCCTTCTTTATGCAACTATATCTGAACAACTGAACACAGCAGAGCAGAAGTTACAGCTGCAATTATTTATTTAACATCAGGTATGACACCAGATAAGGCTTTTGTGAGGGCAATAATCCTTATTGGTAAGGCTGGAAACTTATGGACTTCCCTCATATATGTATTAACTCAAGGGGGAATATATACTACATTAATGTGTTCAGTGGTTAACACTAACTCCACTTACTTTTTTTAAAACTTTGGACTAGTTTCGGGAGAGGTTCCTCCCATCATCGGCTGTTGTTGATGGAATGCCGTTGTTCGAAACGGGGGATGGACGCCCGTTCGTTCTTGTGGTGGTATCTTGTGGTTCTAGTAGAAACTTGCTGAGTTCATCCAGTGGCAGAAAATCAAAATTCATTAAGTTGTTCTTATTTTTTAAAATGAAAATTCTCTCCCATGTGGATAGTTCTGTTGGGTTGTGAAGTTGTTTCAATAATTTAATTTCTGGTTTTATTTCATGATTTTTGTTCCAAAAATGAGCTGCTATTGCTGATTTGTCTATCTGTTTCAATCTAATGTTCCTAAAATGTTCTTTTCTTCAAATTTCTACATTTCTTTTCGTTTTTTCAATGTAGCTCTGCTCACAATCTGCACATTTAATCTCATATATTCCTGATTTTTGCTCTGTAGGGATGGTATCTTTCATTGTGCAATGTACTAAATTTTTTATATTATATTTGTTCTTTGGGGCTAACATAATTCCATGTTCTTTGAATATCTTCTTAAATTTGTTGTGGTAAGTTGGGTGGTATGTGAAACTTTTGAATTTATAACTGTCTTTGGTGTTCTTAAGAGTGGAAACTTCTTTAATCGATTTTTGTCTTTTAGCTTTATTGATGATTTTTGTTACTGAGTCTGTGCTGAAACCGTTGGTTATAGCCGTCTTCATTATATGTTGATGTTCCATTTTGTAGTCGGTTTCAGTCAATGGGATGTTGATTAGTCTGTGTGCTAAACTGTGAAACACTGCATATTTATGTGGGATGGGGTTACAGCTATCATTTTTTATGTAATTTTCTGTGTGTGTTTGTTTCCTGTGAATTCCAGAGCTAAGACTGTTTGCATTTCTTATTATTTTTAAATCAAGGAATGGAAGACATCCATTTCTCTCTTCTTCTATGGTAAACTGTATAGATTTGTGTTGTAAGTTAAGGAGCTTCAATGTATCGGTAGAATGTTTTTTTGGTATTATTGCAAATATGTCACCCACATATCTATGCCATGTCTTGAAGATCAACGGGAATGCTTTGGTGATATGTACTTCGAAGGAACTCATGAAAAGATCCGCCAGAAACGGAAACAAACGGTTTCCCATAGCTAGACCATAAACTTGTTGGTAATATTTTTTATTGAAACTGAAGAAGTTTTGTTGGATGCAAATATCGGTTAGTTTCAGCAAATCTTCTACTTCTTCTGTTTTTAAGTTTATAGATGTTAACCATTTTTTTAATCTTTGCATAAAGTTTTCTACTGGAATGCTCGGAAATAAGGCTTTCACGTTGAATAACACCATTATATCTCCAGTTTTTATTTTGCTACGTTTAAGATTTTCAACTAGCTCAAATGAATTTTTAATGTTTAAGCTCTGGAATTTTTTAAACAAATTGAAAATGTTGATCAGTTTTTTTGCTAGTTGGTATGTGGGTGAGTTTATGTTATTAATTATTGGTCTCATGCTGTTATCATTTTTGTGTATTTTTGGGAGTGCATAAAGTCTGGGTATTACCGGGTTGCTCTGTGTGATTTTCATTTTTTCTTTAGTGGACAGTATATTCACTTCATTTAATGATTTACTCAACTTTTTTGTACATCGGTTGAGTGGATTATTTTCTATTGGTTTATAGGCTTCTCCCATTAACATATTCTCAACTCTATTTGTGTATTCTTCCAGGTCTAAAATGGCAATTTTATTTCCTTTGTCTGCTTTTGTATATATTACTGGCTTTTCTTTTAACTTTTTTAATGTACTTCTGTAGTTTTTGCATTTATTTTCGTTTTTTATCTTTTCCAAAATGTTTTTGCATTTCATCTTAACAAATGATTTTTTGCTATCTTTATGGTGGTGGGTGGCTATGTCGATGTACGCTATGTATTCCTCTATTTTTTCCGAAAAATCTACGCACGTTTTGTTTGTTTAAGAACTGAATTTCTTTGTTTGAAAATGTGGAGCTGGAGAGGTTAATTACATTGTTTATCGTTTGTGCGCATGGCGTGGCATTGGTACAGTTTTGATTTGGTGTTTTCGTAGATTGCGCAGTTTCTTTTTTAGTTTTTGGTTCTTGTATTTCATGTAGTTCTTTAAATTTTGTTGTGAATTTCGCTGCAAGTTTGTCCATAAATGTAGTTCTTATGTTTTGGATAGTTTTAGATGTAAATCATACATTTTTAAGTCATTTTCATTTAGTTTTTTATATTATACGCCCTTTTCTATTTCTATTACTCTTTTTTCGGCTGCTTTTTAATGAATGCTATTGTCTATTTTAACCGTTTTTCTTACAAATTTAGGGGTGACTTTATATTTTAGGCATAATTTCAGGAAATGTATGTTAGCTGCAATATTTCATTTCTTCATTTGTAATTTTAAGTAGTTTTTTTATGTCCCGTTCCCACATCCCACATAAAAATGCAGTGTTTCACAGTTTAGCACACAAACTAATCAACATCCCATTGACTGAAACCGAGTACAAAATGGAACATCAACATATAATGAAGACGGCTATAACCAATGGTTTCAACACAGACTCAGCAACAAAAATCATCAATAAAGCTAAATGACAAAAATTCATTAAAGAAGTTTCCACACTTAAGAACACCAAAGACAGTTATAAATTCAAAAGTTTCACATACCACCCAACTTACCACAACAAATTTAAGAAGATATTCAAAGAACATGGAATTATGTTAGCCCCAAAGAACAAATATAATATAAAAAATTTAGTACATTGCACAATGAAAGATACCATCCCTACAGAGCAAAAATCAGGAATATATGAGGTTAAATGTGCAGATTGTGAGCAGAGCTACATTGGAAAAATGAAAAGAAATGTAGAAATTCGAAGAAAAGAACATTTTAGGAACATTAGATTGAAACAGATAAGACAAATCAGCAATAGCAGCTCATTTTTGGAACAAAAATCATGAAATAAAACCAGAAATTAAATTACTGAAACAACTTCACAACCCAATAGAACTATCCACATGGGAGAGAATTTTCATTTTAAAAAATAAGAACAACTTAATGAATTTTGATTTTCTGCCGCTGGATGAACTCAGCAAGTTTCTACTAGAACCACAAGATACCACCACAAGAGCGAACGGGCATCCATCCCCCGTTTCGAACAACGGCATTCCATCAACAACAGCCAATGATGGGAGGAACCTCTCCCGAAACTAGTCCAAAGTTTTAAAAAAAGTAAGTGGAGTTAGTGTTAACAACTGAACACATTAATGCAATATATATTACCACTCCATTGTCTACAGCTTTGTAAGTACAATTTTTACTTAATCAATAGGCAATGTTCATTTTTTTCTTTCAAACACAAACGAGTAACCTAAGGCATAGGAAGAAAGGACAAACATCCTGGTAAGAGAAAAAAACCCTTGTGTCAGAAGGGGATGTATGAAGTGGATTTGCAAGACCAAGTCATAGCTCTGTTTCCTTTCAAAAGTTAGTGTCAAGGGGAACAGAAAAATATTCATTTATCTTTTAGGTATCTGCATGTTCAATGCTTATATAGTTCTTCACAAACTCACACGGAGGGAAATTTCCTATTCTGACTTCAGTGCAACAGTTGTACAAGTTTGTAAAAATGCCTGAGTACTATGTTTGAAGTCACTCTTCTGACAATTCTCTCCTTTGTATCTGCAATGCAAAAGTTCATTTTTCAATGCATATCCCTTTCATCAATAAAAAGAAAAGTATAACTGAAAATGTGTGACAGACTACAGCAGAGAGGAAAAGTGAAAATGCATGACAGTGCAAAAATTGTAGGATTGCTTTCCATTTGCCAGACTGCTTCCAGGTGTACCATACTAAATCGATATACTAGATGTACATAACTAGTAAGTTCATAATGTTCTTGTTTGCATGCATAATTTGAGTAAGAAGTCTTCATTAGTTTATCTTTTATAACATTTTGTATATTCACATGCTTTCCACAGCCCTTCAGAGGCATTTAAATCTGATTTTTGTGACCTGGGAAAGATATTTAAATATAAAGCAAAAGGGTTAAAACCCTGTTATATGCTTTATTCAATGAAAAATATGACCTTTTATTTGACTTTGGTTAAAAAAAGCTGCCCCTGCCCAGAATCTGTTCAGATAAATATGGTTGTTCGGGAAGCATTTGTGTTTTCACAATCTGTAAAAGGGCAATATTCACACATTGCTCACTTGATAACATTGGGCAAGCATTATTCCATATATCACACAATATTCATACATAATAAATGTCTAGTCACAATGATATGCTATTCACATTGTAAGTGTCCTTTGGCAATTCTTATGAAATGGCCTCATCCATCCTGGTGCCTTTGTAGTGCTAAACAGATATGTTTCTTGGTCACATTTAAGTACTGCTAGGCAGAGTGAAAGTAATCTTTGTGAGACTGCAAACATTTGAAACTTCACAGGACCAATTTCTATGACTCTGGCTCTAGAAAAGGACAGAATCTCATAAAATGCGTGTCTGCAGTAAAATAGCACTGTTTTAAATTCAATTATCTTTTATAATGGTACCAGATAATGGCACATAAATAATTGTGCAATACGTTAATTTCACTCTGTCTCTTATTTGGTGCCATTTCCAACATCATCAAGGGGATGATAGTCCTAAAGTTGAAAAATGTTCATCTTTTGGGATAAGCAGTCCCAACCCATTTTGGAATTTCTGTTGTAAAGCTGCAAAAAACTTTTGCAACACTCTTGTAAATGCATATATAACATATACCAGTATTTGTTTATTTCTAAGGAGCAAAATTTAGGCTTCTTTAATGTGCACTTCATGATGAAATAAGAGGGACTAAAACAAAACAAAAGAAACACAAGCTAAAACAAACACAAAACAAAGGCACAAATATGCAATTTTTTGCAAAAAGCATTTTAAATAGCTGTCAATTTAGAACATATAGGTTAAAAAAAGAAAAATGTGTAACAAATATCTTCATTATTAAGCAAATAAGACAATATCCTTTAGCAACATTCAGGAAGAAAAACAAAACTGTATAAGGGCAATAGTGGAAATAACATACATGTGTGTGTTATTTAAAATATATTAGAAACATAAACACAAAGATTCAATCAATGGACTGTTAATTTTCCTATTGTCTGAGAGAGAGACATTTGTTTCTGAAAGAAGAAAAGAAAATATAATTTATTCTTAACTTCTGACTGCATTATTTTTCATATATACTTCAATATTTCATACAGCTAATAATATTGTGAAGCACTAACTTCCTACATATTGATCAGTTAATCTCAAAAAAGTTCCTCCTTTTGCATTTCAAAAAGGAATAATCATTCAAAAGGTCTAAATGAAAAATGACTCATATACAATATCTCTGAGATAACACCTTTCCTCATTTATTTTTATTAAAAGTTAATTTAAAAAAGCAAGAGCAAAAATTACCAGGAAAATTAAGTCAAGAAAAAACAGAAAAATTCATAAAATAAATAAAAGACATCACCATACTAAAAGGCTACAAAGGAGACCTAAGTACAAGAATTCACATTCCACCAATGGGCAAACCAAAAATTCCAAAAGATTTTTAAAGATACAAACATTATTTTGGCTCCAGTGAACAAATGCAGTTTAAAAAAAACCCTAAAAGCCAACACAAAAGACAAAATTTTGCCATTCAGTTAAAAGATTAAAATATACAGGCAAAACAAAAAGAAAAATTACCCTACAGTTTAAGGAACGCATGAGAAATGTAAAATATAAACACATGTAGAAATCAGCAATAGCATACCATTTCTGGTATGCATGCACACACACACAAAAGAAGAAGAAAAGAAAAAAGCCCATAGAATTAATAGTATGGGAAAATATAATCATAAACAAAAACAAAGAAAATTAAATTTTGATCTTCAAAACAACAGTAATCTGATCACTAAATTAGTAAAATCTAAAAAGTGAAATCTTAATTTCAAGCTGGGAAGCTGACAGTGGAACCATGATGAAGGCAACAACCTTCAAAACATGTCCAATGGAACAAATTGGTGATTTCCTCATTAAAAAATTACAAAATTTTACCAATATATTTTGTTAAAGCAATGCTACTAGAGTTGAAATGATATAGAAGTGATAGAGGTCTTAAAGTTCTATGTTTCATTCTAAACAATTTTAAGGTTACAATTATGGAGGGTTATTTGCAATCTCTGAGAATGATTTGCATCAAAGCGTATATTTATCAAAGTTTTCAGCATGAGGGACAAACATGCGAATATTGGACAAGCATATATGTCCAGCTGCAACAATGCATAAGGGTTACATCACAATCATTCTATGGTTGACAACGTGAGCAAGGTCTCACGAAACATGTCCCAGTTTTAATTTTAAAAGTTTTAAGAGTGGAGCATCATGAGTGTTTTAATATGTTAACAAGATTTTAAGTAGTTTTATTTTTAATCTACCTAAGACTTTACATCACAGTGCTTTCCAATGCATATTACAGTTATTTGACTATTATAAAAGCATGCAAGTGAAATTTTACTGTTTCAAAACATGGAATCAACTGTATGCTGAATAAAAAGGGAAAGACATACATGGAATTATTTCCAAAGGATAAGAAACAAGCTAACTTGTGACCTGTAACTAGCCAAACTTCAGCTATTGTGAAGAATGTCAAGATCTTGGTCTTTGAGAGTAATCCAGTCATATAAAGAGCCATTACATTTAAGTAATGAATTTCTTACTTAAATGTAAATTGGAACTTGCACAGTGAAGCCAATCATATTAATTGATATCATTGTATGATTCATTAATATGAGGTTGGCACCGATTAATAGATTTAATGTTAAAAATTTACTGATAGATAATGTTAATGACAGTATTCCACAAGAAGAAAAATCAGGTATTTCCAAAATAAACTGTGCAGAATGTGAAAATATCTACATTGGAAAAATAAAGAGAAACATAGGCACATGGTTAAAGGAACATTTCAGGAACATAAAGTACAAGCAAAATTATTAAAATCAGTACAAGGACCTACGGAATTAGCAACCTGGGAGAAAATCTACATCTACAAATACAAAGACAGCATAATGAACTTCGACATTGTCGAGGATGAAAACATAAACTACAAGTTTATCACACCGCCACCAGAGCAGAATATACATTCCCACAGCTCAATGAATGATCCGACAGTTGAACTTTAGCCTGGCTGAAGATGGGAACTAAATGTTCTCGAAAGCAGTTCCATACATTTATGAAAAGTATGTGCAGCTTTAAGAGTGTGTAGTTCAACTGAATCATACAATGATATCAATTAAAATGAATTTCTTTATAAACTGTCAACAATATCATCAATTAAGAGTTTAAGTTGGAAAAATGTCACAAATGCAAATAATATGGATTGTTGATACGCCATGTTTCAAAGCTTTATACAAACAATTGTAAGAGAATCAGATGTCAGAAGCAAAACAGAAATTTGCTGTCATTTTACATGACCCACATTACACTGTGCCAATGCTTTACATACCTTATAATGAAATATAAGATGAGGATACAATTGGAAATATAGTGCTAGAAATGACTTAGTTAACATAACATGTAACCATCCTGGGGGCAGAATATATCGCAAACAATTAACTTCTTACTATGGTATTCATTTGTGTTGGTGATATTGGTAGTGATTGGAGAAGTGAAAGTAAATCCAGGCTGGAAATGGAGCAAATAATGGAAATGCATATAAAAGGGTGAAAAGAAGAACTGACAAGAAAATCAGTGTAAAATAAAGACATAAAGGCAACGATATAAAATTCAAAGAGGAAATAAACAAATTAATGGAATGTAATCAGCGTGTATCTTATCTAGAGAGATTAGAAGAAAAAATCTGATAGTATTTGGTGCCCAGGAAATGAAAGGAGAGAAAAAAAAAAAAAAAAGAGTATGACAATAAATTGAAGAAACTATACAAAATATGTTAGGCCTACAGCTGGTCAGTTCAGAAATAGTCAAATGTTTTAGAGTTGAAAGAAAAGGATCAAATGGAGACCAGTAATAGCTAAGCTTGCAATGATGAAAATAAAATAGACAATCCGAAAGAGTCATGGTTTACCCAAGATGGTAGAAGAAGCAAGTTGAAAAAGGGAGAGGTCACTTTTCGAAGGTAACAGGAGTACTGCTGCTCTCTAACAATGATAAGAGACTGTTAAACATGATTTCCAATAGTGAAGCTATTGTAGATGACATACCGATGGATTGCATTACAAGAAAAAAATCCTAAATGCATTATAGATTATAATAGTCAACCAATACTGTGACTACTATTCCATAGTCCATAAAACTGTAAAATGGCTAAGAGCTCTTTTTCTACCTTCTCCAGTGTGCATTTTTCAAGAGTTAGGTTGGCTATTTTCAAAACCCAATTTAAATTCCCACAAATTATTTCTTTATTATATTTTGGATGTCAACAAAACCTTAACACATACAACAGATCAACTGTCACCAACATCAACAAGCAGAACACTTACAACTCTTCCACAGATACATGCCCTGAAAACTGATCCACCTAACAGGCTTGATGAGATAGTAAATAAACCACAAAGAAAGAGAAGACACCCACGGAGAAATGTCGAGTATGCATACAAAATAACATCAAGAGAAATCAATTTCAATGTACACAGTGTGATGTTTCTCTACATCCAGAAAGCTGTTACACACTGTATCACATCCTTCAAAATTGCACTGGATTGAACTTTAGGGTTGGAGGAGGATTTTTCAATACTTCAACCATGCTAAAGGGCTAGCTGTTCTTGCCTATGTGGCGGAAGGGATGTGAGGGAGACTCCAGGCAGCCAGTGTCCAAGAGTGGTGAGTATGAATATAGGTGTGATCCCTAACATTGTTTTCTGATAGAACATCCCAATGATGGCAGAGGCCCCCCTCCAAGGAATTTGAGCCCCTCAGAAGAGCCGCTTTCATACCAGACACTAGAGTAGAAAGCTTTCCAAAGTTCAAGCCTCATCATGTCACACCAGCCCATCTTGTTCCACTTTTGATTCTGCAACAGAACCATGAAATTAAATATGAAACTGGGAAAGTGGGAAATGTGTGGAAAGGAAAGAACCTTCCAGCATTAATCTAAGTGACCAGAGGAAACCACGAAAAAACCCAAGAAGGATGGTTGGCCCCAAAGGATTTGAACCTGGGACCTCCTGAATGCGAGTTGCTTGAGCCACTTTGTTAGGCATTCTCCGAAATTACTAAAGGTATCTATAAACTTCCAACTTAAATGTATTATGGTTTTCCAAAAATTGATTTTTTGTGAAACAGCCCACCATTACTCAAAGAGTAGTTAAATGCCCAGCATTGTAAATTCCCAGCAGTTTTGAAAGTGTTAAGACATAAGTGAAAATCATTTGCAGAGATAATAAAAATGCTCCACAAAAGGACAGGATATCATTTTTAAGAACACAATAAAAGCAGTAAGTAGCTAAGTGTTATACTTTTATCATTTAGTATTGTGTGCAATCAAAATTTGCAATTAAAGCAGAGAGATTTCCTGGATAGGCTTGATGCAAATGGGATGAACAACAATAACAATGCATACTTAAGCCCATAGCACAAGACATCTGTAGTGAGGCCAAAACTATGCTCTGGCCACTTAAAATTACAAATCAAATAAGAAAACTATATAAAAAAGAGAAAAAAGAAAAATGTTACCTGTCTAACTCTATATTATTTGGAGTTTTGTGTATCAGTTTGTTTAGAGCACAAATACTGTTCATTTATGTATTTATGATCTAGACCTGTTTTCTTTGGAATATATTAACAAACACATTATTCTATAAATTATATTCTTACACTGTTAAATTATACAGTTTATCCATTTGACAGAAATCAATACAGCATTCAAGTTACCAATCTAGTCTTCATTTTATATTTTAGTACTATCTACAGAAAGCATTTATATGGATGAAATTTCCAGTTTTTTTTTTTTTTGTTAAACTTTCTCTTTTATCTTATTTCTGATATCTAATCAGTTTTCTTTGGCAAATCAGATATATATATATACTACATTGTCTACAGCTTCGTAAGTACAATTTTTACTTAAATCAGATATAATTTCGATCTTATGCTTACAAGGCCAATACTGTGCTAACAGTAATGATATCCTCAGAACATGTTTTTAAATGTTATAAATAAGATTGTTAGTTCAAAAGCAGAAGGAAAAGTATTGCAATGAGCTAAACTAATAAAATCAATCAATGCACACAAACCACTCCGTAGTTAGAAATCCAAAACAAACAAATTGGAGACTTATGGATTCCACAATTCTCTACTATTATTACAGTTTTGCCCTGAAAGTGTAATGCATTCATATGAATAAACATGTATAAATTGTGTGTCCTTTTAATTGAAGTATTAAAGACCTTACATCACAACAGCTTTTGTAGTTAAAATACTTTGCTATAAAAAATGCAATAAAGCTGCTGCTTACCAAGTTTAACTAAGTTTAAAATAATATTTTTTTCATCTTGTACAAAAATCTCCGCACTTTGTTACTTACTTCTCAATGTATTTCTTAAAAACATTTTCAATATGGATGTTCAAAAACCTTGATTCTTTATAAACTACTTGCTTCTTGAGTGGAACCATGCTGATGATGAAGGCAACTGCTTTTGAAACATGTCCAAGTAAGTGGAACAAAACTAGTGAAATTTGAGTGAATTTCTCATAAATAATTTATTATATTATACTATATTTCACTGTGAAAATCCCAGCTATTTAAATCTATAGAATTATTTTGATAAAAATTTGTTTGTAGTCTGGCTGTGCTTTTGGTGCTCTGATCTTTGAAACTTTTGAAAAAGTTTATGCCAAATTATCCCTTCTTGCCAAATAAAAATGTACACGATATAATCATCTGAACTGTGGATTACAAATACAACCACTAAGTAAATCCAAATATTTGCATACATATGCTAATATACAAGGGTGATTTAAATATGTCAATTTTCTTTTTTTGCAATTTAATGAAACCAAATTAAATAAAATTGGGATATATATCTTTTTCTATATAATTTTGTGATATACAACACATTTTTCTTAGCAGATAGGAAGCTTCTTAATTCTGTCATCACAGAAATAGTTCAGTTTCCTGTTAGTTGTGCATGAATGCTTCCACACCTTTATTGCTGTCAAATCATTGACCTCTCAATGCTGCTTTTAATAGTTCTAACATACAGCAATTACAAGGCAAATTTCTGGAGTATAAGGATGGTATTCCACTGCTGTCAAGTGGATTTTCTCAAATTTTTCCCTTGTCAAAGCAGCTGTATGTGGATTGTACATTTTCTTGGAGGAGAACTTCTTGACAGTTATTGAAGGCTTTTACTCTGAATATCATGCTTTGCCTCACTGCAAGCTGACAGTAATAAGCTGCATTGACTGTTCGACATTCATGAAGAAAAGGCCTAGGGAGTACCAGAAAACTACCAAAGAGAATCTTGCCAGTTGACAGGCAAATTTTTCTTTTGACAAAAGCAGATTATTTCCCTCTTTTCTTCTACTCCATGCTTACTTGCTTTGACTCAGGAGTATAGTGGTGTACCCATGTTTTATCATAATTTATGCTTCAATGCAGAGACCTTTCTGGTTGATCCAGATATTGAACCAAAGGCCTTTGATACACTCCCTTATGTGCAGCCTTTTGACTCTAAATGAGAATTTCAGAAACCCACCTTGCCAAGAGTTTTTGGGAATTCAAATCATCTGAAATGATGGTTTGAACACTTTCAACTTATCCAACCTCATAAGCAATTTAAGAAATCATAAAATTTGGCCACATAAGATAAGGTACCAATGGTCTAAATGTTTTTATTTGTTATGCTTATCTGATGTCAATGTTGGTGACTTTTGTTTTCTGCTGCTTCTTGTCTTTCTTTTTCAGTCACTCTTACCTTGTGTCTAAGACAGCATCCTATACCCAATCTTGGCAAAAATTTGGCTGTTTTTATCCTCCTATGCCAAAAACTTAAAATAATGTACTATACAATCAACAAGTGTACCTCTTGCTCACTGATAATACTGATAAACAAAACAGCTGTGTAAGGCAAACCTACCCCCCCACTGAACTCTTGAACCCCTAATGACAGTGCATCTCACTCTGTATCTTGCAAGCAGTGTTATCAAAGTCCTGATTTATGTTTGATTAACCTTTGTATTTAATGCGTTTTGTTGAAATACACAGTATGTGAAAGACTACCTGAAAGTACTCAAACCGTATTATAAGACAAAATTTTTTTTAGCATATATATTTTTTCAGCTGCTTTTAGATACCCCAAAAATCAAATTGCCAGTAGAGGTCTACATAAATACTACTAGAAATGGAACAGAATAAAAGCATACTATTAAATCAGTTGATGAAAAATGGTAAAACCCATAGAGGGCTATCCAAAGCTTCAAAGCAGTTCACTAAATTGTGTACTGTATGGGAGTTCACTTGCATGCTTTGTGCTATACAAAACTACTTGCCTGATAATATGATATGATGTAAGAACTGTGGAAACCATGAGTCTTATTTTGCATTAACATAAAGCAAGGCTTGCCTGTTTCTAGTTGCTTGGACCTCACTGCTGAGGCTGGGATCTTTGTCTTGAGCCACCAATGAGCATACAAGCCAGACCGATAGATTTCACCTCCATGTGGTGTCACCTCGTGCACCTTATCACTGCTGTGCCATGGCTGTGAAGCTAACAAAGGGGAGGGAGCTAGGCTGGAACAGGTTACAGATGGGGTTGTGGGGTCTGTCAAGCCCACAAATATTTTTTCTGAAGTTAGTGATGTCTGAGCTGAGGTTCTTGGTGTAGAGCCAAAAGGAGAAGTACAAATGCACTGTGCTTCAAAACCTGATTCATCAAGCTCTTTGCTTTCCCTTGGTGTTCTCAAGAGTGCTAATGCTGATGGTGATACCACAGACACCCCAATACAATTTGCAGGACCTTCAGAAGGCTTCAAGCAACATGTCACTTTGGAAACCCCATAGTGATCTTGTAGCTCAGGTGGAATATAAGTTGAACTTCCAGCAATGTCAGCTAGACCAGAATCAGAAGATCGAGAACTACAAGGAACCTCTGCACAACATCTGCAGTGTTCAGTATTTCTGCACTTGGTTACTTCTTTGTCATCATTTTCTCCGATATTTATAAAGTGATAACTAAAGCACCTTCTGGTCACTGCTGGGCGACCTGAACTATCTGAAGGATGCCTAAATTTTTTGCTATCACAGAATGCAGCTTGAAAAGAATGTGAGAGACCTGGACTGGCTGGTATATCCCTCACCGTCTGAACACTTTCAATACTATGATCACTGGAAACACTATCTGGCTGGTGACATAGCATAGGCATTTCTATCTCTTCCAGAGGCTCCAGGTTATACAATAGTTCAGCCATCACTTCACCAGGCACTGGAATAACATTAGCTGGCATATCTAAAGTAGAAGAATGGGTTGTGCAAGGAGAATGTGGCTTCTGAGGCAAAACTGGCATTGAGTGTGATAGCAATGGTTTGGGATTTACACTCACCCCATGACAAGAAGTATACAGGTCCTTTTCACTAGCAAACTGACAACTTGGAATTGAAAGTGCTGAAGGCATAGGTGAAGAAAATGCATCTGCACTAAATAATGGAAGACTCTGCCTAGCATGTTTTGAATCATTTGTTTTAGGTTCCAAATGTGCAGTGTAAGGCTCATCTATTTGTAAAAGATCTTCACACACAGCACAAGGGAATAATCTGTGTGCTGATGTTCTTTCAAAGCTTGATTCTCCAGAATCTGCTGCAGTAAGTTTGGGTTTATCACCAACAGGAACAGTTTTATCTTCCAATATTTCTGTGGCTACTTCAAAAGAAATGCGATTGCCAGGCAATTCACTTGGTTTTGTCCCTATACTTTCTCCACACACTTCAACAAGTCCAGCATAACTTCCATCCACAAAACCTTCAATACTCTGCACACTGCCTGGAGGTTTAGGATCATAATATCTTATAAAGCCAAAAGGATTGCTGGAGCAACTGCCAAGAGAACTTTTGTCTTCCTCACTATCACAATCTATGGCATCTTGTCTTTCCAGCTGCCCTGGTTTCTGTTCAGACAAAGAACAAGTACTGCTATCAGAGCTGCTGCTGTCAGTTGAACTGGATTTCAGCCATGTCTGCTTCACTGTGTATGTTCCCATGCTCATTCGAGTGGGAAAGATAACACACTCTACCTTATGATTGCGACGCACTTTTACACCCAAAATATTAACACCCACACCATCATTTTTAAACTGAGGATACAACAAACGCTTGAGAACCTGCCTGGTGATCACTCCATGATGCACTAGTTCGGCAAAGAAAGCTGTAAGTTCTGAGTAAGGAGAAGCTGGTGGGAGACTTACATGGGGAGGCGGCAATGGCTGGGGCTTGGCTGGTGGTGGCGATGTAGTGCGAATTGGCGATGACACAGAAGATTTTCTTACATTGCGAATCTGTTGCTTTAGTTGATCAACCCATGTCTGTTGGTCTTCTTTTGTTTGACAAACTGCCAATATCCGTTCAATTAGAGTACCTAAAAAATGCAACATTTGCATTATAAAGTTTTCTTCTCCATGCCTTCTTGATTGTAGGTAAAAAACTTACATGAAAACCTAGAATTTATTTAAAAATAATTTTATGCTTTAAATTAGTTATTAGATTATGTTTTGGGACACAACAACTGCCATACATTAATATACAATTAGGAATTATAAGCCAGTCTTAATAAAAAATACTTAAAACTATATAAAACATTAATAAATGGATGGGGGGATGTAAATATACTGAAATCTGTGATAAAGTATGGAGAGAAGGGATAGCACAATTGAGATCTGGAGTGATATGCTTAAGCAGGATAGGAAAGGACCTATAAAACAAAAATGTCTCGTGTGGTGAATTAGATAATATGGAATATGTGCAGACCAAATTACTAGATTTTCTTTTCTTTGGAAAGAATGAGATAAGTTGTTGATGGACATAAGAGGTACAAAAATGTGAAATTTAAGATAAGATAAAAATATAAATAAAAGTAGAGAGTTAGTTAGAAAACATGAGAAAAAAATGGCTAAGAAAAGTGGTCTGACTTCAGGAGATTAATAATGAGATTTATAATTATACAAATAAAGAATTATATTAATGAATATTTGAAAATTTGTTAATTGCATAATTAAATATACCCTCATTACAAAACTACACTAAGATAAATGTAAAAGCAATGGAAGAAATGCAACTTATAATTTAAGTATGTTACGAGGGTGGTTTGATATTAAAGGGTCAAGTTCAGTTTTGCAACGTATTTTATTTTTTGACATGTTCAACACACTTGCTCCATTTCTCCAGGTACATAATTCCCTGATGGAAGTGGGTTTCTTTGAGGCCCAAAATACCCATTTACTCTCGTGACCCCTTCATTTGACTTAAATTTGTGTCCAATTGAGTTTCTGGAACAGATGGTTGGTTATTCAAGAGGGCAAGAGCAAATGAATAGGGTGCATGTAATGGCATTTCAAATTGTAATTCAATAATTTGTTCTGAGCAACACAGCCTGAATGAGCCAGCACATTGTCATGCTGAAACACCCCTTATTTTTGGCGATTCCCAAATGTTTTGTTTATCCATGATCACTATCTTCAGTCTCCAAAAGTGATGCAATTTGAATTTGAGTTTATTTCCAATTATTAATACAACAAGTTTACTCCTTTACAACAACAGTACTCTTTTACATTCCCTCAATCATGCAAATACAAACTATAAGGGACCTCCATCTATTTTCGATGTACCCCTCTCAATTACACTATTTAGTATATTTCTATAATATACTATATTACCTTTACCTTTAAACATAACAATTAGAAACAGTGCCTTCTGGAATTGCCGAAGGCACTGACTCCATTCAAAATTTATTTTAAATTGATTGGCTTAACCCCCCAGTCCCTGGTTCATCAGCAGCTACCTACTGGAATATCCAGGGGACCGGGCTTCGATCCAATCACAACAAAACACAACATTAAAAGTACACTAACATTAGAAAACTAGCCCCATACCTTCCCCTATTCATTCCATCCTCCTTTTACTATCCAACAATTTTACTCTCAAGCTTGTTTCACGTATTTTATACCCATAACCATTTTTGTCTTATCTTGCCTATGTATTTTCCTAGTTCCTTAATATTTTCATATGACTTTAAATTTAAAATTCTTCTACCTCTTATTTCATCTGGTAGAATTTCCCATTTTCTTAATAAGAACTGTTCCCTCCAAATCTTAGTTTGCTTACATTCTAGTATACAATGCCAAGTGCTATCTGGTTCTTTACACATAAGACATTTCCCCTTAGTGTGTCCATTTTTTAATCCACTTAAATATTTTACTCCTGTTCTAAACCATGCCAACCCTTCCCTTCCAACATACCTTTCTCTTCCCCACCCATTTTTTAGTGTACTATATAATCAGAGATTTCTTGGTATTAAGATTTGCCCATATTTCCTGTTTTTCTATATCCTCAATTCTTATTGTTATCTCTTTCCAAAATCCTTTATCCTTTCTCCCTGGTATCATACTAGTCCCATGCCCACTTGTATGATATTTTGGATTTTAGATAGCCAAGTTTCTCTCCCTTTGATTTTACTTTGTGCTATCAGGCACTGATTAATAATATTCTCGTTCTCTAGTCTCCCTATTCTATACCAATATTTCAATGACCTTGCTTTTATAGCCCAATCTTCCTAGTTCCATTAGAGCAACCTCATTAGGTGAAGATCTAGGTAAGCCCAGAACAATTCTACAGAATAATCTACTTATCATATTTATCCCTTTCCATCCTTCATCTGGCCCCCAGATTTTTATTCCATACATCATTCTGCTCTCCACGATTGAACCATGTATTCTCTCTAGCCATTTTACTTTATGTTTGGTATTTTGTTCACACAAGATCTAATTACACTCATGGCTACTTTTCCTTCTGCTACTGCTTTCCTTCTTTGATCACTCCATTTCCCATTACTAGACAATCTAACACCTAAATAATCAATTTTCTTAACAACTTCAATCTGTGCCCTCCCACCACCATTTTTCCCGTTTTTTTTTTAATTTGAAACCTTTTTTCATCACCATAATCTTAGATTTGTTTTTATTTATCTTGAGCCCCCATTCTCTACAAAAAGTGCCTATAATTTCTAATGATCGTTTTAAGCCTGTACTTGTTAGAGAACCTGTTACCAAATCATCTGCAAAGAGCAAACCCGGTATCTCTATATTATTTATAGCTGGCAAATGTACATTACCTTTGCTAATTTCTTCTAAAACATCATCAATAAACAGATTGAAGAGAACTGAACTTAATTTACATCCTTGTCTTAGACCTACATTGTTCGATATTTTTTCTGTAACTCTACCGCTCTCATATTTAACATGAAATTTGTTTTCCTTATAAATATTCTGTATTACCTTTATAAAATTCTGACTTACCCCTTTCTTTCTCAGTTTAACCCAAAGTGCTTCTCTAGAAATTGTGTCAAAAGCTTTCTCCAAGTCCAAAAACAACAAATAAATTCTACCTCTTTTGATACTAAGATGTTTTTCGACTAATGTTCTAATTATAAAAATATTGTCAACTGTTCAAAGTGATGCAAAGTATTCTTCAGTAATGATTTTTCCCTTCTATAAGTCAAAAAAGAGAATTCCTTTTGCATCCGAAAAAACTGAAACTTCACCTTTCCAGAATTTTGCATTTTTTTCTCAGCCTATTCGCCTCTGTTCAATGTTCAAGCTGTCCACTGTTTAAACTACTGTTTCATTTCCAATGTACAGTAATGAATTCATATTGTTCATAGTCATAAAGCTCTGTAAAAAAAAATTGTTGATTTCTTCATAAATATTTCCAAACAGTCAGTCAATGTTTGCTTGTGATTTTGCTTTTGCTCCAGAGTAAGCAGACGTTACAAATTAAAAAGTAAATTGGAACTTGCACAGTGAAGCCAATCATATAATTGATATTACTGTATGATTTAGTTGATTTAGTTGAACTACACACTCTTAATGCTTCACTTTCTAGTCATAATATATAAAACCCGTTTCGAGAACATTTGGTTCTCATCATCCGTCAGGCTAAAATGCGACTGTTGGATAATTCATTAAGCTTTGGGAATGTGTATTCTGCTTTGGTGGCAGTGTGATAAATTTGTAGTTTATGTTTTCATCCCTGGCAGTGTCAAAGTTCATTAGGCTGTCTTTGATTTTGTAGATGTAGATTTTCTCTCAAGTTCATAGTTCTGTAAGTCCTTGTACTGATTTTAATAATTTTGCTTTATTCACTATGTGTGATTTTCTGTCCAAAAATGATATGCTACTGCTGATTTCTCTATTTGCTTGTACTTTATGTACCTGAAATGTTCCTTTAACCGTGTGCCTATGTTTCTCTTTGTTTTTCCAATGTAGATTTTTTTCACATTCTGCACAATTTATTTTGTAAATACCTGCTTTTTTCTCTTATGGAATACTGTCATTAACATTGTCTGTCAGTAGGTTTTTAACATTAAATCTATTAACCAGTGCCAACCTGATAATAAAATCATTAAGAATATTCTGAATTTTTTTTGTAGCCCATGGATGATATGTGAATTTTTTAAAAATTAGCTTATCTTTTCTTGCTGAAAGTGTTTTGGTTTCTTTGATACGTTTTTGTCTCTTGAGTTTCTGCACTTTTTTGTGTACTAGTTCTTTTTTAAAATCATTTTTAACAGCTGTTTCTTCTATTTGTTTGTATTCATTAAAATATTCTTCTTTGCTAATTTGTAGGTTAACTAGCCGGTGTGTTAAACTGTTGATAACTGCATGTTTGTGAAATGTGGGGTTAAAACTGTCAGCTTTGACGTGACTTCCCATTACACTCCTTAGACAAAGCAGCAGTCACAACAATTGACAAAGACTGGTGAGAGAGACAAAGCAGCAGTGAAAATAATGGACAAAGGCTGGTGAGTGCATGCCAAAGGCATGCCAAATCAGCTGGTCATTGTTTTTTGGGATTCCAGGGTTTAATATTGAGATTACTTGGAAAAAGGTAGAATCATAATGAGGCCTATTATGCTTAACTGTTGGATTGTTTGAAATATACATTCAATAAAATACCACTAAGTTTGGCACACAAAAAGTGCTATTTCATCTGGACAATGCTCCAGCCCTTACTGCAGAAGTTTGGTCAAAGTGCATGAATTGGGATTCGAATTGATTCCTCAACCACCCTATTCCCTGGATTTGGCCCCAAGTGACATTTCCTATTCCTAAACGTGAAAATTTGACTTGCTGGAAAGAAATTTTCATCAAATGAAGTGAACTGTGTGATTGTGTCTAACACAATGATCTTAATATACGACTACCTTCACTGTGCAATGTTCCAATTAACAATTTTAGTTGAGAAAGTGAATGTCGCCATCAATGTGTATTTTTCTTGGAGTTTGATAAATCCTATTTTTCCAATGGGATGAAAAACTTGCTGGACCAAGTAGTAGACATTGATGATAGAGACTATGTTCAGAAATAAAGTGATTATGTTACGAAAAAAAAATTTTTACTTGTATTTTTACTACACTTTTCAAGTAATGAGATCCTGTTATAGTTGTCCCAACTTGCATTTGTGGCCTCTTTCTGTTCCAAAAATGTGGATATCAAATCTCTTGTCTAAAAACATTGTTACTGCTTATTATTGCTATTATTATTAGGGGCTCAGCAGTATGCCAGAGAATAAATGGCATGGCTGTTTCAAGAATTGATTCAAGTAGATGCAGTCATATACAGTGAGGTTATTTGATTTATGGGCTGCCTGAACGTAGCTGCTTATTGGTGAAGTGCACCACTGCAACTGCAAGATAAGAATCGCTATGCATAAAGTTAGTATTTTTATTTTGTTATTTATATTTTTACTAAAAACAAAATATTGTATTTAAAATTGATAATAAGCACTAACTTGTTTGTAAGATATGTTGAAAATTATGCCATTCACAGCAATATATTGTCAGGATCTACATAGGTAATTCCTATATTTCATCTAGTTTTTCTTCCATAAGAACCCAGCAGTTCAGAACATATTTCTTGTCATTCAGAGATCCTGTCTCTAGTAACTTTTTAACTAGTTGTTGAAGAATCTCTGTACATAGAATATGATTGACAGGGTGTTTCTTGTGAACTGCCATACCATTTCACTGCAAGAACTCATTTTCACATATGTAATGTACACCCGATTTGCAGCACATAAAAGAACCTCAAGCTGCTACAAAGAGGCCTTTGAGCAACATTTGTTGGCCATTTCACTCCCTGAATTGAAGATGCTCATGACCTGAAGCATTAAAGAGCAATAAAACAATTCAACATAAGCACCCATTCTTCAAGACTATATTTATGTAATGAAAAACAATTAGCACACAATTTCACACAATGACAATGCCAAGCTACACACAAATGCACAACCACTCACTTAAAAAAAGTCTTCCTCAAGCTGCTACCTGCATGTGCATTATACAGCCTTGAATATTTGATTTTTCCAGTAAACAGCTGCATTCTGCTGCCCTGTAACTCAAATAACCTCAATGCCTAAAATTTGCTTAACTATACTTTGAAAAATCCCAATAGGCTCATTATTATGTATCTCAGAACTTATATAGTGACTGCAATTTGCATTACAATATTCTTAATAATGAAAGCATTTCTTTATTTTATGAACTATGTATAAAAGAAAGGATAAATGTGAAATAGTTCTAATCATGAAAACTATTTTAAAACTCCTGACTCCTCTCATTATATTTATACATAATAACACCACTCATCATATTTCTTTAATAATAATGTTTACTTTGCTACAGCTTACCTGTTATTTCAAAAGCATTTTTATAAGCTTCAGTATCTTCGAGCTTTGTGACATTTATTCCCATCAATGGCAATTTTCCCTATAATAAATAAGATATTTTTCAGTAAAAAATATGAGCCAATGCAAAAGGTAAACTAAAATTTACTTGTATTTCCACTCACACCGCCACCAGAGCAGAATACACATTCTCACAGCTCACCAATTATCCGACAGTTGAATTTTAGCTGATGATGAGAACCAAATGTTCTCAAAACCGGTTCTATACATAATGACAAGTAAGTGAAGCATTAAGAGTGTGTAGTTAAACTAAATCATATAATAATATCAATTATATGATTGGCTTCACTGTGCAAGTTCCAATTTACATTTTAATTGGTATAGTTTGACACTAGACAATAATGATGTACTAAAAGAATGTCTTACATACCAAAGAGATGTATTGGGAAGAGAGTATTGGCTTGGAGAGGTGGGAAAACTATTAGAAGAAATTGGAATGGGAGATGTATGGTGATTGGGTGAAAATAATTTTTGTGAATTTTGGAAAGAAGTGAGACAGAGAATAGAAGAGCAAGAGATCTGAGCTAGCTTAAAGGATAAAAGTTTCTTAGATTTATATAAAGTAGTTAAAAGAAATTGGGGATAGGAGAAATATACAGACATTTGTAACCAATTTGGAAGAATAGGTTTTGCTTGGATGCATACAGGGGTGTTATTTCTAAAAGGATTAATGATAAATTGTAAAGAAGGATACATCATGTATAGGAAAGTGGAAATTTGGTTCCATTGTTTAACTGAATGTGAAAAGTGGAGGTATAGTATTTGGGTAGGAAAATGGGACAAATTACAACAACAAATAGTGGCAACTAAAATGTTATCAGAACCAAGAGTAGAAAAAATTAATAAGATAGGGGAATTTTTAGGAAAATTAAGGGATAAGTGGAGAAGAAGTATGAGGAAGGAGCTTGCTGGCACACTCAATGTTGAAAATTAGTAATTTATTTTAGGGTTTTTTTTACCATACTTATAAACTGGTGGTTAAGGGATGGGAGAACTTAGTTTTGGCACTGTTAAACTTTTAGAGCTCTTGAATATTTATGTAAATTAAATTGCAATGTGGTTTGCTGAAAATATATTAATTAACAAATTGATGTAATTATGAAGTTATGTTAAAGGGCATTGATAGCGAAGAAAAATGTAAATTTGAATATAATTAATGCTGAAATCATTCATACTTACAGAGACTTATAAAAATGATACTTCAGCCTTAAATGAAGAGGCTATGCAAACTCCCTGGGATATGAGATGAGCATTAAAATCAGCAGACTACAAAATACATCAATTAAACTGATGTTATTGGCATTTATGGCAAGTATGCACCAATAGGTACCAAGTTTATACATGCTCTCCGGCATCTTGGATGAATATGGAAATTTTAAATTTAATAAATTAAAGAAATGCAGCATACCAACATTATAATAAAAAAACAAATCCCATACAAACTTTAACAATTACAAAAGTCTACATAACAGAATCATACAGAATATCAGGAGTGCTAAACTCACACACACACACATACAACAAAGTATTTCTCAGCATTTATACTCATTGAAACATTTAGGGATTTCATCCCAAAAACCAACTCCCACCGGTACCTATATTGACACATTGACACAGCTCTATATTATCCATTCACTAACAAAGCAAAGGAGATAGTAGCTACAATAATTCTAGTGAACCAATATATATTGGAAAAGCCAAGACGTTCTTCAGAGCAAGGTTAGATCCCTGGCGTTCTTTAAAAGCATGCTTTCAACATCTGCCAGTTGTAATTAAGCTACTACAGTTTGTGTCTCTGCCAAAGAAAGATGCTATAATGTCGTCTCCATGATGAAAATATCTATGAAGGAAATACTTGGTTTAATAAGTTCAGCATGCACTACTAAATTACAAAATATTCTGAGCAATCTCCAGGGTATGACAAGATGAAAGTTTTTAATTATCCTGAGACAGAAGTGAGTTGTCAGGCATTGCAGTTCCACATGGGCAGCAAAGAGCAGCAGCATAGTGCATTTATAAATGCACACATTGAGAAAATCGGCGAACTACATCATGCTAAATGATGAAGGTGAAGTTGGGAATAAGATGATGAATCAATGGTGAACTAGTGACAAGGGGAACTAGAGTAACAACAGAAAACCTGGTGCTGCTTCTACTGCCACAAATCCCCTGTGGCCACTAGGATTGAACCCAGGAGACAAGCATTTTAATCTCTGTCATAGCACACCTCCCAGGGTAAGTTCGAAGATGAACTTTCTTGGGAGCTATGAGCAGCAACATCAATGAAGTATTCACCCATGACATTGAAAGATCTTACTCAGCCTACAGAAATGAACTGAAAGACAATAGAAAGAGTTTCACTCCAGAAGACTTAGAAATGTACAATCGTAGTGCAAAAATGTGAATTCAAACATTTTTGTGCTTAAGTTGGTTGTAGTGTTTGTTTTATTTTCTCCAAAATATAGAAAAAGGATTAAAGAGTTGTGCCTCAATTTAGTATGTCAAATGTTTGTGTTGGTTGTCACTATATAAAAATTAATTATTAAAAAAAATATGAAAGATTGTAATATTGTGTCAACATGTAAATTAATTCAACTTTCAGTTCATTTAAGAACTTTCAAAAAATAAGACATTTTTAAAAAATTCTGTTGGAACTCACACAGTGAAGCTTGTTAAATGTAAATATAATTAATCTGTCGTTTGTGTGTTAGATGACAGATTAATTATAATTTACATCAACTTTCTGCTTTCTGTGTTTATAAGAGTGTTGGTTGAACACTTTACATCAAAGATATTATAAAAGGGGCTAAAAATTTGTGCCTTAGTTATAGCTATTGAAAAGAAACCTCACAAAATATATACCTCATAAATAAAAGCACTCATGCGTTGACTGACACTAAGCATGAGAAGTGTTGCAGGGAACAGCACCAAATAGCGATCTCTGTGATCAGGACCAACAGCAACGGATCCCATATGTAGGATGTCACCAAGACAGGAAAGATCTTCTCCCTCCCAACCTCTAACTCCTCCAGTGAGTACTTCCAACTCCAGCTCCTTCTGCCTTCGTGTAGCTGAACATGCCGACTGGAACAATTAATATACTTAGTTCTATTTTCTGCCATGATAAAGACAGTGTCTTGGCGCAAGTGTATATTAGGGGCATTCCACATAAAACCAAATACTAATTTTGCAAAATCTCAATATATAATTTTTATAAAACATTTTAGCTGTTTTATATGCAGAAATATATTTAAAAATTTTACAATGTAACAACATTGGGCCTACTTCTTCATTTTCTTCTGTTGTAAGACAACTAGAAAATAATTTTATCAGGAAAATGAGAATTATGCCACATTTGAAAGATAATTACATTTTCTTTCATTCATTAAATCTATATTACAACGTGCAAAGAAATTACAGGGTATCCATTCCAATGTTTTTAAAATCTGTAACTTTTACATTTCAGATAGTATAGCTGTGATTTCGGAAGAAGCAGAGGGAGAAACTCATAAAGTTTATGCGGTAGTGTGCAAATACGTTGTTTCTAAAATGCAGATTTCAAACTAGGGGGCACAGGTTGTGTGATATAGAGAAACAAAATGAATTATTTAAGTGCAACATAATTTTTGACACGTTTAACATATGGGCCCTCGAACATTCAAGACCATAAAGAAGTAATGTGATCAGTTCTTGGCAACCGGGAGTGTTATGATAGAACACTGTGGTGGTAAACCAAGAATCAAGGAAGAGGTTAGAGAAAATGTGCAGAGGTCATTCAAAAGGAGTCTAAAGAAGTCAATAAGACAAACAGCGAGAGAACTTGGTATGAAACAATCGACTGTTCACAAAATTCTTCGCTGTCAACTGTGCCTGTACGCATACAAGGTATAAATTGTGCAGGAAATCAGCCTGATGACCAAAACTAGAAGCATTTGCAATCACTATGGTTCAATTTCTTGGTTTCTGCATTCCCTTACCAGAATTTTTCTTGTGTGGGTACATTATAGAAAAAGTATACACTATAAAAGTTATAGACACAATGGACTTAAAATGTTGCATAAGATATACCATAAACTCTATCACAGTAGAGATGCTGAACAACGCATAATGTGAAATTGATTATAGGTTTGATATTCTTCATATCATCCGAGGTGTCCATTTTGTGAGTAACACTGAAAACTTGATGAGCTATATCATCATTTTCATGTATAATAATTATAGTATATAAATTTTCCTTTTCACAAATTGAAATTAGCTGTACAAACATCAAGTACATTCAGATAGAAAATTAGTGGTGCATATTATTTTTGAATAGATAAACATGATATAGAAATGGAAATAAAATTACTGAAAAGTATTTAACGCCCGTTTTTACTACTGAGGCACCACAGGCAGTGGACACTGATGATACATGAGATGAAATAATATATTGTGAAAGGATATTTTTTAAGGAAGGAAGAATTCCAGGCCTAAGTTTAGGGTACCTTTCCGGCATTTGCCAGTTATGAGGACTGAGGAAAACCTGGAAAAAACCCTAGTCAGGGAGGACAGTCCTGGCCAGATTCGAATCCCAGATCTCCCGCTCACGAGTCCGCGCCTTAACGACCTCGGTCACCCGTGGCAGTGTAAGTCCTTGTTAACCATATATTAGTGTCTTGGCAATTCTAAAGAATGGCACTGTACAAAATTATGTAACTGATGGTCTCATTATTGGTGGTATTAGGTTGTGGTGAATTCAATATGCCTTCTGTTTGGTATCATGACTGAAAACTATCAAAACCTTTTTGTAACATTTACTTTAACTGCATGTGCTTCATTCACTCATGGTATATCATTTTTCTATGCCTGTTCTTCCTCCCTCTTGCATATCTATCCAAACATGCAAAGACATAGAACAGATGCACAATACTGTGTATCATATTTCTGTTAGCTACATTATACCATGCTATTTTTATGAAATACAATACTTACAGCAATGTCTTTGTATACACTTATGGATCTTTGGGTATCACCTCTGTCAGGATGATTTTCCTCGATGTGTCTTTCTAGTTCTTGTAGCATGCCTGCATACTTTTCTAAGCGCCGAAAAGGCTTGCTCAAGCCAGTTGTAAGAACAAGCAATCCTGGGCTGGCAGCACCCTGAGCTTCCATAAAATCATTTAGTTCTTCTCTATAACAGTCAAACATTGTTATTATTCTATCTCTAGTCCTTGCTGTAATTTTGGACATCTACTTAATTTTACACTGTGTTTTACCTTCCTTCATTTGGTCCCTGACACAGTAAACATATCAGCACAACCATTTCCTTAATGATCTTCCATAAATCTTTCCCTATGATGTAAAATAGTTATATAAAGCTTTGGGCAAAAGAGAGCAAATTTTAAAATTAAATTAGCTTCTGGATTAAATTATTTGTTTTATATAATTTTGATGAAGAATTGTGTTGTTCAATGGCAATGAGCTTGACTTAAGTTATGTTCTACCTTGCTTTTTAGAAAAGTGTTGCACAATTCTTTTCCTACTGTCTGCTCAGAATTTACTGCAGGTGTTCCCCAATCATTGTAATGTTATTTTGCATAAAGTCAAAGTACTAGGTGTAGAGATATACAGTTTTCTAGAATTATTGAACAGGCAGCTATACAGCCAGTTTTTTAATTTCAACATTGCTAAGAGATGTACTCTAGTTAAGTTGTGTGTGTGCACGTGTGGATTTTTTTTATATATTATATTTAAAATTATTTAAGTAACACCCATATATCAAACAGCTTCCTTAGCCAACAAATCAACCTTTCCACTTCCACTATTACTCATATGAAATGTGCCCATTGTAAGAATCTTTAGGGGGAAAAAAAAATATATATATAAAAAAAAAAAACAGAAATTGATAAAACACTCAAATTGCCACACAAATTTTGCTATATATCAAACAGCTTGCATTCTTCAAGGTCAGAAGACAAATGCCTACTAGAGTAGAATAACACTTTTTTCTGATTTTGAAGCACACAAGCTGTTCGAAATATGGCAAAACTTGTGTGATTAATTAAATGTTTTATTTTATTTTTGCTTCTCTGGTTCTTGTTATTTTAGCTATATTGTTCATAGAGTTACTTTATTTTTCATTTTTAATGTATTCATCTCTGTTGTTTGCTTTTTCTCTTGGTTTGTTAATTTGAGTTTGCTTTAACTATTTTTCTTTTACTCTATTACTCATTTTATTAGAGTAATCTAATATGCTTTATTAGTACATTTATCTTTTTGTTATTTATGCTTTCATTATTTTTTGTATTATGGCTACTATTCAAAGTAAAGTAATGAAATTCTGGATTAACAAATATTAAGTAAAATCCCAAGCAATTAGCCTAATATACAGGGTACATTGGCTTTTTTTTTTTTTCTTATTGTGCTGTTACTATTGTTTGTCCTAATGGAATATTGGTTCATTTGCAGTTGTCTGCTATAGCTCCTAGTATCTACAGCCAGTTTCACTTATTTATGCATCACATTTCCCAGCAATTTCTGCAAATGATTCTAAATAAGTGTCAGTATTGCAGCAAGTTCGCTTTTCTAATTTACTTAATTTTATTAAAATTATTTTAGCATGTTTTCCTAAATATATTACCTCCCTTAACAGTATCTTGATGCATGCAAATAATTTATTGAATTAACTTCGCAAACTCTTGCAGTTATTTACAATATATAACAGCGGATATTTCTGTTCAGTTAGTCACATTTTTCTGCCAAAACTTCTCACTGCCACACACAGCATCAGCTTGATGCTGTTGATCTGAGATGTTAAAGATCATCCATAAATAAACCAAACAGCATCAGCTTCCGACTTGGCTTCGATTCTCAATTTACCTCATCCACCTAAATTATACTTTGTTACTGCATACAAGCAGCCTAAGAGAAAATGTCCCCTTATACTTCTCCTGCTAGTGAGCATGGTTTTAATTTATCTTCGTTCCACTTTCTCATGCCAATACATTGCTTTTAAAAAGGATTATCATTTGCCCTAACTCCAAAATTTAATCTTAAATTAGTTTCTGACAGCATACAATTTTGCCAGAATTTAAGATGTTTCCATTGGCATACTAAATCTACTTAGCCTGCATCAAATGTCACTCCAGGGTGCCACATAGTAGCCAGTTTCAATTTCCCAACTTTACAAATTTCTGCTCTGGTAGATTTTTGGTTACAGCCTTTTGTTTCACCTACACCATCCTATATCAAAGATTCCTAGCTTTTTTGAGTACGTTTAAGAAAGTTGATGCTTTGGCACATCCTAATAAACTTCTGGCCACTACTGATATGACTTCACTTTATGCTAACATTCCCCACCATGAAGGTATAGCAATTGTTAGACATTTCTTGGACTCTCAAGCACCTCTTAATACCCCATTCATGGAATTCATTTGTCATTTAGCTTATTTGGTTCTCACTCACAATGTGTTTAGTTCTGATAATAAATATAATCTACAAAATAAAGGCATTGCAGAATGGCTCTCGCTTATGCCAATCTTTTTATAGCTTATTTAAAAGAGGAATTTTGTAAGTCAGACAGAATCTCTTCCACAATTATAATTGAAGTATGTTGATGATATATTTATTCCTACTTTGGACCCATAGCTCAGAATCTCTCATCAGCTCCTCAACAATCTTAACTCCAAATTTTTGGTTAAATTAACTTCTTCTGTCTGTTCCAATGCTGCTATATTCCTAGATATATGGATATTTCATTATGTAATGGCCCTTTTCTTAATTACGCACAATTAAGCCCACTATTTATAACAAAACCTTCATTTTAATAGCTATCATTCACTGCATATAAAAAGATTTATTCTTTGTTCTCTTTCAATCCATGGTGATCATCTTTGAAGGAATTTTTTATCTCTTGATACATATATTAAAAACCTAGCTCAAAAGTTCCAAAACAAAAAATATCCTTCCTATATTTTACAATCCTGTATCATTCCAGCGCACAAAAAAATGTCAATGTAAACCAAAAATTTCCAATAAAAACTTTTTACTACTTATTTACCTGGAATTGAAAGCATCAAACCTATTTTGAAAGAATGTCACAATACCTTATTAATGCATTCAGTTTTAAGTGATTTTTCTAAAATTGTAGCCCACCTTCCTTTTAGAACACAACCTGAAAAACATATTTTGCCGCAACCTATTTCCTTCCATATTCCTTGTTCAGTCACATATCCTTGCCAATGTTCTAAATGCAAAAAACTGTGAGCTTATTATGCCATGTCATTCATTTCACAGCCCCAATTAAAATCACTTCATTTGGTAACTGCGCTTCTAAGAATGTCATATATATATGAAGATAACTTAATGCATGGAAACAGAAAAACAAGGATTTAAAAAAGAGGGGGAGAAAGATATATATATATTAATAATTAAAAAATTAAAAAAACAGTAAGAGAAAAAAGGAGAATATTAATAAGTAAGATTTAAACCTGGTGGTGTTTCTTTTAATGCAAAAATATAGCTGCTATCTATCTCTGAGGTAGCTTTCAGGAACATGACTCGGTAATGCACCAATAAATGTTAAATTAAATGACTCAATAATGTACCAATAAATGTTAAATTAAATGTATCATCAAAATGTTTATAGTAAGACAGGGCATTTTTGTCAACTGGTAAGGGAGATTTAGTTTTAACAGAATGCCAATGAAACAACAGTAGAAGTCAAAACTAACATAACACTTTGCAAATCTTCAAGTTAACACACACACATATATATATATATATATATATATGTAATTATTGTTAATTTAGTTACATTGTTAATATGTTACATTATTTTTTCTTTTATATTATTTATATATAAGTGTAAATGATATAATTATTTATAATTATATAAATTATATAATTTATATATATAAAGAAATATATATGTTATTATTGTTTATATATATTTATATATATATGTAATTATTGTTAATTGCTAATATGTTAACATTATTTTTTTTCTTTTATATTATATTATTTATAATTATATAAATTATATCATTTACACTTATATATAAATAATATAAAAGAAAAAATAATGTAACATATTAACAATGTAACTAAATTAACAATAATTACATATATATATATATGTGTGTGTGTGTGTGTGTGTTAACTTGAAGATTTGCAAAGTGTTATGTTAGTTTTGACTTCTACTGTTGTTTCATTGGCATTCTGTTAAAACTAAATCTCCCTTACCAGTTGACAAAAATGCCCTGTCTTACTATAAACATTTTGATGATACATTTAATTTAACATTTATTGGTACATTATTGAGTCATTTAATTTAACATTTATTGGTGCATTACCGAGTCATGTTCCTGAAAGTTACCTCAGAGATAGATAGCAGCTATATTTTTGCATTAAAAGAAACACCACCAGGTTTAAATCTTACTTATTAATATTCTCCTTTTTTCTCTGTTACTGTTTTTTTAATTTTTTAAATTATTAATATATATATCTTTCTCCCCCTCTTTTTTAAATCCTTGTTTTTCTGTTTCCATGCATTAAGTTATCTTCAAGATTCAATATTTATTTTTACCTCTTTCACTTGTCCTTTGACTTTAAAGAACACAAGCTGTTCGAAATATAGAAAAATTTGTGAATATTTAAGTGTTATACTTATTTCTGCTTCTCTAGTTCTTGTTATATTAACCACTGAACTTTACATTTTAAAACTTGGTGTATACAACATTGAAAGATGGGAGATTTCTCACAACATGGCCTCTGTTCGGCAATCTGAAAACACATAATGGTGATGCAATTCAGCCCATGTCCGTTCTAACATCAGAGGGTTGATTTTTTGGAAAGCTTGAGTAATTTTTAATTTCTTTAGAAAGTGATATCTCCCATATCCAGCGAGGGCGTGAACCCTTTCTGGAATACAATGTTCATATTGTTGTCTTCATCAAGTTGTGGCAAAAGAAACAATTGGAACATATCCAAATAAGACTCATAGATCTCACTGTTGATTTTCAGTAGCCATTTCAATCATTTATGATTTTCATTTGTCTTTGTGCATTATTTTCATTCTTGCCATGTATGAAAACTCCCATCTTTTAAGAAAAATATTACCAGTAAAAAATGTCTCCTAATATTATATTAGCTTTTATATTTATATTTAATATCATCCATACCCAAATGGATCACTCTGTATATCAGAAAGTTTTGCATACTGAAACTTTGTACTGACAGGCACTATTAGAACCTATAAAAGTGTTCATAGAAGCACTTGTCTTCTAACTTCAAAGAAGATTAGAATATAATTAAATTTGTGTGACTAAGAGATTTATCTATTTTTGCTTCTCTAGTTCTTGTTATTTTAGCTATACTATTCCAACAGTACTTTATTTTTAATTTTATACACACACAAACACTAAATGTTAAGAGTGTTTTCTATATTTATTTATATATATACACACACACATACACAATGTAATCCTGCTGTGACCAATAGAATGTAGTCAGTGTGAGAGGTAGTGTCACAGTGCAATAAAGCAATGTGTAAATATGATGTTCTGCTACAAATTGGGAAAAATGGCAACGAAGACACATGAAATGTTGGTGCATGTTTACAGGAGGGAAGCCTTGAGCAGAAAATGTTTTCACAAGTGGTTCAAAGTCTTTTGCAGAGGTAAGAAAATGACTTAGGATGAACAACATCAACCAGCAGAACCCCAAAAAGTTTGAGAAAGTGTGACAAACGCTGGCATAAGATCAGCAACTGACCCTATGATGATAGCAGAGGATTGCATATGGCACACACCATCCTGCTGCATTGTGCTGTGACACTAACTCTCACACTGTCTATGTTCTATTGGTTGTAGCATGTTTACACTGCCACACTGCCTAGTACAAATTAGGTGTCGTTTCTCCCCATATACTTGAGGAACCATATATGCCAGATATGGCACCATTCATCAAACTTTTCAGACACACCACACACATATACTGAGGATGCCAAAAAAATGTATACACACTTTTACAGTAGATATCTATTTAATATATTTAAAAGTTGGACCGAAAAACAACAGTAATGTGTAGTATGATGTTCTGTAAACAGATGTGACTCATACATTATGATAGCCTTGCTACATGACAGGTAAATCAACAATGAACAAATGAAGCCAAGATTATCAACTGGCCAAGTGTGCCTGAACATCATAGGTACATCCGTCTTACCTGCCATTCATACACTCTATAGAAAAGAGGAATTTTATTTCCAACAGGATGGTGCACCATCACATTACCAGCAAGATGTACGTGTGTACCTTGATGAGAATCTTCCAAGGCACTGGATAGAATGAAGAGGTCCAAGCTTCCACCACATTCTCTGGATCTAACTTCTGGACTTCTATCTATGGGGAACTCTTTAGGAAGTTGTATACCATAGAAAACCAGCTACACTGGCATCACTTCAGGGAAGAAATTGAAATGGCATGTCTGCAATAGCAGAGAACACTTTCGCAAATGTTGCTCAATCAGTAGTTCAACATACTCAGAAGTGTATCGATGCCGATGATGGGCATTTTAAGCGACTATTGTGACTGTAAAAGTTTAAGATGATCATTGCTCATTATTTTCGTTTGTATGAATTCGGTTTTGTTATGTGAACACAGTTTTTTCTTTGCTTGAAATGTGCATACAATTTTTGGCACCCTCTGTATATGCATATGATGTGGTGGTTTTCTATTCTGCTGCTGCAGTTATTATTTTCAAGGTTCACTTTAAATTTAAGAAAATAACTATTTTTATGGTAAATGAGATCTTGGTAAGCTAATCTTTGCCCACCATCATAATCTAGCAGTAGCATTTGTATTTCTTAACATGGTGAGCCTGAGTTCAATTCCTGGTGAGTTATTTTAGTTTTCTGACCTCAGTTTCTTAGCTGAATGCCCAGGAAAACTTAGGCCACTTAATTCTCTGAACTTTTATAATGCTACCTTCAGTTCATGTTCAAATTATGTCATAAACAGGAAATGCATTTGTTCAGATTATATGCTCTGATGGCTGAGCAGACAAAGCATGTATCTAGTAAAAATACTTGAATTTTTGTTTTGTTAGTTATTGTAAGTAAAAGTAATGTTTAATATGTGGCAATAATGCATCTTTTAATGAACAACATATATTTGCACTTTAAGGCAAACACAAATTTTATGTTGAAAAACAAAAAGTTCACAATAAATGTCATATTAATAAATATTCCAAAAAGAAAAATTAAGAATAACATATAAATTGCTTATTTCATTAAAAAATAAAAGTAATATAATCTGCTGCAATTCGAAATTATATTATAATTTGCATACTAAACATTATTTTTACTTGCAAAAAATAAAACAATTTGTAATGGGTAGGATTCACACTTTGGTAGTTCTTATTGCTACATACCTACTTTTAACTAATCGACTATCAACATGTCTACTATGGAGAACTTGATTTGACTGGTGATGACAGAATGAGGTTAAGGTTGTAAGACCCACATGCAGGGACATGCTATGAATTGAGTGCTGGGCCAAGCAGAACTTCATAAACTAATACTTTGTGTGTGTGTGTGTGTGTGTGTGTGTGTATGTGTGCGCGCGCGCATCCAAATTTGACTGGAAACTAATGTGTGAAGTTTTCATAATAACCCTAGTTCCTGCTCTAACTTTTTTTGAGGATTATTGTCCTATTTTATTTAAGGCATATGGCTCAGTGTCTCATTCAATATTACTGGAAAAAATGCAAAAATATGGAATTCTGCTTAAAGCCAGAGAAATTCTACAATTATATATATAAAACTGCAAACAATTACCAGAAATTCATTATAAAAATGGAAATACCCTAAATTCAGCTAAATCAAACTGTTAAACAGTCAAAAATTGGAGTACCTGAGGGATCTGTACTGGGGCAACTAGCTAAGATAGCAGTGGAAGAAAGAGGATGTGAATGAAGCTAGCTCCTGGAATTAAAGGAAAAATGGAATAAGAAGTTATGGGAGAGAGTATTGAAGCATAAAGAGAAGGAAGAATTTGAACTTTTAAAAGTGGAAAAGAGTTAAAAGAGCACAAGGAGAAGAAGAGGAATGAATATTTTTCTTTTATTAAGTATTATTGGTACATCATTGGTAATTGGGAGCAGAATCAACCCTGTACGGAATGGGAACCAAGTTGTCTTGGAAGAGATTTTATCTAGAGTAAAGGACACGAATGAGAGATTAGGAAACAAACTGAATGGAGTAGAAAAAGAAGTAATGGAAATTAAGGATGAAATAAGATATGAAGTGCAAGACATAAGAACAGAGGTGCAGTATATCAGAAGAAGAGTGGAGAACATGTAAGAGAGAGAAAAGTTTAATCTAGTTATCGTGGGAGTTAAGGAAAGGAGGGGAGTGGCCTTTACAAGAAGAGAGATTTTGGAAGTAAGATTAGGGATGGTGTTACAGGGATGGGAGATTGGTGAAGCAGAGTTGGAAGATCAAGAGTAAAAGAATAATAGTTTTGAGATTTACATCTGTGCAGTTTGTGTATGAAGTCCTAAGGAAAGCCAAGCAACTAAGAGGAACTAATATTTTTTATAAACAAGGATTAATCGGTTGGAACAATGTGCCCTTAAAAAGAAGTTAATTCAACAAATGAAAATAGAAAGATCAGAGGAGAAATAGGCTTTTATTTGCAATTTACATTTGTGGATGGATGGACAAGTGTGCAGGAAAGTGATATAAGTGACATAAGATCACATCAAAAGGAAATGAATCAGCATGATGCATCGATGGCTGGGACCGGAAACAACACTGGCAGGAAGTCCAAAGATCAGTCAGAAAGCAGTTCAACTAGATGTGGAGGTTGCGTCTTGAGTTTAGGAGAAGAGTGCGAGGGGAAGGAGGTGGAGAGAAGATTACATCAGACAAGAGGGTGGAAGATGATGTAACAGGTATGCCACGAAGGAATGACAGGAGAGACAGAAACAAGGTAAGTATTATCACCAAGAAGGGAGGAAATATGGCTAGCATGTGGATTGGTGGAGGGAAGAAGACATGGCATAGAGAAGTGAGGGCAACACGGAAAAGGATGGCATCATATTGACTTGAAATGGTAGCATACTATGGTAGATAAAAACAAGGCGGCATCTTCAAGAGAGGGAATTGAGCTACGGAGTAAGAAATAGTTAGAGAAACTCAAAAACAGAAAGGAATCGCAATAGAGTATGGAGGAAGTAAGGAGGTTAGGGTTTTGGAATTGTGAGGGTATAAAAATGAAATGTATGCAGGGAAGTTGAAACAATTACTAGTTAAGATAGATTATTTGGGAGTAGTAGAAACATGGTTAATGGAAGAGAATGTACAGATGGATGATTTTATATAAAATAAAATTATATTAATGACAGTATTCCACCAGAGAAAAAAGCAGGTATTTACCAAATAAGTTGTGCAGAATGCAAAAAAAGTGTATATTGGAAAAAAAAAAGAAGTGAGAAATACATGGTTAAAGGAACACTTCAGGAACATAAAATACAAACAAATGGAGAAATCAGCAGTGGCATTTCATTTCTTGACAGAAAACCACAACATAGTGAATAAAGCAAGATTATTAAAAGGGCTCACAGAGTTGGCAACATGGGAAAATCTGTATTTACAAATAGACAGACAGATTAATGAACTTAGACGCTTTCAGGCATGGAAACATAAAATTTAAGTTCATCACACCTCTACCAGAGTAGAATATAAATATCCCCAAAGCTTAACAAATTATCCAGCAGTCGAAAGATAGATGAGGAAGTGAACAAAGGTCTGTGAAACATGTATATTTAAACAAGTAAGAGTGTGTAGTTCAACTCAATCATACAATGATCTTAATTATAACTTAAGGTATATAGGGAACCATTAATATACCTAAATGCATAAATATAGTTAATTGTGCATTGAATAGTGCATATCAAATTCTGTGACCAATATCCATCTTCACTCCAACAAAGACACAGGAGTAAACTTTATAGAGGTGAGTATAAGGGCATTTTTGCTGCAAATATTTAAATTATTTCAGCTATGTAGAGCACATTTTACACTGAGTTTTAATATCTTAAAGTGATGAATGTAAATGTTTTTAATGGTAGTAAAATTGGAAATATGTTAACATTTTAAAGTTCACTATATTTTATACAATTACTGGAAATATGTTTTTGCAATAATATCGAAAAAACACTCAATTGATGTTCTAAAACTTCTTACTTTATAACACAAATCTATACAGTTTACCATAGAACAAGAGAAAAATGGTGGCTCCCATTTCTAGATTCAAAAATTATAAGAAATGGAGATACAATGAATTTTGGAACATATAGAAAATAGATATGCATAGAAAATTATATAAAAAATAATAGTTATAATCCTATTTCACATAAATATGCAGTGTTTTACAGCTTGGAATACAGAATAATTAATATCTCTTATAATATAATCTTCTATAATAACTTATAGAAACAGAGTACAAAATGGAATATCAACAGATAATTAAGACATCACTAACCAATGATTTCAATAAAGATACAGTTATAAAAATTATCAATAAATTTAAAAGACAAAAATTGATAAGAGAGGTTTCCACACTGAAGAACACCAAGGAAAGATACAAATTCAAAAGTTCCATATCCCATCCAAATTACCACAATAAATTTAAGATATTATTAAAAGAACATGGAATAATGTTAGCCCCAAAAAACAATGTAATATTAAGAATTTATTAGGTTGCACAGTAAAAGACACCGTACCAACAGAACAGAAATCAGGAATTTAAGAAAGCAATGTGCAGATTGTGATCAGAGATACATCGGAGAAACAGAGAGAAATTTAAAATAGACAGAAAAGAACACTTAAGAAATATTAGGTTGATAAATCGGCAATAGCAGCTCACTTTCGGACCAAAAATTACGAAATTAAACCAGAGGCTAAGCTGCTGAAATAACTTTACTACACAATGGAGCTATTCACTTGGAAAGAGATTTTCATCTCAAAAAAATAAGAAAAAATTAATGAATTTTGATTTTCCTCCTATGGATGAACTCAGCAAGTTCCTATTAGAACCATCAGACACAGCCACAGTAGCACTCTGGTATCCAACCACTATTTCCAGTAGCAGTAGTCGTTCAACAGCTGAGTTCACTGCAGAAACTAGCTGCTTTATCCAAATACCCCATTGTTCTAATGCAGGCAGTGGAAGAAGTGTCACATATAGCGGTTACTGCATGGATGGGAGTGACTGCTATGTAAGAAGTGGAGTTAGTGTGAACATTTTGAATACATTAGTGTAGGATATATTATCACTTCATTGTCTACAGCTTAATAAATACAATTTATTTAACTGCTAAGGTATTTATTCCTTTCTAGCTGTATGGTTTTCAATGAAGAAAATTCAGTTATGGACATGTTACATCTATACACTAATTCTCTACTTTACCACAAACTTATGTTTCAGTTGTTATTAAAACTGTTAGACAAGCCAAGATATGGTTGGTTGCTAGTGGCCATTGGGGATGCTGATATTTTTCATTTTTCCCTAGCTTCCCAATAAAAAGAGCTTCCAAATTATTTTTCATTTGCTTATTGCTATCTAGTTGGCTGCATTTCAGTAGATGTTCTTTATTTAAGAAGTATTCACGTCCTTACACAGTGGGCAGTGGCTCTCCTTGATTAATTTCATCCTAAAGAGATGTTCTGACAGGCAATCATGCTCAACAATTAATTGGAATTGGGCAATTCCAATTTTTCTTGGTTTGAATAAAAGATGTTTGAAACTATTTAGATCTTCATATGGTTTTCCTTTAAGTTTTTGTTTGATAATTTGTTGTTCTTGTTCAGATATTAATCTTTTTATGAGTTTCAATTTAGAGGGATGTTATAATTAAAAAGGTGGTTTTAATTTTATGTGGCTGCTTTTTTTGCTGAAGTATCAGCAATCTCATTCCCCTTCAATCCCACATAGTTGGGATCCACTGTAAAACTATTTCTGTATTTCTTATCTGGAAGGTATGATATAGTTTTCTTATTTCATTTATAGGTATGTTCATTGGGTAAATGTAATTCATTATACTTTGTAGTGCTGCTTTAGAGTCACTTAAGATAACACTTCTTTTATTTATTTTAGGTCTCTACAGTAGATTTTGTAAAACTGCTTTAATGGCCATTATCTCACCATCAAAATTGTTAGCATATTGTCCCAAATGTGTATATTGAGAGAATTCTTCACAGTATATTCCAAAGCTTCTCCATTTTTAAGAGATTGATCTGTACACGCTCTATATCTACGCCATGTATTAGTTGAGTTATAGTTGTTTAATGTGCTAAGTGCTATCAATCTTAATACCTCAGATGGGTAGTTCTTCTTGGAGACCATTGTATCCAGATTTAGTTTCATGTTAATATCTATATATCATAAAGGATCAGTTGGTGTAATGATAAATTTAGTGCTTATTTTTAAAAATTTGTCCAAATCTTCTTTCTGTATGTAATTTTTGAGAGTCTGTTGTGTTTTTAATCATTGTGTGCTGTTAGGAATTTGAAACCATTTGAAATCTAAGCAGATTACAGATATGGAAAGTTTTTCAAGATAAAAGAGCAATACTCAACAGGCCAAGATATTTTGCAGGATTATTACAACTTCTTGACAACTCTCTAAATCTTTAGACTTTCTTAAATATGATACTCCACAGCAGCAAAATGGGCAGCAGCACAAACAAGCTCTATTAAAAACAGTGAACATTTTTTCACAGAAGTTCAGAAGCAATAAAAGTTTATTGTTTTTAATATGAGTTATTTCTGCTGCTCTTTTTGCTGTTGTGGAGTATTACTGAACTGATAATACAAAATTTTGAAGCGTACAAAGTTTTCAAATCTGAAAGTAAAGTTTCTGAAATGCAAAGGAAGTAATATTTTGTTTCAATATTAACTCAATTTGGAATCTAACACAGTGAAACATGCATTAATAATCTCTTCTGAGTTAAACTATTTAGAACACTCTTTATGGCTTCACTTACTGGAGCTTTAATCAGGACAGTTTTGACCCTTGCTCACATCCTCAGTTGTTAAACAACTGTTGGATCATTCGTAGAAGTTGGGCTGATAAGTATCTGGGTTGACTCCAATGGTCTTGTGATAAACTGATATAAAGAGTGTCTGCTTCTGGGATGTCAAAACTAAGTTTTAAATAAATTGTACTTACAAAGCTGTAGACAATGGAGTGGTAATTTATATATTGAATACACTTATGTATTCAACTCATTTACACTAAATTCCACTTACTTATAATCCATTCCAGTTTGACCCTGTAGTGCTAGTGTGGCTGTTTACATGCGAATGATGGGTAATGGGAGGGGTGCTGAAGGTACGGGGATTGGATGCAGGGTGTACAGTGCATCATGTAATGTTATAAATCGTGGATAGTCATGTTAGCATTAATGTCATTTTCTTTATTATTCGCCAAAGTGTGGTTTTATTCCGACTAAAATGGATTTTGTTTCTTACAGTAAACAGATGCTTTTTCAAAGTCAGAATCTCCCTGTGAAGTTCATAATATTCTAAAAAAGGTCTGCAAATAATAGATTTTTGTTAAAGTCATCCAGCTGGACAAACATTTTACATTTTGGGTTTTTACTGGGAGCTGCTACTTTGATGCCTAGTCTTTCTGCCCTTTCATACTCTTTTCTAATTGTTATTAAAGTTTTCTCGCTCACTTTGATGGCTTTTGCTGCTCTTTCTATGGCTTTTTCTAAAGGAAGAGTACGACCTATTCTCTTTTCCTCCCTACAGAATTGCAGATCATTTTAAATTAACATTCTACTTTCAGATTTATACACTTTCTTCTTTCTTGGATAGAGTCTTCATTGGGGGGGGGGGGTTTCCATTGTTACATACTTATTGCTTCATCACTGTATTAGAACTAACTAAAGAAATGGTACAGTATATATATTATAATCTACCCACTCGCACATAATGGAGTAATGTATTTGTTTTATAGGACAATATTCACTGCCATAACCAAACACGCGCTGCAGTGCACTGGTATTCTAAAGCACCTGTACCGGCTATGACATTACAGTCAGTTCATCAACTCGCCAGCAGTAACATGAGCTGGTACGGGTAATACCTTAGTGGAGTTTAGTGTAAACAAGTTGAAAGTGCTCATGTTTTTTTAGGTAAATCCTTTCCCATTAGCTTAATTCTTTTGGTTGTTCAACAGCTTTTAATAACTTGATGCTTTTCTATTTCATAGTTTTCATTCCAAAAATGTGTTGCCACCACTGGTTTTTCTATTTGTTGTAACGGATGTTTCTTCAATGTTCCTTGAACCTAATGTCTATATTTCTCTATGTTTTTCCTACATAGATTTTTCACAATCCTGACAATTAATGTGGTAAATTCCAGATTTTTTCCTATTTGGGCCTGGAATTCATTTGGTTTAATTTCAATAAATTTTAATACTGTATCAGTTTTGAGGTGCTAAGATGATATACTGTTTGAAAATTTTTTGAAGTTTCTTATTGGCTTTCAAGCAGTACAATATCATCTTAGAACCTCAAAACTGATACAGTATTAAAATTTATTGAAATGAAACAAAATGGATTTTAGGCCCAAAGAGAAAAAATCTGGAATTTACCAGATTTTAGGATTGTGAAAAAATCTACATAGGAAAAACATACGGAAATATACACATTAGGTTTAAGGAACTTTAGAGAAACATCTGTTACAAATAAATAAGAAAAGTCAATGGTGGAAGCACATTTTTGAAATGAAAATCATGAAATAGAAAAGGGCATCAAGTTATTAAAAACAGTTCAATAACCAAAAGAATTAAACATATGGGAGGATTTACATGAAAAAACATGAGCAAAATTTAATGAATTTCAACATTCCAGAAGCAGACAGCCCATTATTGAAGTTTATCACAAGACCACCGGAGTCAACCCAGATACATATGAACCCAACTTCTAGATACCAACAGTTTTTAAAGCTTAGAATGTGGGCAAGGGTCCACGAAAGATGTTTTGAGTAAATCCTCAATAAGCGAAGTCATATAGATTGTTCTAAATATTTTGACGCAGAAGAGATTATTAATATTTTATTGTTATATTCTGTTTATTTAAGCTTTAGAAGTGACTTTTACTTAAATAAATGTTTATCATTTGTTTTAAATGGAGCTTATTTGTTCCATGTTACAAAAATTATGCAATGAAAAGAAAATAAGCTGCTTTAAAAAATTCTGAAGCACTGATTTAAACTTTCTTTCAACCTCCAGAAAAAGTTTTAGTACTATATATAGAAAGAAGTTTATTCACGTACTTGCATTTGTCAAGTATGCATACAGCTTTGGGATGAGAGGAGCAGTATGCCTGGTGAACCTGCTTGATACGAGGTGCTGAAGTGAGGAATACCTTTCCAACACGCTGTTCTAGCGGAGGTCTCTGGTTGCACTCTTCCAAAGCTGATAATAGTTGCTGATGGGTCTCCACAACATTTCCTATGTTGCCAACTAATTGACGATATTCCTCTCTTGTCAGACTAAAAAGAAACATAACTAAAGGGTTAATAAAGGCTTCAAATGGCTTACTTTTATTATGTGACAGATAAAGAAAGCAAAGAGTGGAAAATAAATATCACTTACATGTCTGATTTTTCTAAGGGATGAAGAAAGTTCTTCAACAAGCCCTGAAGCTCAGCAACATGTGCTTTTTCTGAGTCTATCAAATCTTTCAGGACTAAATTGCGGTAAACCTTCTGCTGGGCTACCAATTCTGGTGGCAACTTAGAAGGAGATGTTTTTCCAGAACAATCTGAAAAGGAAAATATTAAATAATAACTAATATTAGAAAGATCTGTAATATAATGTAGAGGGATAGGTACAAAGTAAATAAAACTCATCACAGAGTTTATTTAGTAAATGATATATTTGTTCATGAATCTCAGGAAATGATTTGCAAGATGCAGGTCGCAAGAGTTAGATTAGTGAGAAACAAACCAATCAATGTTAAACACACATATATGACATGTTCAGTTGTAACAGCTTACCTATGGAAACCAAATCATTTTGAGAGTTCTACATTACAGCTCTTTCTGATGTAAATGATAATTATTTTGCTATTATAGTTATGCAAAATTGCATAGCATGGAATCAACCATATAAAAAGGAAAAGACTTGCATGAAATTAATGCCAAAGTATAAGAAACTATCAAACCTATGACCTGCGACCAGACCAGGCCAATTGCAGATGTCATGAGGAAGAGTCAAGCCACTGATCTCCCAATAACCCAAAGTTATTGCACATAGGATGTGAATTTGGAAAAATATCACAAAAGCAAGATGCACAAATGACTGCTGTCATATTTCAAAAGGTCACACAATTAGTAGGAAGCTGTTTGAAGATCAATAGCAGAAGAAATATGGATATTCATATTAGTGAGCAACTGAAGATGGGAGAGATTCCCCCGAAATGCATCTTACTTTTGTGTAAGTGAATGGAGTTTAGTGTAGAAAATGAATACCTAAGTTGAGGTTATATTGCCATTCCATTGTCAACAGCTTCGTAAGTACAATATTTATGGATATTCATGATCACTATAGATAAGATATTTTTCTCACATTTCAAAAAGTCACACCGTCAATAAGAAGTGCATGAAAATCAATGGCAAAAGAAAAAGAAAAATGGATATTTGTGGTCACTGTAGATGAAACTTTTTTTATCTTAACCCATTGCCCAATGGCCATTTAAACCCAACACTGGCTGTTCCCAGATACCCAATAAACAGAGCTAGGCATTTAAATTTCTACACTACAGAACAAACCTTTCTATTTTTCTTATTTTTTATCACATTTTAATGAAACAAAAATTGAATTAAAGGACATTAAATGCGTATGAGCCAGCTATAACAAATATTAGTGTATTTATTTGCAAAATGGCTGGAAAAAAAAAAAAATTAATTTTGGAGTGTATTTTATTTGCAGAGCTAAAAAGTTCCCTACTTTTTGTTTCAAATGCTACTACCATTCAAAACTAGTGTTTATAAGCATTGCAAGTTTTTAGCTGAGCCAGCACACACAGCAGTAATAAATATTGAAATGTTTGACATAATGCAAAGTACCTGCGCAAACACTTCCTTATTGTTCGTAGAGTGTAGGTTTTCATTTACAACATGTGCGTGGCTGTAGATGAAGTGCTTGAATCATATGATTGCATTTGCATGACACAATAAGCTTACTTGTATGTTCAGGTTAGCTATACAATTTTGAGCTGCTGAGATAGATAAATTAGCAACTTGATAATGGAAATAATTCTTGGCACCATATGTTTGGGTTTATTTATAGGGAATATTTTTGTTTCAGCTAAATACTAATGAGGCAAGGTTCATCAGACAAGAAATTACAAAGTTACAAACTAGTCATTCCCAGTTTGAATCATAGTTTCAACTAGTAAGACAGGGTTATGATTTTCAAAAACCATTGCAGCATAAAAAGACACATTTTTCGGAGTACAACTTGTGGTGTACAGCCTCATACGCAATTACATGTGACAGTCAACCAATTGATTTTTACCATGTTTTTTACTGTATTTATTTATTTTTTTTTAATGGTGCTTAACACCCGTTTTTACTACTGAGGCTCCATAGGCAGTGGATACATGACATGAAATGATTAATTGGGAATGGAGTATTATTTATTTTTTTTTTTTAAGGAAGGAAGCATTCCAGGCCTAAGTTTAGGTTACCTCCCTGGCATTTGTCATTTATGAAGACTGAGGAAAACCTGGAAAAAAAAAACCTCAGTAAGGGAGAACGGTTATGATAGAAATCAAATCCCAAACCTCCCATTCACTAGTTCGCACTGTAAATTTAGTAGCTCTGATAATTACTGAAACAAATATATATGGGCATAAAGTGCATGAATATCTGACCTCAAAAGGCAAACATGTTTAAATCACATTGGATTGCCAAAGTATAGGCTCTAAAGAGAGGGGAAGTGTAGGTGTGTGAGCTTCCACCTTTGACTTACATTGTTTGGCATAATAGAAGGGTAGTTACTATTTCATCTAATTGCAGTTGCAAAATTTTGATGCACAACACAGGAAAGCTAGAGCCAAAACTAAAATGACAATTTTCAAGTCTGATATTATACATAAATACAATATGCATATACGTGGTGTTGATTTAGTGGATCAGGTATTGCAGGCATATCTCTCTTTACGAAAAACTGTAAAATGGTACAAAAAATTTTTTTTCCATAGGCAGGATATCATCAAATGCAATTGCTTTGTAATTTTGAGAGCTCTAAACCCTTAAAAAGCAATGACATATATGGATTTTTGCTTATCAATTGCTCGCAGCCTAATTGCATGCTACCAAATTCAGAGGCCTGTACACAAAGAGGACAGAAATTCTAAAACCCCTGCCACCCTCAGATTGACAGAAAAACAATTTTTCCAAAAGGATATAGTCTACGAGAAAAATGTTGGGTCCATTTTGGAAATGGGCAGTATGCTGCAAAAGGACACATGCAAGGAAATCAACATGATCTGTGGTGAATGCTGAGGTGTGCTCTCATGTCACTACCCATATAATGAGTTTTATGATTCAAAATGTAACTTTTAAAGGCGAGGTTGAACGTATTTCAGTTTATTATTTAAAGAAATATCAAAATAATTATGGATTAAAAATCCTACAATTTGCAGTGCTTGCCAGACATGCACACATGTCGGGCCCATTTTACTCCGGATGTCTATAGATATCCGTATCTGAGAAGAGGTTAATAACTGTAATGAACCTTATGCGAATTCCTATGGCCCAAGGAGTAAAACTTCTGAAAACTGATAATGTGAATATATAGAACATTTTAAAATAGAAATCATAACTATTGGAGAAAAAAATTGCAATAGAAAGTTAACTATTTGCCATGTTGTTATACTCTCAAACTGAAGCTGTGACTTCATTTATCTTTTGATATGCACACCACCCATGTGCATGCATGGCCATGCACAAAGGATAATGCATCCAATCACAAAGGATAATAAATCAAATACATCTGGATCAACCTTCAAATTATTTGATAAAATGGAATAAGAAACAGGATTTTTTTTAATGATATAACATTGAAATTTATTTTCAGAGATTGTGAACAACCTTACATACAATACCCAAATCTAGAGGGATCCCAGAGTCTACAACTACAATACATTAAAACAAAAACTGCAATATATGTCAAATCCGCTTTTTATTCATTAATTTATTCTTTTATTTTATTACTCACATTATATGGTTATGGCAACACAAAAAGTATTTCAACTCATGTATTCACATTTCTTACACTATACTCATTCACTTACATAAAAGTAAGACGCATTTCGGGAGAATCTCTCCCATCTTCAGTTGCTCACTGAACCTCCGTTACTCGAAACTATGGCTGGACAAATGAAGAAATGGAGATGGTTTGAATTTTGGAATTTACAGAAAAGAAACACACACAGAAAACTACATAAATAATGAGAGTTATAACCCCATTCCACATAAATATGCAATTTTTCACAGTTTGGCACACAGATTGATGAATATTCCACTCACACAAGCAGAGTACAAAATGGAATACAAACAAATAATACAGATAGCTATAATGAATGGTTTCAACAAGGACACAGTGATAAAAATGATCAATAAATCAAAAAGACAAAATAGATAAGGGAAGTTTCCACACTGAAAAACACAAAAGAAGAATACAAATTCAAAAGCTTCACCTACCATCCAATTTACCACAAGTTCAAGAAAATCTTTAAAGAACATGGAATAATGTTAGCCCCAAAGAACAGATACAACATCAAGAATTTATTAGGTTGCACAGTAAAAGACTCCATACCACCAGAACAAAAATCAGGAATTTACGAAATAAAATGTGCAGATTGTGAACAGAGCTACATAGGCAAAACAAAAAGAAATTTGGAAATTCGGAGGAAGGAACATTTTAGAAATATTCGCTTTAAACAGGTGGATAAATCAGCAGTAGCAGCTCACTTTTGGACCAAAAACCATGAAATAAAACTGGAAATAAAATTGCTGAAACATTTTCACAGCCCATTGGAGTTATCCACTTGGAAAAAAATTTCCATATTAAAAAATAGAAAAAAACCTAATGAATTTCGAGTTTCCTCCCATAGATGAGATCAGTGATTTCCTACTTCAACCAACAGAGACCACCACAGAAACATTCGTTTGTCCAGCCATAGTTTCAAGTAACAGAGGTTCAGTGAGCAACTGAAGATGGGAGAGATTCTCCTGAAACACGTCTTACTTTTATGTAAGTGAATGGAGTATAGTGTAAGAAATGTGAATACATGAGTTGAGGTTAGATTGCCACTCCATTGTCAACAGCTTCGTAAGTACAATATTTACAAAAAGTATTAATATGGCAAATCATGTAACCAATTCTACTATGCTCAAGTACATACATTGGCTTGTCATCTGCCTTTGAAAAAGTATAAGAACTGTTTGAAATATTGCACTTTTGAGATGCTATTTCAGTGTTTATCTCTGCTTCTCTAGTTCTTATTATTTTTAGTCATATACATAATGTTTATTTATTTTCATCTTCCAGTTAAAATAGAGGCATTATAGGCATTTATCATAATTCTGTAATTCATTTTTAAGCTATACACATCCTTCTGGCCACACTATCAAAATATTGATGTACATAACAATGTTTTTCCAAAAGTTGTACTAGGTATGACAAACATAATACAGTAGAATCTCGATTCATTGTTTTTGGAGAGACCAGGTTATAAACATGATGGATGCGTGATAACGATACATATGGGAAGTGCATAAATCATTTCAAAAATAAATAATATAGTAAACAGTATATTTTGCTTAAATAATTGTACTTAGGAAGCTGTAGACAACGGAGAGGTAATATATCCTATATTAATGCATTCAACATGATCCACTAACTCCACTTACATAACATAAAACTAGAATATGTTTTGGGAGTACTCATTCCTATCCTCAGCTGTTGACCAACTACTGTTACTACAAATGGTGGCTGCATACCAAGATGCTCCTGTGGTTAAGCACAAGTAAGCACAATTTATTTAATTATACAAGTTAACAAATCTAAAGAAGCAAAATCGACCACATGTGATTAAAGAAAAAAATGGCAGATAATCCACAGGAGCATCCTTATATTCAGCCACCATTTTGAGTAATAGTTGTCGGTCAACATCTGATATTGGGAGTGAGCGCTCCTAGTTTTTCATTTAAGTGGAGTAATGTGAACATGTTCAATACATTAATGTTGGAATATATTTTCTGTTAATTTTTATATTTAGTGTATATATATTTTATATGTTTGTTGTTGTTCCTGGTTGTCTAGTGGTAGCCATACTTCCTAGCCCTAAGATTGCAGGTTCAATCCTAGGTAGAGTTGATGCATTTTTTTCAGGCATAAAAATCCTAATTGGACGAGAAGTAAAGCCATAGATTTATGGCCCATAAAAGAACCTGATGCCTGAAAGAATAGATCTCTGAGAAAAATTTATTGGCCATTTCATGCCCTCAATTTAAATGGATGCTGATGACCTGAGATGTTAAAGAGCACCCATAAATAATATAAATCAACACAATTATAACTTTCTTTGAAAAGGGTTAATTGACATTTGCTGCTTTTCCTTTCATGTGAGATAACAAATTTTCCACATTCAGCACATTCTGTTGCTACTACAGTTCATATAGCTTGTCATGCTTGCAGTCTCACTTACTCAGAGCTATGGCAAATGTCAGCACAGCTTTGGCTGCTGCATGATCTTTTTTGTTCCCTTCCCCCATGTCACAAATACTTGCTATTCATCCAACTTTGTCACACACTTCATTAACACTGAACGCCATATGTGACAATTGTCCTCATGGTCCTCTCCACTGCCACATAGATGTCAAGGCTGATGACACCGACAACTCTGGCCCATTCTTTGCATCAGCTATCATCATATTGGTGCTCTAAAGGTATCAGTAACTATGGAAAGTCATGCTTTCTCAGATAAAGAGTGATGCAAACTCTCTGTACATGCTCACTACCTCAATTATTGCAGCATGAAAAAAATTGTTCAAGAATAAAATTTCTTTGGGACTGAACTTTTTGAACGAATAATGTGGGAAAATTATATTTCAAGGAAAGATGAATGTTGGTTTTATTAACATAAGTTATAATAAAAAATTTTGGGATCGCATAAATTTAATGATACATCTGGGAAAACGACGGTTCCAGGAACGATAGATTAAAGTTCTACTGTATAGCATCAATGTCTGAACTCCAAATTAGACTTGTATGCAAATACCTTTAATCTTGGTGAAACATATCCTTATTTCCAGATCAGATCAATTGCCACTAAATTTCTTCTTTACTTTTTCTTACTTTTTTTAAATTGTAGTATTAGCATTTTCTAGTTCTATCAACTCTAGTCAATACATTTCTGACTAAATATTTGTTATTTAGTCTCCAGTTCAATTTCTTTTGATATTTTCATAGATGAATCAACAAAATATTAACTGACTTCCCAAAGGTAAATATGGAATTGTTTGCAGATGATATCACCAAAAAAAAAAAAAAAAAAAAAAAAAAAAAAAAAAAAAAAAAAAAAGAATAACATTATAAAAAGCTAGAAGACCAAATGCAGAAAATTATAAACAGCATGGAAACATGGGCATCTACCACCAATATTAGAATAAACACAAAAAGATTTTCAACTTCTCAGTCTTCAACATGCTACAGATGGTTTGCAAATTAAAATCAATAATGAACTACTACAAGAGAAAGAACACATTAAATATGTTGAAATAACAAATGAGAAGAAAACTTTCCTTCTCTGAACAGATTGGTAATATAATAAGAAAGCGAATAAGAAGAACAACATGTTGAGAAGACTAGCAGGCCACAAATGGGCAGGATCCATAGGTCTCCTTGATGATACATACAAATACTACAAAAAGTCTAATTTTGTCTTTGTGAGATAATATTCACAATAAAATTAAAACTAAATTTGATACAATCTAGGTCATAAGAATAATAACAGGAGGTGCAAAAACAACATCTATTACTGTAATGCAGGGCATAACTAACAACTTGTTAATTACAATTGAGCTAGATTATTAAAATGGCAACATGGAGACAGACATTAAAAAGTAATAAACACAAGAGTAAATTAATTGATATCATTGTATGATTCATTTGAACTACACACTCTTAAAGCTTTAAGAGTATGTAGTTCAACTGAATCATACAATGATATCAATTAATATGATTGGCTTCACTGTGCAAGTTCCAATTTACATTTAAGTAAACAAGAATAAATGTTTTCATTATCCTGATAGCACATGATGATTAAAATACAATAGACTTTCAAATATTATATACAGAAAGAAGATTTTAACAAAATTTTAAAAATAAATATTAAAGCTGCCCTGATAACAACTGACACTTTACATATATAGATATAGGATGCAACTAAATCTGGATACAGTGGTTTCCAAGAACCACATCCTAAGTATTAAGATTGACAGCATTTAGCCTGCTAAACTATTATCTGACTGATTCATGGTGATAGATAGATCACTTAAAAGTGAAGAAGCAGAATTATATCATACAATTCAGATCAGAAATAGTTTTACAATAAATCCCAAACTATGTTGGATTAAAGGGGAATTAGATTGCTTATACTTTAGCAAAAAAGGACTCATAAAATTAAAACCAACTTTTTAATTAGAGCTTTCTTTTAAATTGAAACTTAAAAAAAGATCAATAACTGAACAAGAACAACAAAATATCCAACAAAAAATTAAAGGAAAACCACATGAAGATCTAAAGACTTTCAAAAATCTTTTATTGAAAGAAAGAAAAATTGAAGTTTCCCAATTCCATTTAATTATTGGGCACGATTGGTTATCAGAACATCTCTTCAAGATGAAATTAATAAGAGCAGCTACTGTCCATTGTTTAATTATGTACTATTCCAAACAAAGAACATATACGGAAATACAGACAACTTGATAGCAACAAATAATTTGGAAGCTCTTAATTGAGAAACTAGGTAAAAAATTATAAATATTAACATTCCAATAACCACTAACAACCAGCCATATTTATTAATCATTGGTTCAAAACAAATTTCAAACATATACAAGTATTAGGGGAAAATTATCCTACTATAATTTGATTCCAATACCCCAAAAATGCTGTTGCTCTTTCTGCACATTTTTTGCTGCATTTGTTGTTGAAGTTTTAATATAAGTTTATACAGGATATACTGGATGCACATGCAAAACAGCTCTACATTTTTAAAACATGAAGTACATTGAAAAGTTATATTCTATTATGCTCATACTATGGTGAGCTTAAGAATTACCTGTGCTCTGGGTCTTGTACTCTTTAACATAGTTGGATGGAAACCATCCTGTTTTCTCGCCAAGAGTTCCTTCCCACCAGCCACCTTCCTCACGTTGTGTGATGGTAATTATGTCACCCTTCTTGAAACATAACTGTGAACAAAAACAGCATATTCAATATTTTACCTGCACATTATTTATTACTTTATGATTACCAAACATGATTTCTGATTACGCTGTAATATGCTTGCTCTTCCGGTTTAATTTGTAGCATTTTTTTCTTTTGGATGCTAATGTAGAGTTTGATCCTTGAAAAATATTAAAAAGTTTGTAAAGGTATTTATTTAGAGTAATAAGATTGAACAAGACTTATTACATTTACTTAAATGTAAAATTGGAACTTAACACAGTGAAGCCAATCATATTAATGGATATCATTGTATGATTCAGTTGAACTACACACTCTTAAAGCTTCACTTACTTTTCATAAATGTATGGAACCGGTTTCGAGAACATTTTGTTCCCATCTTCAGCCATGCTAAGGTTCAACTGTCGGATCATTCGTTGAGCTGTGGGAATGTATATTCTGCTCTGGTGGCGGTGTGATAAACTTGTAGTTTATGTTTTCATCCCCGACAATGTCGAAGTTCATTATGCTGTTTTTGTATTTGTAGATGTAGATTTTCTCCCAGGTTGCTAATTCCGTAGGTCCTTGTACTGATTTTAATAATTTTGTTTTATTTATTATGTCCAAAAATGATATGCTACTGCTGATTTCTCTATTTGCTTGTACTTTATGTTCCTGAAATGTTCCTTTAACCGTGTGCCAATGTTTCTCTTTGTTTTCCCTATGTAGATTTTTTCACATTCTGCACAGTTTATTTTGTAAATACCTGATTTTTCTTCTTGTGGAATACAAGATTGCTGATACAATTTGCTGATAGATAATGTTAATGACAGTATTCCACAAGAAGAAAAATCAGGTATTTACAAAATAAACTGTGCAGAATGTGAAAAAATCTACATAGGGAAAACAAAGAGAAACATTGGCACATGGTTAAAGGAACATTTCAGGAACATAAAGTACAAGCAAATAGAGAAATCAGCAGTAGCATATCATTTTTGGACACAAAATCACGACATAATAAATAAAACAAAATTATTAAAATCAGTACAAGGACCTACGGAATTAGCAACCTGGGAGAAAATCTACATCTACAAATACAAAAACAGCATAATGAACTTCGACACTGTCGGGGATGAAAACATAAACTACAAGTTTATCACACCGCCACCAGAGCAGAATATACATTCCCACAGCTCAACGAATGATCCGACAGTTGAACCTTAGCATGGCTGAAGATGGGAACAAAATGTTCTCGAAACCGGTTCCATACATTTATGAAAAGTAAGTGAAGCTTTAAGAGTGTGTAGTTCAACTGAATCATACAATGATATCCATTAACTTATTACATTGTTTATATATATTCCACTCCATTGTCAACAGCTTCGTAAGTATATTTAATTGAGAAGGCTTATTATATATATTAGATTTGCTCATATTCATTAGGAAAAGTACAGAAGTTGTAGATGAAGTATTTGTATTAATTTAAAGAAATATAAAATAGTACAATTAAAGGAAACTTATATTAATTTATAATACAATTTTAAAAAAGTTACAGCACTTTCATTTCTAAGCTCTATCTATAAACCATAAAAACATGCATGGAAGGTAAACTAAGATGACCTATATAGTATATCATAATGACACAAGGATTATGAACTTTTATCTGCACATTCTAGATGTGTTAAAGCATGATACTACAAGTATTTGCACTACAGCAACATAATCACCATATGAATACTCAATACTCTTACTTCAGTGGTTATTATCCTCATAACTGCAAGCCTGGTTATGCAACTATACTTTAAAATAAATTAACAACCATGCTGCAGATTTCAAAATATGAGTTCCTGTGTTAAGATGAGTAAAACTTGTAAAACTGCACTTTGAACCACAATTATTATTAATAAAGATTTGTACTTTATTAGTGTGTGACTGAAGTTAATTTTGGTAGCTTGTGAAATATTCATGGAGCCAATGTTTACTGCTACTGTCAACATTAGAGAATACACTATACATTCTGTTATAATAGTTTGGTGATAAATATTTTCATAGCACTACATAACATTATAACCATAATTATGATCCATATAAAATCAATTCAAACACACACTGAAAAATTCCATCCTAGCAAAAAAGGAGCAAGACTATAAAAACTGCATGCTTCCAATTTATAAACCAGATCTTTCATTATCATTCATTATCTTTCATTATTCTGTCGTCTGTTTCATGGCAGCTGATGGGTCAACAACAGAGTGGTAGCTCCTAGCAAAACAAATCATCATGCAACTGATTCCAGTTCTCGCAATTATAGCTACAATTACAAAAAAAAAAAGTCATGTACCTTACGACAGGAGATGTAGGGAATTTTATCCTGCTACATCTACACATTTCTGGAATCTCTTTAGAAAATTATCATTTGCATGCATCATTTTATCTTAAAAAATTTTGTTAAGCTTGAACGCATACAAGACATTGTTGTCCTCTATGGTGACCTTTATAGATTTGTGCTGCAAATTCAGAAGTTTGAGTGCATCTGTTGTATGTTTTTTCGAAATTATTGCAAATATGTCATCCACATACCTATACCATGTTTAGAAGATTAGAGGGAAGGCTTTGGTGATATGCATTTCAAACGAACTCATAAAAAAATCTACTAGAAATGGAGATAGGGGGTTTCCCATAGCTAGTCCCGAGACCTGTTGGTAATATTTTTTATTGAAAATGGAGTAATTTTGTTCGATGCAAATGTTCGTAAGTTTTATCAACTCTTCTATTTCTTGTGCTTGTAAATCTAAGGATTTTGACCAATTCTTTAATATTAGCATAAGCATATCTTTTGGTATGCTTCGGAATAAGGCTTCTACATCAAATGATACCATTATATTTTCTGCTGTAATTTCGTAATTTTTCTACCAAATCCTGTGAGTTTTTGACACTTAAACTTTGGTATTTTTTTTAAAGATTTGAAAATGTCAGTTAAATTTTTTGCTAACAAGTATGTTGGTGAATTGATATTATTTATTATAGATCTCATGCTGTTTTTGTGTAATTTAGGAAGTGCATACATTCTAGGTAATACCGGGTTGCATTGTGTGAGTTTTCGTTTTTCGGTAGTGGACAGTATTTTTATTTCATTCAATGTTTTATTCAAGTTTTTGGTGCAGGCTTTAAGTGGATTCTCTGTAAATGGTTTATAATCTTGACCTTTTAAAATGGTTTCCATCCTGTTTATGTAGTCTTCTGTAGTCAAAATGGCAATTTTATTGCCTTTATCTGTTTTTGTGAATACTACCGGTTTTTCTTTTAATTGTTTTATTGTGTTTTTGTAATTGCTGATTTTTTTTTTTTTTTTTTTTTTTTTATTTTCTCTAAGGTTTTTGTACATTTCAATTTGATAAACGATTTCTCATTTTCTTTCAGTTGATGGGTGGCTATGTCAATATCTGCGATGTAATCTTCTATTTTTTTGGAGAAAGATACACATGTTTTTAGGCCTTTGATTAGGAATTTTAGTTCGTTGTTTGAAAATGTGGTGCTTGAAATATTAATTACGTTCTCTAGGGTTTGTGTAACTTGTTTCGGTACAGTTCTGGTTTGAAGTTTTCGCAAATTGTAGAGTTTCTTTTTCAATTTCTGATTCTTTATTTTCATTTCGTTGGTTAAATTTTTATGCAAATGTTGTTGTAAATTATCCCAAATGTGAAATCCCAAAGTCCTCAAAAGTTTTAAATGTAAATGTAAATCCACACTTAATAGTGCAAAAAATGGTACAAATTCAAAAGTTTCACATACCACCCTATTTACCACATTAAATTCAGAAAGATATTCAAAGAATAAGGAATTATGTTAGCCCCATAGAACAATTTTAATATAAAGAACTTATTAGGTTGCAGAGTAAAGGACAACATGCCAACAGAACAAAAGTCAGGTATTTATGAAATAAAATGTGCAGAATGCGATAAAAAATACATTGGAAAAACGAAGAGGAATTTGGAAATCTGGAAAAAAGAACACTTTAGAAATATTCGCTTAAAACAGATTGATAAATCAGCGATAGCAGTGCACTTTTGGAATAAAAATATTGAAATCAAACCAGAGATAAAACTACTGAAACAATTTCATAATGCAATAGAACTTTCCACTTGGGAAAACATTTTCATTACAAAAAAATAAAGATAACTTGATGAATTTCGATTTCCCTCCAATGGAAGAACTCAGCAAGTTCCTAATAGAACCAACAGATACTGCCACAAGAACATCAAGAGACCCAACCACGATGTCTAACAGCAGTTTGTCTACATGCTGAAGATGGGAGGGATCACTCCCAAAACATATGTCCAGTTTTTATGTAAGCGAATGGAGTTAGTGTGAACAAAATTTTATTACATTGTTTATATGTTTAAATTAACTTATTTTGTAAATCATTTGTACCTTGTGAATCATTTTTGACAATGTCAGATACTTAAAATGAATGTATTGACAGTAAATAAATAAATTATTATTATTATTATTATTATTATTAAATTAGGTATGGTAAAAAGGTCAAGATAAATATAATATTAAATAAAAATCCAAGCCTTAGTAATAACTTTTAAACTACAAATTCCTCCATTTTATTATGTATTTCAATCAGTGAAGTTTTTTTGTTAAAAAAAATAATAAAAAATTGACCATATATCTTTCTCTGCTAGAAGTACAGTAGTCATTTTGCTAAGCCTTATTTGGAAAAATGAAAGTGCTAGGCTTTGATTAGTGGCTCTAGTCACAGTTGTAGCTGTATTAAAAAAGAGTGATTTCACTGTGTAACAAATTAATCACGGAAACTCATTTTGAACTCCCTTCATATGTGCATTAATAATGCAATTCTTAAGCAATGAATAAAATCTACAGCTTTGCTGCACAATGTAAACAACTGTCTCAGGCTTCCAAACAACCAAGCTTTCACAAATATGTGTTGTCTCCATCACTGGATTCTACACTATTCTAGATACAATAAGAGTTATTTTCCATGTAGCCATGGCCTGTAGGGATATGTAAACATGTCTTGGTGAGCACTGGCATATCCATTCCCATGATGCAAACAACATATGTGCAGTATAAACCTGGCTGGCAGCCAGAGAGGTTGTTTACATCTGTATGTATATTTCTGAAAGACTCAAGTAAGATGTTTCTGTAAGAAAATCTAGCAATACTAGAAACATGAATATAAAGGCAGTATGAGCTATATGTGCTCTTGTCATGTCATGAGCAAACTGATGAAACTGCCTCAAATGCAAAATTAACTAAGAAAACTGAAAATATACACACACACATAATATAAAAAATAAATTATCTTGAAAAGTACCATATTTATTAATTAGTCTCATTTGTAACCATAAACATAAATGTTCAGCTAATAATACTGAACTTGGATATGAGCTCGCTCACTAACTCCTTCAAAATGGCTGGAATCTTAAGAGTTGAATGCAATCTTATTTATCTTGAGAAAGACAAAAAATCTCCTTAATTATGCCATTTTCACTATTTCAAAATATGTTTTTAAGTTTTCAAGAAATTACTATTTACTTGATATTATTGTATAATTGGCTTCAATGTGCAAGTTCCAATTTACATTTTAATTACCATTTACTTGCTCTATGAGAATTTGATTTATTATTTATCACATCTTGGGAAATGGTTGCACTGTTCAGTCAAAGTCATTAGTCTTATCTTTTTTAAAGTTAATCTCATCCAATTAACAGTTTTGGTACCATGCATACCAACAAAGGAAGTAAGTTAATTTTGTGACTAGTTTGTAATCATAAGAAAAGAGAGAGAAAAACATATTTAATAAGCAGAAAAATTGGTTAGCAAGTTAAGTGCTTTTGAAGCAGAATGTAATGAAAGTTAAGTGTGTTCAATTCAGTTCAGTTCTGGCATATATCTTCAACAATCCTTATAAACAACAATATTTTGAGAATCAAAGATAGAGGATCCTGTTCCCAGTTAATTGTTCTTAGAAAATCTTTCAATAAAAAGGATATTGGATCTATTGACAACATTGTTGATAATTGATTTTACCTTTGGTAAAAGAAAAATTTGTTGAGGACTTAAGAGGAAATATTTTCAATTTTTACATTCTTCTGAAGTTGGAAGTCTTAAAATGTTTTAACAGATCAAGGGATTAATGCTGGTCTCAGATCAAAGGATCAAAACTGGTCTACTGGATTTTAAGACAATATCAAAAATAAGGGAAAGTATCAGCAAATGGATTTTAAATGTTATTGTGTTAATATTTCCTCCATTGCTGAAGACAGTTCGGTAAGGTTTTCCTTTGATTTAGATCTCATGTTTAGCAAATGTTCAGTTTATGTCAAAAGTACAAAGAATGTTTTTGAATCCCTCAATTCAAATGCAAAATAGGGTTCAATTTACTGAACCACATTCTCTTAGGCTTGCCATTGCTAAAATAGTTTTTTTCTTTTATTAATTATTAGAACATCTTTTAATAATGAACAAGACTTGAGACTTATTTCCTCAAGCTATGTGTTTATTTCTCTTAAACAATTCACCATTATTGTAATCTTAAATATTTAGAATCTCATCATTAAGAATTGGAATTTCTAAGCACTAAAACTAGAATAAAACAGAATTAAGTTATTTTGGTACTGGGCTGCAGAAACAAGTGGAAGGGGTACTATAATGCCATGAGCTACAAACCACTCTTTCCCCTTATGCCTGCAGTTCTTGTTTACCTGCCAGTCAGTGACTCCTAGCCTTTGTTTGAGTGCACCTAACTTGATGTTAAGTGCTTAAGAATTTCAATGCTTAAGCACCATATACCCAGCACAGAAGGGCATGAAGTATAATAAAGGATGAAAAGGGCTATAAATATCATGAGAAAAGAGCTAAAAATAGAATGTAGAATATACTACAGAAAAAAGGAAAATAAAGGTATAACGTAATTTACCATATATTTGAATTCATCTGTAAATAGATTGAACTATTCTTACATGCTTATCAAGATAATAAAAATTCTAACTTTAAAATGCACCAGTGGTATGTTATTGCTTTGTATCAAAATGGATACACTGCATATATAATTATTATTTTTTGCGATCTCGGTTCCCACTTCTAATGAATTAAGTACAAATATTGTGTAAAGAATCAAACATTTATCAATGAAAAATGATTGCAAAACTGTTCAGGACTGAACATCAATATGCCATAAGTGCTGTATGATGTGCATCAAATTTAATGATTGAATACACAAAATCCAAAAGCATTTACATGTAGTAAGGAATGGGAAAATGTTAGAAACAATTTGCATTACCCAGTCAGATAGTGAACAAAAACAGCTTGCAACATCTGCAAAAAAATATTACTTTATTTACCCTATATTATCTGAATGCTTATGTCATAGCATTTTCGCAAGCTTTTAGTTCATTTTTCTTCAGTGCTGCTTTATATATTTGTTATTTTGTGGACACTGAATTTCATTTGTTTAGGTAGCTACTGCTATGACTGTATTTTGTTTGTATACATTTACCTGAGTTACCTTACATTGTCTGGGCTATCTTACAAAATAAATTAAGTATCACAAAACACAAAATGATTACCTAAATGCTTCCATCTAATTTCTAAAGAACAATTATGCAATTTGATTAAAATTGTTGAATTATTGAAAAACAGTTTCAATTTTGTTTGTGTAAAGAGGATTAAGTCAGAGAGGGTTGCTTAAAAGCCTTTAAATGTATAAATTAATTTACATATAATGATATGGGTTTTCTAACCCTTTGAATACCTAAATCCCTTAGGTGTTGAAATCTGGAACACTATAAAGTTAGTATTTCTGCATGGTTTTTAAGAGCAATTATGCAATTTGTTCTAATCTGGTTAAACATAAGTTGATAATATTTTTTCCAGTTTTTTCAGGGGCAGCTTAGTTTAAAAATGATGGCATAAGTAATATTATAATTGTTAAATACAGTGTGATGTGCATACATTCCATCCTAAATGCTAAGCTGTATTAATACTTTTATGGTTCAAGTTTACGAAAGTAATTTTGTTTTATACCTCAACTGAAAGTAGCGCATTTTTGTGCTATTTTCCTTTTAGATGATCATTACTGCTTTCCTCTCATCGCTAGCTGTGGAAAAATTTGAACTACACATAGTACATTTCATTATAATTGCATCCTTTAAATGAACTTGTATAATAAATGGAAATCTGCTTTCAACAAATCACTGAAATTATATTTTTTTAGAAAACATGATAGAACGCTACAATACTCTTCTGTTCTGACATTTTCATGTTCAAATTCAAACTAACTAATCTCAAAGACACAACTTCAAATGATTATTGAAGGGTGACTGCAGAGAGGAACTGCTTACTACTTGCCATTTGTTGTACACATTGCAATTCAAAACAGCTACTTTCCAACAATTCACAACTCATATAAACATTATTTAATTTGAATTCTGACTATATTTTTGGACATTTGTACTATTTTGGAGACTATCCCCCAAAATTAGGGGCAAATGGCAAACTTAGTTAAACAGTTAAAGAATGTTAATGTTTTACGAGTCAATAGAATCATATGAACAGTGCTTTGTCCAAATTTTAAGGTAGACTAAAGAAAAAAACATTCAATGTGGCATCTCAAAAAACTTCCAGATCAAATTTAACTGGGAAGATACTTTGAAACCACCCACCACCCCAAATGGATGAAATCTGGGATATCTGAGTATAAGTCTTAATGCTAAAATTTCCTCATGATTCTGAAGTACAATTCTACATTTTGGTTCAAATTGGCTAAAAAGTCATAGAACTTTGTAATTAAGGGCAAAATATGGTCTGTACAAATTTTAACATAACCTATATTTTTCAGTTCATAATTACAGGGTACAAAATTTTGTTCAGATCAGTCGGATAGGATTATCATCTGTCATGTCCTGCTTTTTTATTGTTTTCTCACTGTCTGGCATGTTTTAAAAATATTTTTCAATTGTGAGATATTTTCTTATATTCATGTTCATTTTGCACTTTGTTGAAAAGATAGAAATTTGCAATGTTCATTTCCAAATTCTTACAAAATACTGTAATTAACATAATAATGAGTTATTTCTTATTGTTAGAGCTGCAACTTTTGCTGCAATTTTCACTGCATGTAGTCATATATTATGTTTATGTAACTGCTTTGCTTCCTGGAATGCTGCCAAACCCCCCCCCCTCCCCAAGCGGCCAAATTCCTTTAAATGTTTGTTAATTTTGTCCATTTTTTTAAATTATTTGCCCTGCATTTTTTGATAGAATGTCCTGCATTTGAAAATTTGATGTGAAACCCTAGTCATGGGGTTTAGGATTTTACAGAATGGAAAGAGAAAGAAAAAAATATATATTGTACAGAATGGAAAGAGGAAGAAAAAAGGTATATACAAACCTACACATACAAATTTTGTGTTTTTATTTATATATATGCTTTGGGCACATTCTCATCAAGGTCATCATTATCACATGCATACCAGAATGCTATACAAAATTCATTTCTCTTTATTTTCGCATGAGTTTCATCTTTCCTTAGACACTTTCAGCAAAGGGGATATAGAACCTCTTAGGGATCTCCCAAAATGACATATTCTGGAATTGGCAAGTCTATAAAGAAATTTTAGTTATGCCAGCAAATATAACAATTACAGTTGTCTTCATCATATAACACAGTTTATTTACAAAGCAAAAGCAATGTGAACTACTAGAGTATGCACATTTATATAAAAAAATTATTCATAAAAAAGCATATGATGGATATGAACTGGTGAAAATAAAAGCATATCCCTTACTCTAAGATCTGATCTGATACTTCATTATTAAACTTAAAAGATAATGTAAAACTTAAATCAAAATGAAACTATCCTTTGTCATATGCATATTAATTAGTTTTCAAGTCATTACATTTGTCTTAACATATTTCAGCCTTACCTCATCATTATTTTTTCCTTTGAAGGAGTAAATAGCTTGAACCAAAAATGGTGATGCATCAAGAGCCATTTTAATTTCCAAAGCTGCAAATCACTCTGTGTGGCTTCACTTTGATTTACATTCTACAGCAAAACAAAGAATGTTGTTTATATAGCAATGAATTAACTGCAAACATTGTTAAAAACAATGACAGCTTTAAGATTCTTATAGAATAAACTTTATCACATTACATGAACCACTTTCCCCCCTACTTTCTGCTTGGATGTGGTTCTGAGGAATTCTTGGCAGCGTTTCTTGGACAGGCTGCCTCAGTCTGGACCTCTGCCAGCTAAGTCTGGTCTGCACCATCTCTGAGCAAGGCAGATCATTGTGAGCTGTACTCTTCAACAAATGCCTGCATAAGGAGATGTTATGTTTTATAATGCACAATTCTTACAAATAAGAATAAAAACAAAGTTTCACTATTTTAATCACCTGTAATTAAGAGAAAATTATGAGCCCCAAACACATCACAGAGATGTCAAGCACTATGTATAAACAATACTAACACTTTAGATAGCATTTGTACAGTGAACTAGTGACTTTTAATGCATATATGAGACTAACAATTCCCACTTCTGCTTAGGAAGATGATTTAGTGCAAAAAATTATTTTTAAGATATCTGAAAAAGTGAGACTGGTAAAGAGCCTCATAAAGAGCCATTATTCATTTTGTTAATTGCAAAACAAAAGCTAATGCTTATAAAGCTTGGCTATTTCATTGATTAAGAAACATTTTCAACCTGCAGGAGATAACTGGAAATTTCAAAACTAATCCTATTACAACAGTGCTCATATACAAGCTTAGTAATCCCATAATCAAATACACTAAATTTTCATTGCTTTTAAATAAGACGTATGCCAACAGTTTTCTGTACACACCCTGAACTTTCTTAACTGATTATGGATTGACTTTTCTCTTGATGACATTATTGATGGAGTATTTCATCTAATTTTGCCATAAGTTATTTTCTTAAGTAAGACTATACCTGTTGCTCAAACAAAAAAATAGATGCTAGAGCTAATTTGCAAAATATTAATTTGGCTCATTTTGGTCTTCTATTTCATTCTGCCAGTAAGAAATGAGGAGGGAAGAAAGAGGGGGGAGGGAGAGAGAAAATAGAATGATAGCAATATAATGTGTGATACAAACTATTAGAACATTTTCAATTTTCTAAAATTTTAAACATTTCATTAAAATTTGTCTACCATATTCATATCAAATTAAGGACCATTATTTTACAGAGCAGGTTGGCCATGCACAAGTACTTCAGAAAAGTTCAAAGCAATGTATTAATGGATTTGAAGAATTTTCTGTAAAAGCAACAAATTATCAAAAAAGATATACATTTCAGAAAGTTCAATGGGACTTAAGCTAACAATTGCTCCTAAAAAGTACTTATGAAAAAAACCTTCTTACTTACAATGAAAATAACCACAAAAACACCTCTCTTAAAAAAAAGAGATAAAAAACATATAGGAAAAATATAACAAAATGGCAAAAAATCTGTATCTGGTCTTAGAGGCAACTAAGACATCAAGAGTACAAAGAGGACATCCACTACATGGTGTGAAGGATACCGCAGCAGAAATTGACATAAAAAGATCCCTGATATTTTATAATTCAATAAAAAAATTATAAAGAAAGACATATATTTATAAAATAAATAAGGAACAAAGAGAGGTATTGAATAAGTTAGAGCAGGTGAATGGAGACTAAAAGGTCCCATTTGTGGTGGAAACGAATATATTGAACATATATTTTAATGTAAAGAGAATGGAGTTTATAAATCAGAAATGGTTCAAATTAAATAGAAAAATAGCAATAATTGAAAAATTTAATAAGGATAGAAGAGAAGAAGCACAAAATAGGTGTATGATAGTTTCAATCCTCTTGAATATTTTTAACAGGCAATCACAATTTGAATAAGGAAGGTAATTGTAAATTTGAATATGGCTGGCTAACAGCCTGGGCTGAATGCTAAGTTAACTTAAAAAAAAGAGCTGTATGAAATAGTGGCTGAACCTGTCTTTTGCAATTCTAGTAGGAAACTACTGACAAACCAAAATATAAGCTAGCATAGGATAGAAGATGTTAGTCAGCAGTTACCCTTTACTATTATTATTGTTATTATTATTATTATTATTTTGTTTTAAGAATTGGAATAAGAATTATGATCAGTTTATAATTTATTAATAATTATTATAATATGTTAATTATATAGCCACACCTAAGAATAGCCTATGCCAGATTGGTGAATGCCTCCTTGTATTTTTCTTAGCAGTTCAATAGAAAGTGACATCTCTCCACTTCTGTCCATAAGAAATACAAACTGAAGCAGAAGACTGGCATTTGGGCTCTTTGCTAGATTTAAGTCATTAGGTGTCTTAAGAGTAAAACTTGTGCTAAACCTAAATGCAATTTGGACTACCTCAAAGTAAACCGTGAAGTTAGCAAAGGAAATATCATTAAATGTCATTATGCCATATCATGAGATTTTTTATTTTTGGATTTATTTATTTATGGACGCTCTTTAACACCTCAGGTCATCAGCATCCCATTCAACTCAGGGTGTGAAACGGCCAACAAATTTTGCTCAGAGGCCTCTCTTTCAGACTTGATCTTTTTCGTGCCATAAATGTACGACACGGGACCCACGGCTTTACTTACCTTCCGAAGGAAGCCATATTTAGGATTTTTATGCCCGAAAAAATCCATCAGTCCTGGTCTGGTTCGACCTGCGTTCTTGGGTGTAGGAGGCAAGTATGGTAACCACTACACCACCAGGACCAACTGCCATATCATAAATTGGCCTAATAGACTAATGGTTTATATGAAGGTAGAGATGATCAATGACTAATTATAAATATTTATTAGTTTATAGATAATGAGTATTTGGATAAGGATTTTGCAGTATTTTATTTCAAACTATAGGCCTTCTTATGCATGGAACAGAATTTATGGCAGAATTACATTACATTTAATTGATTGCTACAATAAAAAAGCTACAAAACAGTAAAGTCAGTTTTACTGGGAAAAAAACTTCCCTTTGACTACCTCCATTGTCTAATGGTAGCATTTGTGACTACTAATTCGAATAATGAGACTACTACCCGATAAATTCCTGACTTCTTTATGGATTTAGTTTAGTTTAGTTCCTGGAGCATTCAGTGAGTTTGCGAAGCAATCACAGAGACCTACAAACCTAGAACTTGTCATATACAATTACCCCAAACTGGTAGTATGCTATCTGTTTGACGTTTATAAGACTTTTTATGTTAAACTTATTCCTTGGCATTAGTGCGATGTTCTTCTTTAAAACTCTTCTTAAATTTATGTTTAGCTCAAGTATGATAAGTATATTTTTTTAAAATTTTCTTTTCTGTTACTGCCAAGAGTAGTGACCTTTTTTTTAGCTGTCTAAAAATCTTGATCTTCTGTACCTTCTTGTGAATTAATTCCTTACAAATTCCATTCTTCACTGCTGTTTTTTCTATTTGATTGTATTCCTGTTGATATTCTTCTTTTTCTAACGGTAAATTTACAAGTCTATGTGCTAAACTAGTATTTATTGAATGTTTTTGTTGCCCTGGATTGAAGCTTTTCATGTGTGTGTGTGTGTGTGTGTGTGTGTGTGTGTGTGTGTGTGTGTGTGCGTGCGTGCTGGCATACTAACATGCAGGCATGTATATATGTCCTTTCTGTATATTCCAAATTCATATGTTCTATTGTTTTTTACTTTTTGAGTTCCAGAAATGATAGCATGTTATCTATTTCCATTTTGCATATAAATACTAAGATTGGGTTTTGTAAGTTTAGTAGGTTTTTTGTTGTTGCATCATTAATGGTTTTGTTTACTATTGCAAAAATATCAACATACCCTGTATCATGTTTTGAAAATGTATGAAAAGTATTTTAAAATATGGGCTTAAAATCTATTCATAAATAGATTAGCCCAAAAGGGGGACAGAGGGACTTCCCATAGCTAGATCTGATTCCTGTTTGTAGAATTTTCCATTAAATATAGAGCAAGCAAAAAATAGTATGTTCTCCAAAGATTACAACAATTCTTCCAACAAGCTACTACCTGATAATGCAGATAAAGGTCAACAAAACATGTTCTAGTGAAATATTAAGTTAATGAACCCGCAAGAGTGTTTAGTTTGATAACATATTAATAATCATTATTATTATTATTATTGTAATATTATTTTTATTATTATATTAAATACCCACACCTAAAAACTCAGTGAGCCTACAAATAGAAATGATCCAGAACTAACAGCTAGATATTTTCTATTATTCATTACCAGTTCTCTATTTATTTATGTTCACTAATTGGTATATTTTGCTGATACTTAAAAGCTATCACAAAAGGAAAACAATAGTAGTTAACCAATTTAACTGGAAAACCATGAAGTAGCAAATATTAATTCTTAGATGAAGTTTCTGAATGAAATTAATAATTATGTGAGCTTAATAATAGAGATTTCATTAGAAATATGAAATTATGTAGAGAAAGAATGCTGAAACCTGACTATCAATACTATGAGCATGACAGCAGCCTAGGAGCAAGTTTTGCCTACAAAAACAGTGAAATATGCCAAATGAATTGTTTTTGCACTCTGATTGATTTTTTTCTGATGCAAATGGCAATGTCTCTGCTAATGCCTCATCATTTGTTCTGATGTAGTTGGCTGTCCTTTTGCTATGCAAATTATCTGATTTTACATTCTTTAACATATAACCACTAGTCAAGTCATAGTGCATGTTATGCTATATACCAACTCACAAAGAAATTCAAAACAAGCCAAATGCTACTAAACTGTGTGTCATTAAGCTTAGCATATATGTAATCAACAATATGAAGGTTTTTTTCATTATATCTGGTAAATATTATGATTCTGAACAATGAATTTACCTGCTGGACAATATATTCAGGCAGTCAAACATATGAGTAAAAAAAGTACATATATTTATTTTGTAGCTATACCAAATTACTATGCTAAACTATTCCATCTTGTCTACCCTTAGTTTTCATTTCTTAAATGTTTATGTTAAAAACAAATGCTTCTAATTAAATAAGATTGCAGGTTAATTGCTTTTGCTGTGGCTTATTCTTACATGGTGGCAATGAACTTGTTAGGTACCAGTAGCAACTAATAATTTATTTATTTCTGAAATACAAATGAACATGACCATTTTAAAGGCATTATTATCTAGTACACTTTACATGAAACTTGAGACTCTCAAAGCAAACCATTCTTAGTGAATGGCATGTTCATTTCCATACCACAATGCTATGGAAACTTATTAATGGTTAGATCTAATTTAACTCTTCCCAGCTGCAAACATATTAAATTCTATTGATTAGGTACGAACTATGTGAACTTTTATTTTAGTCCATAAATTTTTGACAATGGTGGTGATAGTGATGCTATTGAATTGGTGCATATACTGTAGCACTGTTTTTGCATTTTTTTTTAACATAACCTCTAATTTACGATCTGATACTCTTAGAATGAAACCTGCATATGTTTTCCCCTTATAAATATAAATGCAAATGAATACTACATACATAGTAAAGGTACACAGATGTCATTACAAGATCAGCAAGAGGAAAAAATCCCATGAACCCAACAACACTGTGTAATACATGTGGCAGAAGATGCAAATTTTCAACATATTTCCTTTACTTATACATACATATTCTTAGTTTTCCTAACCAATATTTGCATTTTAGGTTCTAGGAAAGATATCTCTGCCTATAAGATTATTAATTGAAATTGTTATCATTTGCTGAAAACATAAGTTGAATATAAATTTTCTCTTCACTCACCTTTCTTTCCCCTTATGACTCTAAGTTATATAAATACTCTCTTATCACTGCTAATTACTCATTCTATCCTTGAAGCTATCACAGCGAGGAAAGACTTTTTACACATTCAGGCAATCTATTGACATATTAGAAATCTCTTAAACTGTGACCCAGGCTTGGAGACATTACCAGTCAAAAAATGCAAATTTTTAGATATCCTAAACCAATTATGATGTGCTCAGTGGTGAAAAAACTAGGCTCTTTTGGCAATCTTCATTTTGCTAAGTCTTTCATATATTTTACACTTAAGCCCTACATATTGTTGTTTAGATCCCATGGAGAGCTATCTTAATAATATTGAATATGTTATACACCTTATGAAACATTCAAACATAATAAAATAAACCACCATCATCACCATTTATAATATTGTGTATGCATGCCATGCACCTTTATAACTATCACGCATTACTACAAAATACCCTTCACTACAATTAGTATATGCCGATCAGTTGAATAATATGAAAAGTTTATTAGTTATGCTGTGCTGAATTAAGATATTCACTCATATTAGAGAAGGTGTAAGTTTAAAAATTTAATATTTTCTTGAAAGGATCACAGTTCTATAAATTACACAACAATTTTAGGAAAGCTGGGAGAATGTTATAGACTTGCTTTGCAGAGTAATTGCTGCCCTTCAGAAAAAGTTTTATTGAATTTGTTGATCTATTCTAATCAGCCAAAACAAAGCTCACAAGAGAATATATATGCTGTCCAGCAAAAGTAAGAATATTGAGGTTCAAATAAGTGTACTTACGAAGCTATACTTCACACTATAGTGTGAAAAAAACTGTATACATTGTTTATAAATATTGAGGTTCTTAAATCATGGTCTACATGATTGTTGAGAACCAACACAACAGAGGGTAATGGCTCTTTTTTGCAAAATAACACTTCCTTACTGTGGACAGAATTACCCCAAAAAAGTCCTACATCTCAAGATAAAACAAAAATATGTATAATAGACTAATCTTAAAGCATTTTGATTCAAAAGCTCTTAGAGCAATGCAGGCAGAACTGAGCTTTAGAACTGTAGTCTGCCTTTCTTCCAATTTAGCTATCAATTTCTAGCTCCAGGAACTTGGTGTGATTAATTAATTTTGCTTGTTTTTAATTTTTAAACTGAATAATATATTTAAATCTTAAATGTAAATTGGAACTTGCACAGTGAAGCTAATCATATTAATTGATATCATTGTATGATTCAGTTGAACTACACACTCTTAAAGCTTCACTTACTTTTCATAAATGTATGGAACCGGTTTCGAGAACATTTAGTTCCCATCTTCATCTTCAACTTGTAGTTTATCACACTGCCACCAGAGCAGAATATACATTCCCACAGTTCAACGAATGATCCGACAGTTGAACTTTAGCCTGGCTGAAGATGGGAACTAAATGTTCTCGAAACTGGTTCCATACATTTATGAAAAATAAGTGAAGCTTTAAGAGTGTGTAGTTCAACTGAATCATACAATGATATCAATGAATAATATATGTTTTGCCAAAGTTTAATGATAGCTTAATCATTTAAAACCACATATTAACTGTTCAAATGCCTCTGTAGCTAATCTGAAAGCTAGGCTGGTGACTCCCAGAAATAAATACATTGCAAACACTGCTATCTTAGATTCATTACTTATGCTACAAAATAAATAATTATGAATTGAATTTATTTCCAATTAATAATATAACAAGCTTCCTCAGTACTCTTTTACAACTTAATCATACAAGAAAATACAACCATATTCTTTCTAGTAAATCTTCCCGAGTTGCTGTGTAACCAAGTGGCCCAAATAATTTCAACCTTGTGGTTACTCTTCTATCAGGACCTTATATCTAGAAAATTAACTCAATCAAAACCCAACTTGAATTCTGTTTTTGCCCAATTTGGTTTCTCATTTCTTATTCATTTTCTTTAACCTTACCCAAATAATTCCCAAACCCCAAGATTTTCTATTTTGTTTTCATATTCATGAACTTGTTTCCCCTTACCTCTATTGGTAAGTTATCCCACTTCTCAATCCTAAGTGCTCTCATCTCTTTAGTTTCCCCACATTCCATAATTGCTTGTCTCACACCATCTTGGATTCCACACATCAGACATTTCTCAATATTTAAATCTCCTCTTATTCCTTTCAGATTCACTAACCCTGTCTGAAACCATGTGACTCCCTCCCTTGCCCACCTGTCATCTTAATCCACATAGTTCTCTCTACCCCATATTTCCTTTAACCCCCTAAGTAAATCATTGACAAATATTAGAAAAAGGAATGGGTCCAGTATTAAGCCTTGTGGAACTGCAAATTTAATCATTCCAGTAATTGATTCACAACAATTGATGAGTATTTTAATTCTATTAGTTAGATACAAAGTTAACCAATTTAAAGACAGCTTGTCAATGCCTTAGAATATCAATTTCTGTAAGTAGTTAAAGATTTATACTATCAAAAGTCTTAATTCAGTAACAAAATATTTCCAAAGAAAATTTCTTTTTATTTAGAGCAGTCAATATTTCAGTGGTGAGTTTAAATAACAGTATTGCTAGTTGGCCTTTCTTAAGTCGATTTGAGATACTGATGGGATGTCTAGGTCAATATAATTTACAAGACTGATTATATAAAGCCTTCTCTACAACTTTTGAAAATTCTATTAAGAATGAAATAGGTAACTGAAGTGAATACATTTGTCACATTTTTTGTTCAGACTTCAGTCTTTCCGACTGTATCCATATTAAGAATGAATGAATAATTACAAAGTCTTTGCAACTTCCACTGAACTCCCTTTCCGTGACTTTACAAAATATGCTCCATTGGCTTCAATAGAAGTTTGAGTTTCTTTGTATAAAAGAATTTATTAAACTCAAAACACCAGTCATATATTTGAAAACAGAAATATTTTGCATAAATATGTCTAACTAGCTGAAACCCAGTACTTGCCATGTACACTTTCTAATTATTGGTTCTTTAAATTATTTACTACAGTATTGAATAAAGAATGCTAATGTAACTGGTTTACATCTGAATAAAGGCATTTTATCAGCATCTTATTTCTAACATTTATATCCCCTTTCTAACCATCATTTTATACCTTAAAATTTGTTCTCTGCTCAAGATTTATGGGATTTTGTTTCATTGGCTCTTGCTGATTCGTTTGTATTTTCCACATCATTTTATCATGCTTATCAATAATCTGAGATGAATATCTGCTTCTAGTTTATTACTTTACTCAGTATTTTATTATAAACCAATTTATAATACCTTTTTAAATGTGAGTTGATGCTAGATGATATTAAAATTTTCTTTTATCACATGAATTTCTAATGTCCATGCATCAGAAATATCAAGCACATTTCGTTTTAGAGTAATAATTCCATTATATGCTGTTCTTCATTCAGAAATCACATATACAATCACGATAGATGTGTTAAATTTCATATATTATTTGTTTTCATTAAATTAATACATTGCGAAGTTGGTACCTCGAACAACTGTCGCCCTACCTATGGACGATTAGGGAAATGGCATAGTGCGCAGAACTAATAGAACTTGGGCTATCGTTGTGTATTACTGTTTGTCAACAGTTTTACTCGCAGAGATTAATATGTGACCAAGATAACCAATAGATAAACACTACGCCATATTGAAATGGTTTCTATTGGCTGAACCAGTGAAACTGCCAATACTACCACAATTCATTCGCACCAATTTCCAATTAAATTTTAGAATTTTCATTTAAGAAGGAACAGAATTCTAACACAATTCTGTATTAATTTTGAGCGAAGTTGCAGTGTATTCAAAAGTAGAGGGTTTCTCATTTCTGAAGTGCACTTAATTTCATACTACATAAGGCTGTATTTTGTAAGCTGAAGCTGTTGGCTCTACTGGAATCAGGCACTGAGCACATTTAAAATTTGAAAGTACAATTGTGCGTTTTCGTGGCGTGAAAATCGCGAAGCGAATATTTAATATTATCACAGGAATAAGTTGTTTGGCGACAGAAACATTTTATGAACATATAAGGAACCTCCGAAAACATAGAAATGGTATATACATTTTATCTAACTGTCAAAGAAACCTTTCTGTGGAACAGAATTCTTGCAGCCATACTATGCAGCATAATTTTCCAGTTTATTTTTTTCAGTATTTTTGTGTTTATAGTCACTTTTGATATTATGCAACCTCTCTCGTCCGTTCTGACAGCCCTGAATATCGCTATTTCTGTGAAATCGTTTGTGACTCTGCTCCCTCTTTCCGTCATAATATGTGCTCAATGCTTTGTATGCAGCAGACAGTTCTTTACTGTTGGGAATTATGTTGGCACGCGGTTTGCGAGATTATTACATGTTTTCTTTCCAAGTAATCTTGTGACGACTCTCCTGTACATACTGATCGGTGCAGCCATACCCATAACGTATCAGTTTCCGTGTGAAGGAGATTATGGTCGGCTAATAAGGAAATGCCAAGCAAGTGAGAGATACATTTGCATGAACGAAGGAGGAGTATTTCTATTGCTGAATGGGTTGTGGATTGGACTGTTTTTTTCTCTGCACAACTACTTCTATGATTCGAACATTATTTTATTTCCTGTTGTGCAGCAAAGAATGTTTCTGCATATTAAGTCCGGATTAAATCCAATTTTGAAGCAAGCCATTACAGAAGCTTTTTGGCCAACAATGTACTTTTTTCTCTTATATTATTGGCAAGGAGCTATAATTAGAGAATTTACTGCTTCTTTTCTAGGTGTGGTAGTTGAGGCTAGTCTTTACAACACAATACTAGAATTGTGCAATATGAAACTCATATTTTATTCATGGTTTTTTGCAGTAATGTTTGTCATCACAATGAATACTATGAAGTTATTTCTAAAAATAACTCTGATGCGACATGTTAAATTTCCAATAACTTCACCATACAGCAGTGTTTCAATTTTTACGCTTCATCAAGCAATAACATGTTTACATATACCAATTATTCAGTATTTAGGATACCATGATCTCAGGATACTGTCAGAAAAAGATGCAGTAAGAAGGCAAGAACTGTTTTCTTTAAGTATTCCTGGTGGACATCCATACAATTGGAATTTGATTGTAGAAGAATGTTTAAGACTGTTGAAAAAGTTCACTCAAAGTTTAAATGAAGCAAATGGTGAGAAATATGCTGCAGATCAAAGAAATTTGTCCAACGTGCAAACCTTAGTGTCACATTGCTTAAGCACCCCATTACAAAACATCTCATTAATATGTTCGCCACAGCAGTGCCCTTCCACAAATGTTTCACAGTACAGTGCTGCTTATCCATCACCAAATATGACACATGTATTGCATTCTCCACTAAGAAAATTGGAAACTTCATATTCCGAGAAGCAATTTATACATACTATGAGCTTACTACCGCAACAGTCTGGTCTGGATATCTTCAAAGAATATTTTAATAATTATGTAGAAATGCTTTGTAAGAAACCTGGAATTTCTTATCTCTTTAGTGAAATACAGGATGCAAAAATTCGGCACCATCTGAGAGAGGGGCCACCTGTTGTTTGGGCCATGGAAAGCTTAAGTATATTAGCAGCTGCTTCGTACAATGAAGACAAATATGGTGTGGTGCAGAAAGATCTACCAGCAATAATAACAACACTCCTGCAACTGAAACTGACAATGGATAAACTACAAAAAATAGGAAACTACAGGAGGGCACAAAAAGTGGAAAATCATGATCTAAAAATGAAAGCTGCTTTGCGGTCCTCTGTGCGACATGCACTTTATAGGATTTCAATTACATTCAGAAAGCATCTCAAGGATCTCCCACTTGGAAAGGAAGCCGCACAGCAAATGCAAAATTTTGTCTTATATAGAGAAGTGTAGAGTTTTATATAGATTTGTGATAAAGTGTTGTTATGCTCCTGTGCTGCCTTAATTTTCTTAAGCAATCTGTAAGACTTTGATAAAGCAAAATATAGAAGTCAATAAAATGACTAAGTGAAGTGACAAATATACTGTAATGGCACATTTAAAAATTTTGTTTGTAATAATGAACAAATATGTTCATTTCTGTAAAAGAATTTGTGAAATGATGGTGACTTCAACAGATAACAGATTTTGTACAATGCATGAAAATAAAGTGCTAACTTTTTTCATTTTACATGACAATATAGGACTCTTTTAATTTCATCAGTTTTCCTTTGTACCATTTTAGAGGTAAACAAAAAAGCAAAATTTGCAATATCAAAGCATTCAGTATTGTGTGAATCTTTTAATAAGGGAAGCTTTTGAACTGACCATTGAGATTTGTAATGAAATCTTTACAATAGAATTGTAAAGGAACCAAATCAAAACAGGTGGCTTTTTGTCACCTGTTGTAACTGTCCATAATTCTACAAACATGGCTAATAAATCTGAGGAGGGGAGTGCAACTACAAGATCAATATGCAGCAGAACTGCCAGGCAGAAATGCTCAGCATATCAGTGTATTATGGCAGGAGCAAGCAATTACACACATTATTTCATTAATTTAAACACACTAGGCAGAATTGCATTCATTGGCAGCAACAAAATGTAGTACTACATAGCTGTTACTCCCATTATTGTTCTGTTGTTGGAACTTTAACAGATGTAGTAATTAAAGATTAAACAAATTACCAAGTGATATAATAAACATTCTTGCCAATTATAGTGTATTATTGTTTTCCAACAATTATTTTTAATATTTTTAGGAACATCCTCCAAAATTTCCAAATCTAAACTCCATCTAATTAAATTTATTAATATTTACCAAATATTTTTTTCTTATATTAAGAAGGAAAGAGGAATTAGATGTTGAAATAATTAATTTCATTTGCTAGCATATTTTATATATTAATGCTTGAAAATGCATAGCAGAAAAGCTTTGTGCACACCAAAATCACTGCCTGTGGTGCCTCAGTAGCATAAACATCATAAAAAAATGCCCAATTTTGGTGCTTAAATGTTTTAGCATTTGTATTATGCCAGAATGTAAAAAAGTCTTCCAAATAAGGGACTAAATAACTGAAAGGAAGGAGACATTAACTTGTACATTGATCCAAAAAATTCTTAGAATAGTCCAGTCACAAACTATACTAAGTCCAAGGAAAGTTTTTTTAAAGAAATTTAAACATTGTCACTCTTCTCCCATGAGAGAAATGATATTATTTCATTAATAAATTTATAAAATTTGAAGTGGTTGCATGAAGTGTCCTAGGGCATGGGCCACTAATAAAAATTAAAATATATTGAACATAATTTTTTTCATGTATATGGACATTAAAGGGTTTTGAAATAGTAATGATGATAAATGAATATTTGCATAAAACAGATAAACTAGGAATAATCCTTAAATATTTTAAAAAGATTTTCAATGTTTGTTATACCAATTACAATGAAAATGTCTGTAATGAAAATATTTAACAAAACATGTAAGTCAAACTCAATTCAGAAAAGAAGGAAATCTGTTATCTTTAGAAAATATATATATATATAAAATAAAAAATAAAGCAACACTATTAACAATGTAACAAACCAACAGTAATTACAATAGCAGAAAAAGATAAATTAACAGTAATTATAAGTTATAATAATAGTAAAGTATAAAACACTAAGAAAAAGTCACAATTGAGATTGCTATATTTCGGACTCGTAGAGTCCTTTATGGCAAGAAGACAAGTGGCAAGTATATATATATATAAATAAACATTAAATTTAAAAAAGCTTCAGGATGCAGAAGTATATCTCAAATCATTGGATTTTACTCTTCCCTTTCTGCATCATCTTGAGCTGTTCTTTGTTTTATAACAAATTATTTATGAGGAAATTACTTAAATTTCACTAATTTTGTTCCACTTACTTGGACATGTTTCAAAGGCAAATTTCCTTCATCATCAGCACGGTTCCACCGTCAGCTTTCCAGCGTGGTATTAAGAGGTTGCTATTTGGATTTTAAACTTTTTGATGAGGTTACTGTTGTTTGGAAGATCAAAATAACTAAATTTTCTTTCATTTAAGAACTTTGAAAAATAACACATTTTTAAAAAATTCTGTTGGAACTCGCACAGTAAAGCTTGTTAAATATAAATTATACCTAATCTATCATCTAATGCAGTCTTATGCTTCACTTACTTTTAAATATGGTGGGACCTGTTTCGAAGAGACATCCTCTCCATCTTCAACTAACTTGACGACTCGCCCTTTGTTTTCGTTCAAGAATATATTTTCCCACACCGATAATTCTATGGGTTTTTGAAGGGTTTTTAAGAGTTTTGGTTCATTTTGGAACTCATGGTTTTCTTGCCAGAAATGGTATGCTACCGTTGATTTACATTTTACATTTCTCATGTGTTCCTTAAGCCATATGATAATGTTCCTTTTTGTTTTACCTATATATTTATTATTGCAGTCTTTGCAACTGATTTCGTAAATGCCTGATTGTTTTCCCGACAGGATTTTGTCTTTTGTGTTGGTTTTTCAAACTGCATTTATTCACTGGAGCCAAGATAATGTTGGTATCTTTAAAAATCTTTTGAAATTTTTGGTGTGCCCATGAATGGAATGTAAATTTCTTATATATCTGCTCTTCTTTGTAACCTTTCAATTAATTATATAATTATATAAAAAGCAACAGCCACAATCCAAAAATAACATTAACTCACCTCAATAGCCTCACATTCAGATTAACATACCTACCAGTAAGTGAGACGGAATACAATTGGAGTACCAAAAAATCATGGATATAGCACAGAAAAATGACTACACAACAGATCTGGTCAAGAAAAAGATAGAAAAATTCAAAAATCAAATAAAAGAAAAGCAAAATAAAAGAAATCACCACACTGAAAGGTTACAAAGGAAAGCAGATATATAAGAAATTTACATTCCATGGGCACACCAAAAATTTCAAAAGAGTTTTAAAGATGCCAACATTATCTTAGCTCCAGTGAATAAATGCAGTTTGAACACATGAGAAATGTAAAATATAAATATATGGAAAAATCAGCAGTAACATACCATTTCTGGCAAAAAAAAAAACTATGAGTTCCAAAATGAACCAAAACTCCTAAAAGCTCTTCAAAAACCCATAGAATTATTGGTGTGGGAAAATATATTCTTGAATAAAAACAATGTAAATTTAAATATAACATTTAATTTCATGTTGGAATGATTACAGTCGAGCGACTATTATGTTCTTAATTATCTAATGAGTCAATGTGATAATCTTATGCTCCACTTACTGGAGGCCGGAAGCCGACAGTCAACTCGCAACTGAGGATGCAGGCAAAAGCCAGCAAAACTAGTTTTGCATAATTCAACAGTAAGTCGAGCATAAGATTATCAAATCGATTCACTAGATAATTAAAAACATAAAGAAAAGTTAGTTAATTTGATCTTCCAAACAACAGTAACCTCATTTAAAAATGAACTTGTACTTTAGTTGAACTAAAGTTGAACTTTAGCATGGCTGAAGATGGGAACAAAATGTTCTCGAAACCGGTTCCATACATTTATGAAAAGTAAGTGAAGCTTTAAGAGTGTGTAGTTCAACTGAATCATACAATGATATCAATTAATATGATTGGCTTCACTGTGCAAGTTCCAATTTACATTTAAGTAATAAATAGGCCTTCGAGCCGTAGGAACAACGACCCGCATTAATTCGTTTTACTGAGTTGAACTTTAGCATGGCTGAAGATGGGAACAAAATGTTCTCGAAACCGGTTCCATACATTTATGAAAAGTAAGTGAAGCTTTAAGAGTGTGTAGTTCAACTGAATCATACAATGATATCAATTAACAGTAACCTCATCAAAATGTTTAAAATCCAAAGAGCAACATTTAATACCACGCTGGAAAGCTTATGATGGTATCGCTGGAAAGCTGATGATGGAACTGTGCTGACAATGAAGGAAATTTGCCTTTGAAACATGTCCAAGCAAGTGGAACAAAACTAGTGAAATTTGAGTGATTTCCTCATAAATAATTTGTTATATGATACTATATTTCACTGTTCAAACTATTCAAATCTGTTCTTTGTTATTGAAGCTGGGACATCAGATATGCATATAATTTTATATCTTCTAGTTCCATTCTTGCTTGAAGTGAGTTTTAAAGAGCTTGGAAATGTCCTGTACTTTCTGGATTTTAAGCAAACCCCTTTTTCCATTTGAGTGGGTTGAATGTTATACCAGGATTTTACTTCTGTGGCAGATTTCCTTCCAACACTTTTACATTGTAAGCTGTTATCCTTGCACTGTTCCAGTCGGGCCGCATTTCTCAATTATTGCTTGCTTACATGTTGAAATTTAAAGTGTCATGCTCAGGATCTTTTGCAGTTTCAGCAACAGCAATCTTCCAGTCATGAATAGGAATGTTGTAATCTTCAAGTTTGAAAACTGTGGTAACTTACCTGAAGACTGCATCTAGTTTAGTTTAGTTTAGAATCTGGAGCAAACATTTGGGATATACAGTCTACTTTTGATTCTATGCTTCCAAAAATATGATCTGGAGGAATATAACTATGCTCTGACTATAGAGAATGTTAGAATTACTTCCTCTAAATCATGAATGCAAAGATAATTGTGTAACATAGCCACTTTTTCAGAGATTGATGGGTTGGTCCTTCTGGTGTAGTGGTAACCATACTTGTCTTCTAAACCCAAGATCGCGGGTTTAAACCTGGCCAGGATCGCTGGATTTTTTCAGGTGTAAAAATCCTAAGTATGGCTTCCTTCGGAAAGGAAGTAAAGCTGTGGGTCCTGTGTCATACATTTACGGTACGATAAAGAACCTGAAGCCTGAAAGAAGAGGCCTCTGAGCAAAATTTGTTGGCCGTTTCACGTCCTGAATTGAATGGGATGCTGATGACCTGAGATGTTAAAGAGCATCCGTAAATAAATCAAGAGAGAGAGAGAGAGAGAGAGATTGTTGGACTTTATGGAGTTCAGATCAGCTTGGGTTTGAAGATACAGAATATGTATAGAACATAATGTATTTTGTTATGCTGTAGACTAAATTAGTCTTATTTCATGATGGCCAATGGATTTAGTGACTTCTGAAAAAGTAACTAAACTTCAGTTTATATGATTTTGTAACAGTATGAGATGGTTAATATATACAGTATAATGCTTATAATATGGTGACTGCTATATCTCAGTTTTGAAATTTTGTGAACATAACATGTTTGTAACTGAATCCAAGTGAAATCTAACAAATCCCTTTCATTATGTGAATATATAAGTTTCCGCGGCTCATTTCCATAGCAAGAATTTGGCACAAATAGACCTTCACCTAGCATCCAAGCTTTGACAAAATACAGCTCAGTCTCTGTGAAATGTCATGACCAATTTTGCTATTAAGAAGTGGCAGCATCTGGAAGCTAAGATTTTAACTAACTTTTTTTGAGACAAGAATGAGTTCAGAATCCAATAATGCATTAATTTACTCGGCATTATTCAAAAGGGGAAAAAATAATATTACAAAGCATAATGCACCCAGAGAATAAACTGACTAGCTACTAAGTAGATTGTGTCTGAATCACAGCAATAAATATAAGGTATTTCGGCAGGATTGAGATAAATATATAATTGTGGCTCCTGACAGACATTAGTGATAGCCATGCAACATGTCTCTTGTCATAAGGTGCTATAGATCATAGTTGACTTCTGTACATTGCATTGGTAGTGTGGAAGTCATCCCAAAAAATTTGGCCTCCTTTTGGCAGTGGTCTCATAGTACTTTGTAGGAGGGTGTAGATGGGTAGTAGCAGATGTGGATGCAGGCTCTTTAACAGCAATGATTCTCTGCATAATTCATAAACTGGTCTTGATGGAGTACATTTGGAGGTGTACAGTTCTTGCTGGAATGTTGCCTTAATTTTCTCAATACTTTTCATGTATTGCAGAACCAGTTCCCTTTCATAGGTGATAGCCTCTGCTTCTGTACATCTTCCTCCTCTCATTGTCTTAGGCCCAGGCCAGTAACTTGTCAAAAGCTTGCTGTTATGCATTTCTGGAGACTGATGCTAGTACCATATTAATGTAAATTAATGCTTTTACTTTATTGCCTTTGTCATGTCATGGGTAGCAATGTTAAACACGATGGGGCTTAAATGGTCCCCTTGCAGTATATCATTCATATGCTCTATTCCTATGAATATGGAGATTGAGTTGTCAATGTGTATTATATTTTCTGTGGCTTATCCTTTGCTAGTTGGACTATGAGGTTTTTTTATTAAACTTGCTTGTTTATTCACGAGTTTCTTACTGTTGACTGTATCCATTGCCTTTGAGTAGTCCATAAATATGTGATTAATTTGCCTCTCTGTAGTCTAATCACTTCTTGAATGTCATTTTAAAGTATTTCATGGTGTGCAGTGTGCATCGACTTTTCCTAAAGCGAAATTGTCCATCTGGGATGTGATTTTCCACTAACTTAATTAGCATCTCTTTTACAATATGAATACTTTCAGAGGTTGCTGGGGTCTCTCTTTCCTTTTCACATCAGCCAATGTCAGTCCTGGTGGTGTAGTGGTTACCATACTTGCCTCCTACACCCAAGAATGCGGGTTCGAACGTGGCCAGGACCGATGGATTTTTTGGGCGTAAAAATCGTAAGTATGGCTTCCTTCGGAAGGGAAGTAAAGCCATGGGTCCCGTGTCGTACATTTACGGCACGAAAAAGAACCTCAAGCCCGAAAGAGAGGCCTCTGAGCAAAATTTATCGGCCGTTTCACACCCTGAGTTGAATTGGATGCTGATGAGATGTTAAAGAGCGTCCATAAATAAATCAATCACTATCAATCACACATCAGCCAAAGTACAGAGTTCCTGCACATGTCTGGGATTCTCCCTTGTCTAGGCTCATTTAACAGCATTAACCTACTTTCTACGAGAACTGGGGCTATGCTTTGATACATTCATTAAAATATCTGGGCTGTAAACTTGATTTTCAAATAACTAAGTACTTCTTATAAGTCTTTGGAGGCAAACATTGCTGGCTTTTTAGCTTGTGTCTCTCACTAGGTACCCAGGTGAGTCTCGTCTTTTGATCTCACCACTGGATTGAAATATAAGATCTAGGTTTGTTTCTTTTGGGGTATCTCTTGGAAGTTTAGGAGTTCTTGGTTTAGATGCTCTATAAGGAGCACTTGTTTTCTGTCCATGTCTTTATAATACTCTGTCTTCTTTTGTCTTATGAGGGTTTTGTAAGACCCTTGTCTTGCAGCAGCATATTCATGGAGTGCAGCAACTGATTGGATGTTTCTGGTGTTGTGAAATGCTATTATCTTTTGTCTGGCTACATAGCATGGCACATCAAACCAAAATTTGGCTTTCCTGTTGCTGGGTCTGGCTGTATTTTTGGCTCATTAGTAATGGACTCTAGTTAATTTACTTTGGAGCCAATGTGTCCTGTCATTAGTGGGCTCTTGCCTTCATTGATAAGTTGTTTTGCAGGGAAAATGAGACCTATATTCAACTTCCTTGACAGTTGTTTTGTGTATGGAATAGGTCCTTTCTTTGTAGTATGAAGGTTGTTTCTATTGGCAGGTGTTTCCTTTTCACTCTCCTGAGGGTTGCTAATCAGATTGTATAGATATTTTCTCATGTTGGAGAGCACAAGATTTATCAGATTACTCTCACTATAGTAAATGTAAATTTTCTTGTGTCTTTTGTTTACCAGATGCTCCTCCTCTTGTAAATCGAGAATGTTTTGGTCTTCTATTCTACAATTCATGTCATCTGCTAGTATCACCAAGTCCTGTCATCACAGATTGCTTCTATTACATTGTCTTCTTTGTACTCTTGTTCAAAGTAGATACTTAGTAACTGACATAATTTGATTTTGATTATGACTATTTGTTGACTTAATTTCTCCGTTAAAGGGTGATGGCTTGGAATTGAGTAGGCCTTTTGGCCCTTGAGTAACAAATCTGTACATTTTTTGTGAGGTCATGTCTGCACTGAGCAGTTTCAAATTATTACCCTGTAATCCTGAATCTATTCAAGTCAGAGATCATGCCTTCCTCCTTGAGGATGGCTTGGGTGCTAATGACCTTAGCTGTTTTGCACCCTTTAAATCATATTCATCATTGTAGATGGCCAATATATAGACTGTATAGACCCCTGCTCTGAAGCCATTTGCCTCTGGTTCTTTGGTATCAGTGATAGGTCCATCACATCTGCAATATAGAATGCCTTAATATAAATAATTTTTTAATTTAAAATTTTATTAACAGCATATTCCATTACATACAGTAACACTACATCAATTCTACATCTTTGAAACTAACGTTGTATATAAATTTAGTTTACAGAATTCCTTATTACATTGCCATCTGAACTGGTCCAGCCATAGTTTCGAGTAACGGCGGTTCAGTAAGCAACTGAAGATGGGAGTGATTCTCCCGAAAAGCGTCTTACTTTTGTGTAAGTGAATACATAAGTTGAAGTTATATTGCCACTCCATTGTCAACAGCTTCGTAAGTACAATATTTATGTGATCCAACGTTTGTGTATTTTTCTTACAGATGAATCTCTGATTTTAAATCTTTGGAAGTATGCACCAAACTTACCATGACCTGTGATCATAAATTAATTAATGAGATGTTTGTTTTCAGTTTTCGATTCACAACCAAACTTACCATGACCTGTGATCATAAATTAATTAATGAGATGTTTGTTTTCAGTTTTCGATTCACAGTTGATAAGAAGGATTTGAGGTAGATTGCTGTATTTTTTCCCACAGCCACAGATTTTCTTCTCTCAAGGCATCTTTAACTTCACTTGATGGTATGACTCCATATGCTAGTTTGACATTGGTTCCTTTGCCAGTCAATTGCTAATTTCATTGCCTTCGTTCCCTACATGAACTTGAACCCAGGTAAAGTTCACCTTCCAGCTTTTTGGTTATAAAGTGTGCAGCTTCCCTGTCATCTCATATATTAAATGTTGTGTTTGTAGTTGTTTCTTAGTGGATCTGTGGTTATATAGTGCGATCAGTAATGCTTTATCCTGCTGCATGGATGAGCAAGCCTCCACTCGTTTGCCTACCATGTATGGTTAGTTTGTTTTATTGTTTTACCCTCCTGCTAATCACCGAGACCTGGCTAGCAGACTAATTGACTGATAAACAGTGCACTAGCCCATAGACAAAACACTCTGGGGGGATAAAACTGATCTCTCAGTATTATCATTGTTGTGTATGGTGACCAATTTATTGTTCCACTTAGGTTCTACAGCTTATTTTCTCCAAGGTCTTCAGTATTACTGCTTGCTGTCTTGAATATCTGTTTTTTAACTTGTCATGATGTGATAGACTGGAACTTTGTGAATGTAAATTGCTACTCTGAAGCTTACTCCTGCCTTAACCATCCATGTATACAAGAATTTTATATCCTAAACTTAGGTATTCATTTTTTTACACTAAACAACATTTACTTACTTAAAAGTAAGATGCATTTCGGGAGAATCTCTCCCATCGTCAGTTGTTCATCAAACTGCTGTTACTCGAAATGATGACTGGACACCTGGGTGTTTCTGTGGTGGCTTCTATTGGTTGAAGTAGGAAATTGCCGAGTTCATTCATAGGAGGAAATTGGAAATTCATTAGGTTTTCTCTATATTTTAATATAATTTTTTTTTTTTACCCAAGTGGATAACTCCAATGGGTTGTAAAGATATTTCAGCAATTTAATTTCCGGTTTTATTTAATGGTTTTTGGTCCAAAAATGAGCTGTTACTGCTAATTTACCCACCTGCTTAAACCAAATATTCCTAAAATGTTCTCTCCTCCAAATTTCCAAACTTCTCTTTGTTTTACTTATGTAGCTCTGCTCACAATTTGCACATTTTATTTCCTAAATTCCTGATTTCTGTTCTGTTGATATGGATGGAGTCTTTTACTGTGCAAACCAATAAATTCTTGATGTTGTATCTGTTCTTTGGAGCCAACATAATCCCATGTTCTTTGAAAATTTTCTTGAACTTGTTGTGATAAATTGAATGGTAGGTGAAACTTTTGAATTTGTATTCTTCTTTTGTGTTTTTCAGTGTAGAAACTTCCCTTATCCCTTTTTTCTTTTAGATTTATTGATAATTTTTATCACTGTATCTTTGTTGAAACCATGGATTATAGCTGTCTTTATTATTTGTTTGTATTCTATTTTGTACTTTGCTTCTGCAAGTGGAATATTCATCAATCTGTGTGCCAAACTGTGAAATACTGCATATTGATGTAGAATGGGGTTATAACTCATTTTTATGTAGTTTTCTGTATGTGTTTCTTTTCTGTAAATTCCAAAATTCAAACAATCTCCATTTCTTATAATTTTTAAATCTAGAAATGGTAGCCAACCATTTCTTTCTTCTTCTATGTTAAATTGTATAAATTCATGTTGCAAATTAAGAAGTTGTGTTTCTTTTCTGTAAATTCCAAAATTCAAACAATCTCCATTTCTTATAACTTTTAAATCTAGAAATGGTAGCCAACCATTTCTTTCTTCTTCTATGGTAAATTGTATAGATTCATGTTGCAAATTAAGAAGTTTGAGGGCATCTATTGTCTATTTCTTCGGTATTATTGCAAAAACATCATCCACATACCTATTTCATGACTTGAAAATTAAAGGGAAGGCTTTTGTGATATGTGTTTCAAATGAACTCGGGAATAGCTCTGCTAGAAAAGGTGACAAAGGGTTTCCCATAGTTAGGCCTGAAACATGTTGGTAATATTTTTAATAAGCATTTTATATAATCTCAAGGTTATGAGGTTGTATTGCCACTCCATTGTCAACAGCTTCGTAAGTACAATATTTAAGAATTTTATATTTGCTGTTATTGTTTTTTTCTTGTATAGTTATGTTATTGATGGTTATAAGGCTATTTCTGTATCCCTTCACAGTATCTAGTGTTTCTTCTGTGCATTGTCCTACTTTTACAATGTTGCAAAATGTTGCCTTGATATATGAATAGCTATGTACCATAGTACATAGTAATTCTTATGTATAAGGGTGAATAACTGAAAATAGGTCATGTATATGTTTGGCTGAGATAATAGGAATTTTATATTCACACCACATGATGTTAGTTCTGTGCAAAGGATGCACTAGCATCAAAATCAAATAAAGGATGATTTCTACTATACAGTCAAAAATTATTTTGCTGACAGGAAGTTATCATATAACAACCTTGCTACCTGCTGAGGGAAATCATTTTGCATGTTTGGAACTCATAATGTGCATTTTTAGTTTCTTTCATATATTAGTAGTAAATAGTAATTAATATTGTAGTTACCAACATAGTGTATGCTGAAAGTGCTTATACTATGCCCTGCTGAGAGATATAATAAGATTTTGAGACATTTGCCACAATTCAGCCTTCCAAATATTGTAAACTGCCTCACAAATATTTTATTTTTGCTCCTCCTTGGGTTTTAATTTAGGTACAGTAGTAATTTTATATGGATGAAGATGCAGCAGCTGAGTGCCTTTATATGCACTACTGATAGACGAACTTGCTGTGCTAATCTAAACTTTTCTATTTCATATTTCCTCTGTTAAAACCCAATATTTTGGTCTTGGCTTCTTATCAATGAAAAAACCGTAGGTTCAAACTTTGTTTACCAATATGAAAAAAGCTCTTTCTGATAAAGATTTTACTCGTGGAAATTTAGCACAAAATTCTCTCATATGCTACTTGTACTATTTCTTTTGTACATAAATTCATAAATAAATATTTTTTATTCTGTCATATATCTCGCTCTCAGCATAAATAAACAAACAGCATAAAATCTTAATATACACCTCCTACAGAAATGTAATGGAAACAGTGTGATAAACACAATTGAGAAAGCTCAATTACCTTCATCACCATAACTTTAATTTCAGTTTTACCAAGAATCACACGTCCACTTTAGGTAAACCTATTTTCATTGGTGTATGCAAATTCCATTTGCACTTTGGATGTCACAGTAGCTTATTGCCTTCTCAACTGTGACTTATAAACTCATTTAATTCAGTTATAAATACCTGATGATACTAACAATTCTATATATTAGCACCTGAAAATAAATATAATACGATACATGGGAACTACAAACTGCAATTGCAGAGTGGAATGACTGCACAGTGACTTGATGTCTTTTCAGCGACCGCTTATAAGCTCATTTAATTCATTTATAAATTGATGATACTAAAAATTCTATGTATTTCTAGCACTTGAAAATAAACACTTGGGCACAAAACTATAAATTCCTGTTTCTCTCACATATACAACAATCACTCAAAGAGTGCAATATTTTGAACAACTTAATGTTCTTCAAAGCAGTAAAGTGTAACAATCATCTGGATGGTATGGGGGAAAAAGCAGCTCCTGCTTTATTTTTTTTTTGATCCATCTGAATGTTATGGATATTCTTTTTCATTCTTTAGAAATTTGCTTTGTCAGGTGAAGTATTATGTTTCTCATTTAAGAACTTTCGAAAAGAAGACATTTTTAAAAAATTCTGTTGGAACTCACACAGTGAAGCTTGTTAATGTAAATTATAATTAATCTTATGTTTCTGTTCAATATGATAGACTGTGAGCAATGTTTTATATTGTTGATAGTTTGGGATAGATAGAATGGGTTTATCATGAGGGATAGTTGACTGACTTTATCAGATTGATTATATGGTGGCAGTGTTCAATGTAACCGCCACGGGTGGCCGAGGTCGTTAAGGCATGGACTTGTGAGCAGGAGGTCTGGGGTTCGAATCCTGCCAGGACCGTCCTCCCTGACGGGTTTTTTCCAGGTTTTCCTCAGTCTTCATAACTGGCAAATGCCAGGGAGGTACCTAATCTTAGGCCTGGAACGCTTCCTTCCTTAAAAAAAAAAATCCTACACAATATATCATTTAATTTCATGTATCATCAGTGTCCACTACCTGTGGTGCCTCAGTAGTAAAAATGGGCGTTTAACACTACTCAAAAAAAAAAGTGTCCAATGCTTCCTTTATTGGAGTTTTTCCATTTGCCATTAGATGGCATACTATATCCATTTTAATGTGTGCACTGAGAAAATGGTGGGCAGAATAGAGTGAAGGTTAAGATAGAGCAATGGTGAAACAAGTGGCCGAGGAAACTGGATACCCCAGAGATGCAGGGTAGAAAAACTGTAGTGCTTTAGGCACTGTTAATTTCATGTATATCATACAGCTGTCTTTTCTATTTCTTTCTGAGTTAGGGACTACCTATAAAAAATTCTCATTACTGTGGAGTTTATAGTTTTTACTGCACATATGATTGATAGAGTGTGAAGACTGTTACAATAATTCTAATCCATATGTCGGTCCTGGTGTAAGCATACTTGCCTCATAGATCCAAGGTTGTGGGTTCAAACCTAGCCAGGGTCAATGGATTTTTAGAGTGTAAAAATCGTAAGTTTGCACTTCCTTCAGAAGGGAAGTTAAGCTGTTAGTCCTATGTTATAGATTAACAGCATGTAAAAGAAGCTGAAACCTGAAAGAAGAGGCTAAGTAACATTCATTGGCTGTTCACACTCTCAATTGAATGGAAAGTTAGTAGCCTAAGATGTTAAAGAGCATCTTTTAATAACAAAAACCTCTGATTCATATTACTTTGGTTTTAAAAACATTTGGATGAGTTGTTTAAAGTGTCTAATGCAATTTTCATTATTTTCGTGCTAGCCTCTTAAGAATGTATGCATATTTATATAGTTTTTTTTTGCATTTTATTGATGTGTTCTTCCCAGTGTTATCTAGGTGGACACATAATATTTATGCAAATGCTCTTACTTAACTGGCTGTTGATTCTTAGCTTGAAATAATTTTTGTGTTTTAAGGAGAAATACTGGTCTCATGTTTTTGACAAGTTGATTAATGTGTTATTTTCTTCAGCCCAGTTGTATTGGTTTTGTAGTGCTTCATCAATTGTTCTTATATTTTATGATAGAATTTTTTTGTTGATGTCCATAATAAATCATCAGCAAACATGATACAATTATTATATTATTTACTGAGATAGGCTGGAAGGTCATATATATATTGAAGATAGTAGTGCTACTGACCAGCAATGTTACTAGTGGTTTAAGCCTTTGTTTCCTTTATTCACATAACATTTAGTCAAGTTTACTAACTGCCTTCATTCTTTCCACTGGAATATGTAAGAAGCTGAATTCTCAAAGTAACAGGTGAGTGGACCTGAAGCCAGTTATAGCTAAATTATTCTATACTTTATAATACCAACTTGTGACTAAATGTATACCTTTGTTTTGTGTAATGTAACAGTAGAAACCATTTAGAAATGTTGGACAGATAACTTTTTTAAGCATCATCTATCATCCATGTCGCTACCATTGGCACAATGATTGAATGAAATAGAAAGAAAATGAGTGGCTTGAAGTTCAAGGAGAGCTGAAAAATGAGAAAGAACTCATCCATGCAATTTGTCCAAACCAGAAACTGTACCATGTCATCAAGATGGTATGCAGACTGAGTCAAGGCATTTTAGTTTGTGCCAAGCATTGCATTATCTCTTGCAAACCCAAGTTAGGAAGTGAATCAGTAATGAGCAAAAGTTTGACACTGCTGTCTAAAAAATAAAAACATCACACAATCACTTTGATATTATCAAAATGAATATAATTTTAATTTTCTAATAAATAGTGTTCATCATCCCATAGGTAGTTAATTTATGTTTTCTGATATTTTAAAACAACCTAAAGCAGCCACATAAGAGAAAAACATTTTTTTTTTTTTCCCTTGTTTCAACAATCGTATGCTTAATTGCACTGAAAGAAGAGAAACTTGATCAGTTGTCCGTACGTACAGGATTGATTTGAAAATATAGTACAATAGTACAATATATTCAACATATTTACTAGGTTCCACAGCCAAGGGCATCATAGAACAAAAATCAGGAATTTACAAAATAAATGTGCAGATTGTAATCAAATATACATTGAAAAAATGAAGAAAAATTTAGAAATTCGGAGAGAGGAACACTTGAGGGATATTCATTTTAAACTCGGATAAATCAGCAGTGACCTCAAAATCATGAAATTAAACCTCGGGCTAAGCTGTTGAAAGAACTTCACAACCCAGTAGAACTATCTACTCGGGAAAAAAAAAAAAAAAAGCTTAATTAATTTTGATATTCCTCTCACAAATGAACTCGGTTCCTCAACCATCAGAGACTGCCACAGAAGCAACTTGGGATCCAGCCACCACATAGAGTAGTCAGTCAACAGCTGATGATGAGAACAATTGTCCCCAAAACATGTTGTAATGTTATTTATTTAAGTGGAGTAGTGAGAACATTGAATAAATTTTAATAGGATATATTACCAGTCCATTGTCTGTAGCTTCCTAAGTACAATTTAAATAAACCATTGTTTTGAAGTGAACAAATACAGTATTTTTCTGTTATTTATAACCCTTTTATCTAAGTTACATTGGGCCATCCTGAGAAACATCTGAACCTTAGTCCTTATTAGGTCTGTCACTCATACCTCTTACTACTAACTGCTAATGTAAACTATCACTTGCATCAATCTACTTATCAATTAGGAAGCAAGAAAAAGGACAATTATTCAGGAGATCTGTGCAGTGAGAACAGGTTTGGTGTATTGGCATTCTGTAATGAAAAAAATAGTGATTGTACTAGTGAGGAGTCTCAAAAAAGTGATAAGAATTTAAGAGAAAGAAGGCCTGTAGTACTTGGTGACTATTACTGAAATTTTCTGGTTAAGTATTGAGAAAACGGGGGATATGATGTGAGATGTTACTTGAATATTAATGAACTGAAACAAAAGGTGGAACAAACTGATTTATTAAAGGAAAATCCTGAAGTGGTAGTGCTTCATGTAGGTACAAATGATGTTAAGAAAGGGGTTATGGCAGAAGAAATAATGGGGGAGACAATGGACTTAGTAGTGAGTATAAAATGTAAAGCTCCGAATTCTAAACTAGTGATAAGTGGCATTCCTAGGAGATATGATGTCACTATGAGAATAATTGATAGGATAAACAGTGAGTTAGATTGGATGTGTGCCAGAAGGGGCTACTTAATGCTAGATGGCAACTGTTGGGTAGATAGACGGCACTTAGCAAGGGATGGCATACATTTAAATTATAAGGGTGCTTACAACTTTGGAAACAGCTATGTAATGTTATAGAAGCTTTTCAGGGAAATATGTAAATAACTTGGTGAATGAATCTTTGTTGTTGACAAACATTAACAAAAAGAGTGCATATAAAACTATTTCAGTTAAAAAATCTAATGATGAAAATTTGGGTGAAATATTAAAGTAGTTCACCTAAACATTCAACATATTAATAACAAAAATGAGCTCTTGAATGTTTTATAAATGAGTTAAGCTTGCAGATCGTAATTATAAATGAGCATTGTTTAAAAGATGATCAAATAATGCTGTACACAGTTAAGAATTATAATATTGTGGCCTCCTACTGCAGATCTACTTGCAAGGGTGGTGGTGTAATTATATTTGCTAGAAAGGAACTATGTGTCAGTGGCTTGAGTTTAAACAAATAATGTATGGAAAAAGTTTTTGAATTATCAGGCATTAAAGTAAATACTCTTGAGGGGGACATTCCAATCTTTGGGATATACAGATCACCAAAATCTCTAGTAGATACTTTCTTAATTAGCTAGATAGATTGTTAAATGCATATGTTACAAGAAGTACAAAAGTCATCCGTGCAGGTGATTTAAATGTTGATCTAGTGGACGAAAATGTATATAAAAAACTTAAAAATTTACTTGATAGCTATAACTTAGTTAACACAATTTATGAACCAATGAGAGTTACTCCCTTTACAGCCACAACTATTGATCATATAGACACTAATATGATAGATAAAATAGTAGACACTGGGGTAATAAAGTCTTGTTTATCAGATCATTATGCCCAGTATCTAGATACAAGTAGTATGCATAAAAAAATTAACAAGGCTGTTACTAAAACATTTAGAAAACTAAAAGATATCAATCTAATAAAATTAGCAAATGTACTAGGAAATGAGGATTGGGAGGAGGTTTATAACACTGATAAAGTTGAGGATAAATGGAATGTTTTTATAAGCTATTTAAAATCTACTATAATACTGCATGTCCTGTAACATCAAAAAGAATAATTAAAAACAGTTCTACAATAAGTATCCAAACTATATCATCAAACTAAAAGAAAAAGCAAAGGATTATTATAAATTGTATAAATCCACTGGAATGGAATTTTATAAAACTAAATATAAACAATATAGGAAAGAATATCTAGAACACTTAAAAGAGCGAACACGAACAGCATTCATACAGAAAATCCATTACTCTAAAACTGCATCTAAATCCTTGTGGAAAATTGTAAATCAAAAAAGGGGTAGTATAACCAAACCAGAAGACTTACAAATAAACATTGATGGGGAATTTGAAAAAAATTCAAATTAAAATCTATGAATACATTAACAACCATTATCTGAATACTATACCTCACCTACCAGACAACAGTCAGAATTATTTTGTTAAGGATGCTGTAAATACAACTATGTATGTAAAACCCACAAATATGGAGGAAATTATTAAAATAATAACTAGCCTACCAGATAAAAGCTCATCTGGTTGGGATGAAATTAGTCCTAGACTGTTAAAATACTGTAAAAACGAAATAGCAAAACCCTTGGAACATCTCAAAAACTTCTGAATTGAAAAAAGGAATATTTCTTGACTGTTTAAAGATAAGTATTGTAAGACCTATATTTAAGAATGTGACAAATTTAATATAAATAACTATAGGCCAATCACATCAACATTCAAGATTGGTAAAATTTATGAAAGAATTCTTCTATCTTAGGTTTATAAAATTTTTTAATAGTAGAAAGATTCTCTATAATTTTCAACATGGATTTAGAAAGGGCTTCTCAACCATAACTGCAGTTGGTGACTATGTTCACCAAGTGTTGACTTTTTTAGAACAGAATAAAAAGGTGGGCACATATATTTTGATTTATCAAAAGCATTTGATATTGTCAGATACGATCTTTTGTTATGTAAGTTGTAATCTTACAGGATCAGAGGAATTTCCCAGGAAATATGCAAATTCTACCTTATGCATAGAAAACAAACAAGTGAAATTAATACCAAAAAAGATGATCACCTGTCTATAGTAAGGTCTCAATATGGAATAGTAAGATATGAAGTCCCACAAGATTGGGCCCATTAATGTTTCTAATATATGTGAATGATATTGTACAGCTGAGCAATTCTATTATTATTTCTTATGCAGATGATACCACAGTAAATTCTTGGGGTGAGTGCAATAAGTCTCTAATGGGCATCATCTCTCTAAGTTCAGAGCAAATTATAAAATACTTCAAAAACAATAATCTTATAGCAAGGTGGATAAAACAAAATTTATGAAATTTGATCTATTTAAAAGTAATGCTCTAGAGGATATATGTATGATTGAAGATAAAATCTGTGAGAGGGTAGATACATATTAGTTCTTAGGTATATGAATTGATAGTAAATTAACATGGGCAAAGCATATAGATGTAATATGTAGCAAAATAAGTAAATCTATTGAGATTTTTTAAAGATGTGTTTGGCTCAAATGAGTTAAAAATGATCTATTATGGTATAATACCCTCATCTACGCTATGGTATTAGGTTTGGGGGACTGCAGCAAAAGTGCACATGGATAGATTATTTATATTGCAGAAAAAGTGTACTAGGCTAATTTCTAAATTGGAATATAGACAGTCGTGTAGGATGCATTTGTAAAGCATGGAATGCTGTCTACTCTATGTGTATAAGTCTATATTATGCAGCGAATCAAAGAATTTTATAAAAAATAATGAGATTCATAGCTATAACACTAGAAATAGTAAAGATTACCATAGGTATGCTTATAATAAACAAATAGTATGTAAGGATGTAAATGTAAGAGGTACCCTTTCTTACAATAAATTGTCACCAGAGATTAAATCTGTAGAAAAATCAAAATTGAAGTATCAGATGAAAAAATACCTTATAAATAGAAGTTTATATTCCTTGGATGAACTGTAATCAATTGTAATCTTAACAGTATTTATAGGTAAACTGTTTTAACTCTTGCAAACATGTACTAAAACCTTGCCATAAGAATAAGTTATGCTTTGTTAACTCTAGTACTTTGACAATGTCTGAAACTTATGTAAATGAGTCTATTGACAGCAATAAATTTATTATTATTATTATTATTATTATAGTTTCCCTTCTTTGTTTAATACAAACATTTAACTTGTTTTGGATCTATGAAGCAAAAATTTATTTTCATTATAGACTAGAATGAAATGAAATCAATGCCCAAGTGTCAAATGACAAATGAATATAAAAAAGCAAAAGTAAAGGACAAACCACAGAAAGCCTTGTATTACAATGCCCACAAAGAATTGAAGTACTGTAAAAGAATATAAGAAAAAAAGGGCAACTGCTCAAGAAATTCAGGAAATCGTTGCAGATTTGCAGAATTCCTAAGGACATAATGTACTCCTACCTTCTGGAAAATCATTTAAGGTAGAAGAATGCAGCTCAAATCTCTTCTCACTGCTGCTAATTAGTGTTAAAGATAGAAAGAAAGAATGAATTAAGATTGTCAATATAGCAATTTTTTTTCTAATGAGTTGGCTTTTCAGCAATTCTCAAATTGTGCTAAGCATGATCACTGGAAGGCAGCAAAAAATATCAATTTGAATGTATAGCAACTAAGAGTATGTTGTTGCCATTCAAGAAAAACCTTCTAGAAGATACAAAATTTTGTTGTATTGAGACAACCCTATTAAAATGCTCAGTGGTATACTCTTGTTCCTTGGCCTGCAGGATCTTTTGATCTAAATGTCAGGGTCATTTGAAATGTCCTAGAATGAAGAACAAAATGACGGCTTATCTTTTTGAAATTATTCTTATTTTTCAATATCTTCTCCCTTGACACTAATGCACTTGTCCAGTGATGCGCCAAAGCTTTTATTCCTTCAAGAAAGTCAGATTTTTCTAGCCTGCATAATATGCCTCAACCTATGGTATAAATTCATCAAACAAAAATGTCTTTGCAAAAAGGAATTTTCTCAGTTCAGGGGAATAAGGCAGATGTGCCAATAAATTGTACCCCAATTAATTGATTTTTGCCATTACAATGACATATGTGAGAACAAACATTGTCTTGATGCAAGATGACTCTTTGATAAACATGGCCATTTCTCACCTTAATAGCTCTAAAATGTTAGCATAATATGCTCCAGTGATGAATGTTCTAGTGGGAAGATAATAATCAATTAGCAGCATTCCCTTGGCATCCCAGAAAACAGATGCCATTATCTTCACGGCCAATTTCCCATACTATGGTTCCTTTAACGATGGAGAATCATGTTGATTACATTGCTTAGATTGTTGTTTTTTTCGGGCATGTATTAGTGCACCCTTATTTTATCATTAGTCACAAATCAACACATAAAGTGGGCAAGATTTCTCTGAAAATGGGCGAAACTTTGAGAGATTAGCATTCTGATATGTCTTTGATCCCAGTTAGCAGTAGTGATACCAACCTTTTTCAAGCTTAATTCTTCGCTCAAAATATAAATATGCATTCTTCTGAAATGCTCAGAGCTTTAGCAATTTCTGACACTTTTAATCAGCAAACCTCGTGAACCACATCCTTTAGCTTATCGATGATTTCTGGTGTTGTGACTGATTTTGGTCATCTGCTGTATGGGTCATCTTTCAAGCTTTAATAGCTGCATTTAAACTCTGTGATCCAGGTTTTGATAACAAAACTGCTTCAGAACTGCTGCTGCAATCTTTGGAAGACTGAACGATAAGGGAAAGCATGAAAATGGACTTGGAATAGAAAATGCTGCCAAGAATTTGATGAGCTCAATACCAGTTAAAGTTCAACAGTTCTATGAGGCCAGAAAGGCCCACAAAATATTCACTTGGATCAGATTGTTAGGGCAAAGAAGGACACTTTGGTACTTCAGCCTTGCTCAATAGCTGGCCATTTGTGCTTCACTGGGACCACTTCTTTGAAAGGGTGATGTGAGGAAGATATTAGTAGCCAGAATCCATTGGCATTAATATAGAAGGGCCCCTAAAGATAGAACATCCTGATGCCAGTGGAGCCCCCCTCCAAGCAATTCAAGGCCCTCAGAAGATCTGCTTCCATACCAGATGCCCAGGCAGAAAGCTTTCTAAAGTGCAAGTCACAATCAAACCAGACCAGATCAGAGCACCTGCCCTGGCACTTTTAACCCTATAACAGAACCAATGGAATTAAATGATATGAAATGGGAGAGCAGAAAATTCGTGAAAAGTAAATATTTATCCCAGCATTCATCAACGCAACCATGAAAAAAAAGTTGGAATGGCTGATCCCAAAACCTGGAACCTCGTAATTGTGAGTCCTAAGTGTTACTGCGTGAGCCACCCTGCATGGTTAATATTCATTTAACCAATGACAATTAAAAATTACAAGTTTAAGTAACAATAACATCTATGTAAAGTAATCCTTTCTAAAACATTTAAAATATTCAGTACAGAAAATTATTTTTAATTCCTTTTATGGCATGTGTTACATAACAAAATATTTAATTATAAATATGAAAATCAGCATAAATTGATTACATGTACTAAGAATAAATGGATATGGTTTGTGAAGAGAGAGGACATTTGACTTGAAGTGGGTCTGTTCAGGGCAAATTGCATGTTAGAAATATTGTAATTATTTACCAGTGTGTTTAAAAAATTATTTTGTTGGCATGTGTTTCAGTATTGGCCTGGTTAGAACTTGGATTGAACTAGGCCATATTGTTATATGTACATACTTAATAAATAAATAATCTTATATAGATAGAGTAATGAACATGCACTTATTATTTTTCTGCATGTATTGATACTTCTATATATATTGTTTTTCCAAACAAGTATGTCAAACTTTCTCTTGTAAAAGTAATCGAACTTTATACATACCTTGTAACTTGGCAGAGGAGAAAAAAAAGTACTATATATTGAAGTAAAAGATTTGAGACAGGTTTTCCTAAACTAGTAACCATGAAGCATTTCAGCAAGTCATGCAGTGGCATTCAGTATATTCTGCAAAGTCAAACCTGAGAAGCACTTGGGAAATGATTGGAATCTTAGGAATGGTTTTCCAATAATCTCTTCTGGGTCAGATGTTTAGAACACTCTTTATAGTTTCACTTAAATGGGATTTACTCAGGACATATGTTTCTTGGAACTACTGTCCACATCATTAGCTGTTAAACAACTATTGAATCATTCTAGGGGCTGGGTAGGTAGATATCTGGGACTCTGGTGGTCTAGTGATAAATAAAATGCTGATTGCTTCTGGGATGTCAAAATTCATAAGGTTATGCTCATGTTTTTTTATATAAATCCTTTCCCATATGTTTAGTTCTTTTGGTTGTTGAACAGTTTTTAATAACTTGATGCCTTTTTCTATTTTGTGGTTTTCATTTCAAAAATGTGCTGCCACAGCTGATTTATCAATTTATTTGTAACATATGTTTTTGCAATGTTCAACCTAATACCTATATTTCTCTCTGTCTTCCCTACGTAGACCTCACTATCATTACAATTAATCTGGTATGTACCAGATTTTTTCTCTTTGGGCCTGGAATCTGCTTTGTTTAATTTCAATAAATTTTTTACACTGTATCAGTTTTGAGGTGCTAAGATAATGTACTGCTTGAACATTTTTTTTGAATTTCTTATTGGCTGAGGGTGGTAAGTGAACTTTTTAAATGTTTTTTCCCCATGATAAATCACTCAAAAGTTATTTGTTTGATCTTTTTCGTTTCTGGAATCTTTTGATTCTTTGGTTAATCATCTTTTTGTTTAACCCATTGGATTTAGCTGCTTCTATTATGTGTAGATATTCATTCTTGTATTCTTCTTTGCTCAGTGGTATATTTATTAATCTGCATATCATACTGTTGAATGCTGCTTCCTTATGTGATCTTGGATTGAAACCACGGGCTTTGATATAGTTGTCTGTATATGTGTCCTTTCTATAGATGCCAAATTCAAGTTTATTATTATATTTTATTATCTTCAGATCCAAAATGGTAGCATATTATCTCTTTCTGTTTTGACAGTGAACTTAATTGAAGGCTCTTGCAAGTTTAAAAGTTTTAGTGCATCTTCCACATGCTAATTGTTTATAATAGTGAATACATCATCTACATATCTGTGTCAAACCTTAAAATGTGGGGAAAAGCCTTAGTGATGTGCATCTCAAAATAGTTCATGAATAAGTCTCCTAAAAGGTCATAATGAACTACCCATTACAAGTCCCGTTTTCTGTTTAAAGAATTTGTCCTCCAATATAAAAAATGCTTGATTTAAGCACAACTTAGTGAATTCAATGTATTCCTTGATGTGTCCTCCTGTTGGGTTGGCTGACTGTAACCATTTTCTTAGAAAAACTAATAATTTATTTTGTGATATGCTGGAAAACAGGGCTTTGACATTCAAGTTTATTAATATATTTTATTATCTTCAGATCCAAAATGGTAGCATATTATCTCTTTCTGTTTTGACAGTGAACTTAATTGAAGGCTCTTGCAAGTTTAAAAGTTTTAGTGCATCTTCCACATGCTAATTGTTTATAATAGTGAATACATCGGCTACATATCTGTGTCAAACCTTAAAATGTGGGGAAAAGCCTTAGTGATGTGCATCTCAAAATAGCTCATGAATAAGTCTCCTAAAAAGTCATAATGAACTACCCATTACAAGTCCCGTTTTCTGTTTAAAGAATTTGTCCTCCAATATAAAAAATGCTTAATTTAAGCACAACTTAGTGAATTCAATGTATTCCTTGATGTATCCTTCTGTTGGGTTGGCTGACTGTAACCATTATCTTAGAAAAACTAATAATTTATTTTGTGATATGCTGGAAAACAGGGCTTTGACATCAAAGAAACCAGTGTGTTGTTCGGTGATAAACTTTTATCTTTAATTTTATTGATGAGATCCATGGAGTTTCTTAAAATTAAGCTATCAAATTTTGGTAGTTATGGAACTGTAATGATAACCAGTTTGCTAAATGGTAGATTGGCATATTTAAGTTGTTAATAATTGGCCTCATACTTCTAAACATGGGTTGTGGACCTTCATTTTGTAACAATCTGTTTTTGGAATCAGGGTACTATTTGCCAAAACTTCTTCCATGGATTTAATGCATTTATCCAATGTGTGTGTGTGTTTACTTTGACAAATTTGTCACTACTTACCAAATCTAGCATCCTTTGTTTGTAGTCTCTTTATCTAAAATAAAATTATCTAATTTAAAATAACAATTTTATTGCTCTTATCAGCCTTTGTATATGTCATGTCTTTATTATTAAGAGCTTTTGTTAGTTTTTGATTAGATTTTGAGCCAAAGTTATTATTTCTTATTTCCTGTAGTATTTTTTCCGATGCTTTCTTAACAAAATTTTTGTCTGTTATGTTTAAATTCTCTATTGATAGCTCTATATGTGCTATATCATCTACATAGGGAAAATTTACATCAGGAAGACAAAGAAAAATATAGGCATTAGGTTGAAGGAACATTGGAGAAACATCCATTACAAACAAATAAATCAGCTGTGGCAGCACCTTTTTTGAAATGAAAACCATGAAATAGAAAAAAGCATCAAATTATTAAAAACTGTTTAACAATCAAAAGAACTAAACGTACAGGAAAGGATTTACATAAAAAATCATGAGCATTTTGACACTGCGGAAGCAGACAGCATTTTATTTAAGTTTATCACTAGACCACCAGAGTCAACCCATATACTTACCTACCCCTCCTACAAATGATCCAAGTCATTTAACAGCTGATGATGTGGACAATAATTCCACAACATATGTCCTGAGTAAACCTCATTTAAGTGAAACCATGTAGAGTGTTCTAAACATCTGACTCAGAAGAGGTTTATTAAGGGTGTTTCACTGTGTTCAATTCCAAATTGAATTAATATTAAAATGGTTTTCCAATATTTCATTGTACATAAAAAATAAAATGGAGTCTCTTATTTTCTTGGAATATAGTTTATTTTTTTTTTTCCACATTTTTTCTTTTCAGATGCTGCACGTTTATTTCCTTAAAACCAATGTCATAATGTATATTTCTGGAGTATTAACAATCAACAACTGCACAATGTTAAGAATGATGAATGAGAAGTGATACTGCAACATTTTCATAACAAAAATATTAACCACAAATTAAAAACATTAAGACCTAAAAGAGAGGAGGACTCTGGAAATATGCAACAAATAATACAGAATATATTATCTAAAAATAACGAGTATTAAATATGTACTTCTATCAATATATATATAAATATACTGTAAGTTATAGAGATGATGTTTCATCATTCTTATCAGTGTTTTACAGAGAGCAATATAATGCTGTACAGATATTTCAAATGTAGAATCCAAAATACAATTATTTTAAGTAAAAACTTGTGCTCCTGCCCTTATCTGTCATGCAGATGTTTTGAAGTGGGATTTGTCTTCTGAATTACAGATGTTTCTGAACCAGTTTAAATGATACATGTGATTCTTGCTAGCATTTCACTAACTCTGTAAAGGCACAGATATATATTTGTTCCATAACAGTAGCAATGCATGAGATTAAATGCATGATTATGAACATTTTAAGTTTATGCATCAAGAGAAATCACGAGACAAAACAGATCCCAGGAAAACATTTGCCACAGAATAACATTCTCAATCACAGCATTACAGGAAGAATATCAGGATGCAGAGATATTTACACTGCCACTAAAACCAGTATCACACTGGTTTTTTCTACTGACGTACAACAATATTATTTACATAAACATTCATTATATTACACCTTTTCAATCCATATTTTCAGAAAGTCTTGACATGACATGTTTGTTTAAAATACTAAATAAGGAATGTTTTATACATTTAAAAGTTGGCTTGGCTGCCATTATCACAAGATTTCTTACCGTTACAAATGGTACTTAAACTTGTGATCACCTAAGTAGCAATATTTTGATGAACTATATCTTTGCTTAGTTAAGATACTAAAAGCTATCACAATGATCACCATAAGCTAATTGTGAGGAAAACCAAGAATGCATGTACACATAGGTTGCTTTGGTTTGATATTATATTCTTCCTCCGGCGCCAGTTCCCTGCAACAGAAATGGTAGTCTTATGTATATTTCTTTGGCAATAGAAACTAAACATTATATTGACAAATGACTGCATTGGCTATAGTATCTAATCTGTATCTCATTTAGAAGTATAGGATTGGCTTTGAGAGAGAGAGAATCAAAATAGACTGATCAAGTTCAGGGACCATTCTGTTTTCAATTATAATGTTACTAAAAATTAAGCACAAAAATTATTAGAAACATAAAAGAGTAATGTCACATTGATTAAAAATTTAATAAACAGGTGAGATTAGAGTGCTCTGGATATCATTTCAGCAGGTACCTTTAGAGCTTATCCAAAGAGGAAACATTTATGAATCCACTTCCTTCAGTCATTTATATGAAGGATGATCAGTATTGTATTGTTAGAGGCACAGGATGTTACTTTGGCAATTCAGCCTTGCTCAATGGCTGGCCATTTGTGACTGTGCCCATGGGGCACCTCTGGGAGGCAGAGATGAGGTGCAGGAGACACTTGGTGGCCTGGATCCACAGGATGGACATAAATGAGGTTCCTAACATGTTTCCAGATAGAACCCCAACACCAAAGAATTTGAGCCCCTTGGAGTCTGCTTCCATACCAGATGCCAAAGCAGAAACTTTTCCAAAGTGCATGCCACTGTCACACCTTATCCTGATACTTTTGACTTGACCCTGTACAGAACCAATAGAATGAAAAGATATGAAATGGAAGAGTGAAAAATTCATGGAAAGTAAATTCCATCCCAGCATTTGCCCTTCCCCCCTCCAAAAAAAAATCCCTGCTTGAACCATCCTGCTAAGTAGTTTGATCAGCAAGTGTGGTATTCTATTTTGCCAAGACTATATTTATGACAGGTGTTTGGAAATTATTTATAATAGTCATTTTTTGTACATTATTTATTATGCAACGTTGCTGTTGCTGAATCCTACATCAAAGCCACATAAGGGTCTTGCAGTACACCTTGCTATTGATAGTTATTTCTTAAGGATGCCAGTCCATTAGCAATATACCTGAAGTAGCCCAAAAGACAGTGATCATCTCTGTTCTCAGATGGAGTATTGCATAAATGGACTTTCTTCTCTGGTGTAATAGTGATACTATGACTACACCATTAACCACCTTTTCCAAAATAATCCAGATCTTTATAATGCCTTTCCATTAGCCGATGACAGACTTCATCTCTTTTGACCTTCTGTGCCTGTGTCAAGTACTATGGAAACATGCACACACCTTTTTCATATTCAAATCATCTTAAATAAAGGTACACAGGGTTGCACAACCGAGGCCTGTCTGATATTCCAGTTCATCAAAGTTTATACACCTATCAGCCACAATTAATTCAGACACAACTTCAACATTCCTGGGTGACCGTGATGTTAACAGATGATCAGTACTCACAATTGAGTCACCTTCCATCTTGTCCATGTCTTTCTCTACTTGACAACAAATGACAAAGCCCTTTCACTATACACTCCGCTTACAAATGCCATCAGGCATGTGCATGGCATACTATTATCAGTCTATTGCCCTATGAATGGATATGGCCGTAGATTGAGTGGTATTTGTGAAACATTGCTATTGTAAATAATTTCCAAATGCCCCTCATATAACTGATAAAGATAAATACATTTGCAATATTGAACTACATACTGATGATTATCATTCTATTTATTCTCTTAAATGATAAAATGTATCCCAACCTGACAAAAACTTTAAGATTCCCTCTCAGTAAATATCCATTTGTGTAATACCAAATGAAAGATCTAATTCTACGGTATTGTTTCATACTGTTTATTGCCTATCCTCAATAATTTCTTCAATTCTAGCTGTGTTGATGAAAGTGACTGCAATGACTGAACTGTCACTGTGAAGCTCATCTTTCACATCTATTTCTTTGTCAGATAGAGTTATGCTTGCAGTGTGTTTGGGTGGAACAAGCAAGGCCACACCAGTTATGAATCAAGATGATGCCATGTGGTATGGTACATTATGGCTAAGCATATGTTTTTTGCGGCATTAGTTTTTATGATCCATACATGACAGAGACAGCAGTTTAGTTTTGAATCAAATGTCGGCAATCTGGGAAAAAGACACATTTTATGGAAACCATGCATGATGGAGAAATATTTTCTTCTGTGATTAATTCTGCTACTGGTCATGAGAAAAATATCACTTTTGGGAGTAAGAAAGACATAGCATTCTAAATTCATCTTTTGAGCTTTGAGGCATGAATCTACTTTACAGTATAATGGCAAAAGCACATTACACAAAAATATAAACAATTAGTAACCAAGAAAGTGAAGAAGTCTTTTGTAAGTGGCATTTTTCTTGAGAGGTTAACAATCACCTTACCTAGCCTCTAATCAGCCCAGCCTGATTTCCAATTTTCACTTGGCTAGGTCAGCTATTGGATGGGATACGACAGCAGAAAAGACACAATCCTGCAGTATTGGACACCGGCTGGGTGGAAAACTTACAAAATGGCACTTTCACATGCTTTATTCAGCAGACACAAGTCATTTTAATTTAAACTTAGCCATCAAAGAAATACACCAATCACTCATTTTAAATTACCTATTGTTATTTCCTGTTGCCATACACACACTACATACTCATATGTATGTATGTATGTATGTAGCGATTCTTGAACATAGGGGTGGGAGAATATTGCATACCTGAGATTATGTTGGAATGCTAATGCATAATAATAATAATAATAATAATAATAATAATAATAATAATAATTTTTCATGAATACAGCAAGAGAGAGTTATCCTTCAAATCAACCAAGTTTCTTACCGCCACATGTGGCCGAGGTCGTTAAGGTGCAGACTCGTGAGCAGGAGGTCTGGGGTTCGAATCCCACTAGGACCATCCTCCCTGACTGGGACTTTTTTCCAGGTTTTCCCCAGACCTCATAACTGGCAAATGCCGGGGAGGAATCCTAAACTTAGGCCTGGAATGCTTCCTTCCTTAAAAAATACCCTTCCCCAATTTATCATTTCATCTCATGTATCATCAGCGTCCACCGCCTGTGGTGCCTCAGTAGTAAAAACAGCTGTTAAACACTACTCAAAAAACAAAAAGTTTCTTTGAAAATTTATTATGGAGGACATATAAATACTTAGGAATTAATGTTGATAAGAAAACTCACATAGAACAAAGGCTGAATATACTGAAGCAATTAATCTCAAAAAAAAAAGTTTCTTTGAAAATTGATTATGTAGGACATATAGGTATTTAGAAATTAATGTTGATAAAAAAAAACTCACATAGAACAAAGGCTGAATATACTGAAGCAATTAATAGATAGCAACTGGTTGCTCAAGATATGTATCAAATGCAACATATAGGACATACTGGGATCTTTCATTGTTTTGCCACTCATTTCATGGCAGTTGACAGTCAAGAGCAATAGCTCCTTGATATAATATTTGCGGAACTAATTCAAGTTCTCATAATTACAAGTAAATTACAATTAAAATAAACATATCTCTTATGTTCAAAATAAATTTTGTTTCGGAACTAATACAGTGAAGCAATTAATTTATTCTTAATTACATAGTGAGTCAATTTAATACTCTTGTGCTCCACTTACCATTGAATTATCCAGAACATGTTTCACAGGCCTTCGCTCACATCATCAGCTGTGTGTCAACTGCTTATGAACTTTTGGATTAATTTGTCTTCTGTTGGGATTTCGAAGTTCACAACCTTATCTTCATATTTTTTATAACATTTTTTTTCCATATTCCCAGCTTCAAGGGCCTATCTACGAATTTCATTCCTATATCATGTTATCTCCAAATGTTGATGATTTACCTATCTCATTGTATCTGATGTTTCTCCATTGTTCCTTTGGCCTAATTCCAATGCTTCTTTTTGTTTTGCGTATATATACTTTGTTGCATTCCAAACGTTGATTTGATATATTCCTGGCTTCTTCTCATCAGGTAGTCCATCATTATCATCAGAGTTGAGCAGATTATTTAGGCTGAATTTGTTTACTGGGGACAAAGCAATCCCAAACTCTCGGGGTATTTTCTGCAAATTTTTTGTTGGCCCAAGGATGATAAGTAAATTTCTTGTGAATGGTAGTTTCTGTTTTTGCTGACAATGTTGTAACCTGCATTTTCTCTTGTTTGAATTTCTTGATTTTCTTTTCTACAATTTCTTGGCCATACCCATTGATTTTTACATTTGTATTATGTGAGAGTACTCTTCGCTGTATACTCAAACTCATTCATGGTATGTTAATGAATCACTGCTAAGCTGTGCTGTGGGATTGAAGCCATTGGCCTTTATGTAATTTTCAGTCCGCATATCCTTTCTGTATATTCCAAATTTCAAATTAATGCTTGTTCTTATAATCTTTAAGTCAAGGAAAGGAATCAAGGAATCATGCTGTCTTGTTCTATTTCAGAAGTGAATTGAATTTCCCTATCTTGTAGGTTTAGCAATTTCAAAGCATCAATAAAGTGTTTCTTATTAACAATTGCAAAGATATCATCCACGTATCTGTGCCAGACTTTAAAAATGTATGGAAATGATTTAGTGATGTGCATTTCTAAATTACTCATATGTAAATCAGCCAGAAAAGGTGATAATGGATTCCCCATAGCTAAACCTGCTTCTTATTTGTGAAATTCACCATTGAATTTGAAGAAATTCTGACTGATGGGCAGACTTCGGTTAGTTGGATGTATTCCTCAATCTTTTTGTTTAGTTTCAGAGACTGCAACCATTTCTGAAGGGATGTTGGGAGTTTGCATTTTGGTATGCTGGGAGAGAGCAAATTTACATCAAAGGATACAAGATGATCATCCCTTTGGAGAACCAAATCTTTAATTTTCTCCATTAGTTCTTTTGAATTACTTACATTTAAGCTATCAAACCTGGGAAATTTTTGAAATCTCTGGAGGAGCCATCTTACTAGTTGGAAGGATGGTGTGTTTCTACAGATGATTATTGGTCACCTGGGATTTCCCAGTTTATGTATTTTTGGTAGGCCATGTATTCTTGTTATTGTGGCACTGTCTGCTTTTAATTTTGGTTTCTCCTTGGGTGGTATGATTTTGTTTTTATTGACCAAATTGTTTATAAATCTAATTAAGAATAAAATGTACCTTATGATAGAAGATGTTAAAAAAATGTCATGCAGCATCTACACATTCCTGGCATCTTTTTAGGAAATTGTCACTCACATGCATCATATTGCTGGAAATACGCAGAATGGCACTTAGTATCAGTCGGTTGTTAAAAAAACAGTATGTATATGTCATTCCTGTATCTTTTATAATGATGAAAAAATTAGTTATGGTTTTCTGTGATTGCAAGGCAAATAATTGAGTTCATATTTTTTCAATATATTGTAAATTCATTCAGATATCATAGGCTAATATTTAGATAGTTTCTTGAACAATTATCCAATTAGAGACAACGTGGATATTTTCAATGAGATTCTGCCACAGCCCATACTGCCCAATATTCTTTGGATGCTTTAAGGAAGTTTTTTTGATGGGCTACTTTAAAAAATAAGAATCTACAGAAGACAGATGAACTTAAAGACAGTATAGGAATAGAAATTTGAAGAGTTTCAGAAACAGAGCTTATACACATAACTGCTAATTTAATCAGAAGTTGTAGGAATGCTTGCATGTAGATGGACACCACTTGAAGCACCTGCCATAAATATGTTAGTATTCACTATAACATAAAAATAAGATTATGTTTTTGATTTTATTAAGTAAAGATTAACAAATGCTTAATATACAAATCAAAAAGAATGAATTGGTTTGCCAGCTGTCACAGCCCATGTGCATGGCTGCAGATGGCTGACTGGGATGCACAGTATTTGATAAAAAAAATTGTGATTATATTTTATGGAGATTCATTGTTTACAAGTAAATACACTGTTAATAATGAGATGAGATATGAGCCAATATTTTCTATACTTACATTGTGTTGGTTTACTAGATATTGCACTAGGGATGAGTGGCCTGAAGGTTGTCACTGTTCACTCAATTTGTTGATGGGAACATTTGCTGTTGGCTAGCATCCGATTCAAAATCACTCCAAGCATTGTTCAGTTCCATGAAAATTAATTTAGCAATTTTTTCATTAGGTGTATCCATTTGCTGAAAGAAACAGCATGTTTGTTCAAGAGCAGTTTACTCCTTTATATAACAAAATGTTTAATTAAAATGTAAATTGGAACTTGCACAGTGAAGCTAATCATATTAATTGATATCATTGTATGATTTAGTTGAACTACACACTCTTAAAGCTTCACTTACTTTTCATAAATGTATGGAACCGCTTTCGAGAACATTTAGTTCCCATCTTCAGCCAGGCTAAAGTTCAACTGTCTGATCATTCGTTGAGCTGTGGGAATGTGTATTCTGCTTTGGTGTTGATAAATTTGTAGTTCATGTTTTCATCTCTGGCAATGTCGAAGTTCATTATACTGTCTTTGTATTTGTAGATGTAGATTTTCTCCCAGGTTGCTAGTTCCGTAGGTCCTTGTACTGATTTTAATAATTTTGCTTTATTTATTATGTCGTGATTTTGTGTCCAAAAATGATATGCTACTGCTGATTCCTCTATTTGTTAGTGCTTTATGTTTCTGAAATGTTCCTTTAACCATATGCCTATGTTTCTCTTTATTTTTCCAATGTAGATTTTTTCACATTCTGCACAATTTATTTTGTAAATACCTGCTTTTTCCTCTTGTGGAATATTGTCATTAAAATCATCTATCAGCAAGTTTTTAACATTAAATCTTTTAATTGGTGCTAACCTGATATTAAAATATTTAAGACTATTCTGAATTTTTTTTGTAGTCCATGGATGATATGTGAACTTTTTAAAAATTAGCTTATATTTTCTTGCTGAAAGTGTTGTAGTTTCTTTGATATGTTTTTGTCTCCTGAACTTCTGCACCTTTTTGTGTACCAGTTCTTTTTTAAAACCATTTTTAACTGCTGTTTCTTCTATTTGCTTTATTCATTAAAATATTCTTCTTTGCTAATTTGTAGGTTAACTAGCCAGTGTGTTAAACTGTAAATAACTACATGTTTGTGCACTGTGGGGTTAAAACTGTCAGCTTTGATGTGATTATCTGCATGTGTATTCTTTCTGTATATTCCAAATTCAAGATTTTCTTGACATTTCATTATTTTAATATCTAAGAATAGCAACATGTTATCTGTTTCTATTTCATATGTAAATGATATGTTTATATCTTGTATATTCAAAAGTTTTAAGGCATCATCAATGAGTTTTTTATTAACTATGGCAAATATATTGTCTACATATCTGTACCATATCTTAAATAAGTACGCAAAAGCTGTGTTGATGTGTGTTTCAAATCTACTCATGAAGAGGTTAGCTAGAAATGGGAGATAAGGGGCTGCCCATTGTAAGTCCTGCTTGTTGTTTATAAAATTTTCCTTTGAAAGTATAAAAGGCTTGAAGGCTTAAAAAGATAAGCTAATTTTTAAAAAGTTCACATATCATTTATGGGCTACAAAAAATTTCAGAATATTCTTAAAGATGTTAATATAGGTTGGAACCAATTAATAGATTTAATGTTAAAAACTTAGTGATAGATAATGTTAATGACAATATTATACAAGAGAAAAAAGCAGGTATTTACAAAATAAATTCTGCAGAATGTGAAAAAATCTACATTGGAAAAACAAAGAGAAACATAGGCACACGGTTAAAGGAACATTTCAGCAACATAAAGTACTAACAAATAGAGAAATCAGCAGTAGCATATTATTTTTGGACACAAAATCACGATATAATAAATAAAGCAAAATTATTAAAATCAGTACAAGGACCTACGGAACTAGCAACCTGGATAAAATCTACATCTACAAGATGAAAACATAAACTACAAGTTTATCAACACCAAAGCAGAATACACATTCCCACAGCTCAACGAACGATTCAACAGTTGAACTTTAGCCTGGCTGAAGATGGGAACTAAATGTTCTAGGAAGCGTTTCCATATATTTATGAAAAGTAAGTGAAGCTTTAAGAGTGTGTATTTCAACTGAATCATACAATGTTTAATATTACATCTTTTATTAATGCTAAATTAAAGTTTTCTTAAAACTACATGTGCATCATAAAGCACTAAAACATTAATAATCTTAGAACTAAGATAGAATGAAGAAAAATGTATGAGATGAAAACTATATAAAAACAGTACTATAGCAAATATTATAAGATGCATTTACAGTGAAAATTCAACATATTATTCTAATTCATTTTTTGTGCAAATTTCAATAATCTTTCTGGCTCTGGAATTGATTACACATAAATGACATACTTATTTTGGTTATACTGCTTGAAAAATTCACTTTTTTGCAGCATTTCTGGTCTGATGTTACAAGGTTTGATTTTAATTTCATGATTCATTAACAAAAAACTTTGGTTAAAACTGAACACTTTTTGAAGAAACAATACAAAGAGAAAATCCTAAAAATGGATGAAATATTCTGTTATCTTTTTCTTACTATAATTTTAATTGATTCCTGTAACAATAATTTATTTTATATTATTTGCTTTTCATTCACTTTAAAAGTAATATATCTAGGTTTTATTGGAATTTATTAGTTTTATCCCAGAAACAAATACTACAAATCAAAACATTTTCTAAACACTGCAATGCATTTTTAAATAAAATCCTGTTATAAGAGTTAAACGTGCTGATCTTCAATTTTTTTTTTTTTTTTTTTTTTTTTTTTTTGGAACTACATTTACAAGTTACAATTAGGATATGTTTCAGGAATTCTCATTCCCATCCTCAGCTGTTGACTGATTGCTTGGTAAGTTTTGAGCTGTTTGGTATGTCATGGCTAGAATGGGTTGTTTCTCTTTTGACATTTGCTGGCTGGCATAGGAATAAACTATTTGTTCAGAAGTAGAATGTAAAAAAATTCACATAATTATCTTTATTTTTTTTAATGAACATTTTTTTCATGTGGATAGTTTTGAGTATATATTTCATTTAACAAAATGGCTTCTTGCTTAATTTCATGGTTGTGTTCCCAAAAATGAGTTAATACTCCAAATTTTCCAATTATTTTAGCTGAACACTTCTAAAATAGTTTTCTTCCTGGTTTCCAGATCTCTCTTAGTTTTTCCTATGTATTTTAAATTGCAGTGTGAGAATTTTATTAATATGGTATATTTTGGTACATAGGCTAGTTAATATCCTGAACTTAGGTATTAATTTTTTACACTAAACTCCACTTACATACAAATAAGATGCATTTCGGGAGAATCTCTCCCATTTTCAGTTGCTCATTGAACCACCGTTACTTGAAACAATGGCTATACACCCGGATGTTCCTGTGGTGGCCTCTGTAGGAAGTTGCTCATCCTAGGAGGAAACTCGAAGTTCATTAGGTTTTCTCTATTTTTGAATATGAAAATTTTTTCCCAAGTAGAAAACTCCAATGGGTTGTAAAGATGTTTCAGCAGTTTAATTCCCAGTTTTATTTCATGGTTTTTGGTCCAAAAGTAAGCTACTACTGCTGATTTATCCACCTGCTTAAACCAAATATTCCTAAAATGTTCTTTCCTCCAAATTTCCAAACTTCTCTTTGTTTTGCCTATGTAGCTCTGCTCACAATTTGCACATTTTATTTCGTAAATTCCTTATTTCTGTTCTGTTGATATGGAGTCTTTTACTGTGCAAACCAATAAATTCTTGATGTTGTATCTGTTCTTTGGGGCTAACATTATCCCATGTTCTTTGAAAATTTTCTTGAACTTGTTGTGGTAAATTGGATGGTAGGTGAAACTTTTGAATTTGTATTCTTTTGTGTTTTTCAATGAGGAAACTTCCTTTATCCCTTTTTGTCTTTTAGATTTATTGATAATTTTTATCATTGTGTCTGTTGAAACCATTGATTATAGCTGTCTTTATTATTTGTTTGCATTCTATTTTGTACTCTGCTTCTGCGAGTGGAATATTCATCAATCTGTGTGCCAAACTGTGAAACACTGCATATTTATGTGGAATGGGGGGTTAAAACTCTCAATTTTTATGTAATTTTCTGTTGTGTTTCTTTTCTGTAAATTCCAAAATTCAAACAATCTCCACTTATATAATTATTAAATCTAGAAATGGTAGCCACCCATTTCTCTCTTCTTCTATAGTAAACTGTATAGATGCATGTAGTAAATTAAGAAGTTTCAAGGCTTCTATTGAGTGTTTCTTTCTTCGGTATTATTGCAAAAATGTCATCCATATACCTATACCATGACTTGAAATTAAAGGGAAGGCTTTTGTGATATGTGTTTCAAATGAACTCATGAATAACTCTGCTAGAAAAGGTGACAAAGGGTTTCCCATAGTTAGGGCTGAAACTTGTTGGTAATATTTTTTGTTGAAGCTGAAGTAATTTTGTTTAATGCAAATATTAGTAAGTTTTAATAAGTCTTCTATTACAACTCTCCATTGTTAACAGCTTCTTAAGTACAATATTTATATACAAGGCTAGTTAATGTCTCACTCACAAAAACAGAATATAAAAATGAAATAAATAAACATTTACACAATAAGCAATAATCAATGGATACAGTACTAACACATAGTACAAAGATAAAACAAATTCAAAAGACAAAAATCCATTTAAGATATTTCTATGCTTAAAAATATCAAAGAGAGTTGTAAATACAGTAGATTCACATATCTCACAGACTATCATCATAAATTTGTAAAGTCCCTCACAGAGTATGGCGTAAAAGTAGCACTACAAAATAGATACAATATAAAAAAATAATTAGAGAAAAAATCAGACATATATTCAACAAAATTCTCAGACTGCAATTTAAAATGCACAAGCCTCTTAGGAAAAATTTGGCAACCAGGAAGAAAGAAATTTTAGAAATATCCAGCTAAAAGAATTAGAAAAATCTGCAGTAGCACACCACTACCACTACATAAGAGAAAATATTTATTTTAAAAATCAAGATAAGGCCATGAATTTGGACATTCCATCATACAGTAAACTATTCTAGCCAACAGATGTGGATAGAGAAGCAACTCAAATTCAGCTAGAGCAACATCAAACAGCCTTAAACTTACCAAGCAAGTCACTCAACAGCTGAGGATGGAAACAAAAGTTTCCAAAAATGTCGAATTTAAAAACTTACACACGAAGATCATGTCAACATTCAAAAAAACACTTTTGAAGATTTTATTGCTTCATTATCAATAATTTCAAAACACATATAAATACACTTGCTGAAATAACAAATTATTTAGAGGAAATCGCTCAAATTTCACTAGTTTTATTTCACTTACTTGGATATGGTTCGAAGGCTGTTGCCTGCATCATCAGCACGGTTCCACTGTCAGTTTCCAAGAGCAGTATTAAGAAGTTGTTCTGTGGAGATTATGAACTTTGTGATGAGGTTATGTTGTCTGGAAGATCAAAATTAATTAAATTTTCCTTAAAGTATTCATCCCCTGAAGTGTCGAAGTTCATTAAACTGTCTGTATTTGTAAATGTAGATCTACTCCCATGTTACTAATTCTGTAGTTCCTTATACTGATTTTAATAATTTTGCTTTATTCACTATGTTGTGGTTTTCTGGCCAGAAATAAGATGCTACTGCTGATTTCTCCATCTGTTTGTATTTTATGTTACTGAAATATTCTTTTAACAGAGTGCCTATGTTTCTCTTTGTTTTTCCAATTTAGATTTTTTCACATTCTGCATAATTTATTTTGTAAATACCTGCTTTTTTCTTCTGTGTTCAACTCAAACTACTATTTGACTACTAAATATTTCAGCTCAATCATTATTTTTCCTTTTGTTATCAATTATAGAGCGACTGAGTGATAACAAAACAATCAAAAAAGACTACATCATAGGGTATTCAGATACTTAAAAGAAAAAAGTGTAATTTATAGTAGGTCTGACAAACAAAACAAAATCGTCATAATGAATGAGACAGACTATGAAAATAGCATGTACAATTTACCAGGATTATGAAAAAATAAAAACTGATTCTAACCAGAAATATGTTAGTTCAGTAAACAAATTACTAAAAAATATAACCATTCCAAACAAGGAACAAAAAAAGACGATTATACCAAGCGACCCTACCACACCCAGAATGTATAGCCTACCGAAAATACATAAACCTAGTAATAAAAGAGACTAATAGTAAATACAATAAATTCACCCACATACAATTTAGCCAATTACCTTTTAAAAAAAATGGAATAGTTTATCAAAATATGAAAGTCAAAGCATAAAAAAATTCACCAGAATTAATAAAAAAAATTGGAAATATGAAGCTGGAAAACAGGGATTTGCTAGTTTCTTATGATGGGGTCTCTGTTTCCTGGAATTCCCAAAGAAAAACTAATAAATATTATAAAAAAATGGCTAACCTCAATAAACCTAGCTGGGGAAGTAATAGAATAATATGTGAACCTCACCAAAATTTGCATCGATCAAACCTATGTCACATTCAGAGATAATGTACATGCACAAAGAAGGGTTTAGCAATGGGAAAAGTCTTAGCAAATATGTACATGCTTGAGTTTCTTGGAAGCAAAATTAGTTGAGGCTTTCCCACATATTTACAAATGTACTGTTATGTTGATGATGTCTTTGCAATAGTAAATAAAAAATGGAGAGAGAATACAATTAAACTATTCAACCCACAAGACAGCACCAATAAATTTACAATGGAAATAGAAAACAACAAGGTTCTTCTCTTCCTGGATAAAAAAATTATAAAAAATGACAATATACTGAAAATTTGCATTTTCAGAAAAGATACCCATACAGATAATTATGTAAAAAAAACAAAGGCCACAATCCAAAACAACATAAACTCGCCATAATCAATAGTCTCACATTCAGATTAACAAACCTACCAATAAGCAAGACAGAATATGAATTGGAGTTCTGAAAAATCATAGATATAGCACAGAAAAATGGCTGCACAACAGATCATATATATAAGAAATTAACATTCCATCTGTGGGCACACCAAAAATTCTAAAAGATTTTTAAAGATGCAAACATATTTTAGCTCCAGTGAGCAAATGCAGTTTAAAAACCTTCCTAGAAACCAACACAAAAGGCATTTATGAAATCAGTTACAAAGACTGCAATATGAAATACATAGGTAAACAAAAAGGAACATTAAACTACAGTTTAAGGAATACATAAGAAATGTAAAACATAAACAAACAGAAAAATTAGCAGTAGCATTTTATTTCTGGCCACAGGAAATGGAAGAAAAAAGAAGGAAAAAAAATCCCAAATGAGCCTAAGCTCTTAAATGCTCCACTTGTTTAAATATGTAGAACCGGTTTCACGAACTACATACTTATACAAATGGAGCAAAAGAGTGTTAGTTCAACTCAATCACACAATGATCTCAATATATGATTAGCTTCATTGTGCAATGTTCCAATTAACAATTTTAGTTAAGGAGAATTTAGTTAATTTGCATCATCCAAACAACAGTAAATTCATCATAAAGTTCACAAAATCCACAGAACGACATTTGAATACCACACTGGTAAGCGGACAGTGGAAACATGCTGATAATGAATGCAACAGCAATCGAAATATATCCGAGTAAATGGAAGAAAACTAGTGAAATTTGAGTGATTTTCTCATAAATAGTTTGTTATATTATACCATATTTCATTGTGAAAATCCCCGCTATTAAAATCTACCTTCCTGATATTTAGCATAAATATGAATATGAGTGAATTACTTTATCAGGATGTACTGCTAGGCAGGCTCTTCTGTATGCTTTCTTCACATCAGCAGCAGTGACCAACTGATGCATCTCACATTTATTCCACTTGGCATCTTCCCATAATACCGTGTGCATTGAACATAGCAATGCTCGAATATTGTGTGTTTTGCCATCAATCCACTCTAGGATCTGCAACAAATATAATCTACAGTTCTTTTTCACTCTTCAGAAGTTTCAGAGATCTTACCCAGGAAGAATAGCCTTAAAATTTGACATTAAATAGATTGTAAGGCTTAAATACTATTATGGTCATCATGTACTATAAAACCCATATTATGAATATTATGTTAATTTGATCTAAAGGTATTTTATCCTTTCATTAAATACTTACAAATATCAAAGTTACCAATGATTCATGGTTCATACAAAGACAAATTCCACCTTTAATTGCATGAGCCTTTGCCAGGAAGAGCCAATGAATGAAATAATTTATGAAAAATCAAATCTGACCTGCGTCCATTGATGCATTGAAATTACTTAGATCAAGAAAAAGAAAACTAATACAAAAACATTATTCAGACAACGTACTAACTAGCTACCTGACATATATTTCCAAGGGGAATAACTATACTTTCTATTGCAATATCCACACTATAGCTGCATACCTTAAGTTTATCAGGATCCATATCTTTTGCTAGCTCTTCTTTCCTCATTTCATTGATAGTTCTAGGTCCTGATTCCTGTTTTGATGTAAACTGATAACCTGTGGAGCCTAAGAGATCATCAAACATATCCCCAACCTTCCCACATTTTCCTCCTTTACCTGTAACAAAAAACATATCCAGTGATGTGATCTCACACATGTTCATCTAAAGGCATTCACTTCATTAACAGAAGTTGTACTTTCTATCATATGTTTACTTAAATATTATTTCATTTGAAACATTATGGATACATTCTTCACAATTTTATTTAATATGATCATCTATACCATGCCCTCATTCTGCTATGCAGTTGAAGTTTGTATACACTACTCGAAACCACTTGATTTTCGGTGAATGTGTGATTTCCAGTTAACTGGAATTAGTATTCTGCTGAGAAGGCAATTGAACTTTGCTCAATCTTCAAAACTGAATGTTTTTTAATGATGACACATATTTCACTTACAAGGTTTTCAAATTAAGATATGTTTCTGGAACTTTCATTCCCATTCTTAGCTGAGGACGGATTGCTTGGTAAGTTATGGGCTGTTTGGTGTCACCATGGCTGGATCTGAGTCACTTTACTGTCAACATCTGTTTGTTAAAATATTGTACTTACGAAGCTGTTGACAATGGAGTAGTAATATATCCTAAACTTAGGTATTCATTTTTTTAAGTAAATGGAGTTTAGTGTAAAAAAAATGAATACCTGAGTTTAGGATCTGTTTGTTAGCTGGAATAGTTTATTTACTGAATTTGCCCAGAGGTAGAATGTCAAAATTCATGAACTTATCTTGATTTTTAACATGAAAAAATGTTCCCATTTAGTGGTGTATGATTTCTTTTTATAGCATAGCACCAGAGAAAATTAAATGAAAAAAATCAGGCATTTTTGCAATAAAATGCTCAGACTGCAATTTAAAATACATAGGAAAACCAAAGAGAAATTTGGAAACCAAGAAGAGGGAACATTTTTTAAATGTCCAGCTTAAAAAAACTGATAAACTCAGCAGTAGAAACTCATACAACTACTAGATAAGAAAACATTTGTTAAAAGAAATACATACTCCATAAGAACTATCCATATGGGAAACATTTTTCAGTTTAAAAAATTGGGAAATATTTTTCAGTTTAAAAAATTGGGATACATTAATGAATTTTGGCATTCTACCTCTGGACGAATTCAGTAAATTTCTATTCTAAGCAACATTGTTAACAGAAACATGACTCAAATACAGCTATCACTACATCAAACAGCCCAAAACTTATCAAGCAGTTATTGGTCAACAAGTGATGATGGGAAAGAGGATTCCTTAACATATTCTAATTTAAATACGTGTAGATGAAGTTTATAACAACATTTGAAAACATTCAATTTTGAAGATTTCATTGCTTTATTATCAACAGTTTCTAAACATATACAAATATTGCTCGGTTCATGTTTATCATGCCAATTGTTTCAGTTGTATTTCTGTAGGAAATGTATGTTAAATGTTAAGATTTTCTACTGTGTATTCAATTACTGTGGAGTGTGCCAAGCTTGAGTGAGATAGACACTAGAACACAAGAGTATTTATTTACAATTCTAAAAAAGATATATAGTATTGTAAGAGAGAATTTCATGCTAAATTTCCTGGAGTAACATCTTCATTAGAAAGTACAATTTTCAGATTGGTGAACAAAGCTCGAACCCAAAGCATTTTAAATGACAAGAAGCCAAGACCATAAGATCAGACTCTATTAAAAAAATAAAGAAAAGCTAGATGAAATAGGCTATGGATTAGAAACTTATGCTTGAAAGTCTAACACGATTAGCCCAAGTTGGTGTATCTGTTGGCAATGCATGTAAAGCCACTGCGCTGTTACAACTTCATCTACATAAAATGTTACTATACCTAAAATAACCTTGAGGAGGCATTGAAACAAAATATCTGGGAAGCAGTATAAAATATTCAAGAGGATTGTGACAAGTCTCAAAATATTTTTTAAAAGGATCCAGGCATGTCTAATAGTGGACAGCAGGCACTTCAAACACCTACTATCATGACGAGTACAATATTAATTGCCATTTATCAGTTATAAATACAGTACTCTGCTCCTATGGGTGTTACTTCGCTCCAGAATTGAAAAAAGTTTAAGAGTCATCTAATAAGATATTCAGCAATTATTTTTAATAATTTTCACCTGCTGTAACAGACAGTCTTCCTTGCAAATTTAGTTTTTTCCTTCATATTATTTTAAGTATGTGTGTAGCAGTCATTTAATGAGGAAATAATATTTTTGTTTGAATTTTATACCAGAAAAAGTTGTTAATATTGATACAATAATACTATTCTTCCAAGAATATGTCCTCACTGCTTGCCTGGGGTTCTGCATCTCGTCTCCCCTCTCCACTCACAGCCATCTAGCTTCCTGTCTGTCCTTGAATTTTTGAGCAGTCAGCAGTCTACATTCATTTGCAAAGACTTTAGATCAATGTATTTTTGTGTATAAATGTTATTATAAATACAAATCAGACCTTGTTCATAAGAAACTTATTTGGAAATTCCCTAGACAATAGCCTCCTTCCAGAATTGCAATTCACGATTTTGTTAATAAATTTAATACTACTGGTTCAGCAAAATAAGAAACACATGGGAAGACACAGTGTTTTAATATAAGGCAATTTAGACTTAATCTAGACAATCTTGAAGTTTGCCAACAAATCAATATCAAAATTAGCACAAATTGGGGTTTCAGTGTCTTCTGTACATACAACAATAAAATTGAAATCATAGTATGATTGAGTCAAACCAAACACTCTTATTGCTCCACTTACTTGTCTATAATGTAAAACCGGTTTCACAAACCTTCGTTTGCATTGTCAGCTAGAAAATTGACTGCTGGATACTTCGTTATGCTGTGGGAATGTATATTCTGCTCTGGTGGAGGTGTGATGAACTTAAAGTTTATGTTTTCATCCATGGAAGTGTTGAAGTTCATTAAACATCTTTGTATTTGAATATGTAGATTTTTTCCAAAGTTGCTAATTTTGTAGGTCCTTGTACCGATTTCAATGATTTAACTATATTCAATATGTTGTGATTTTCTGTCCAGAAATGAAATGCTACTGCTGATTTTTCCATTTGCTTGTATTTAATGTTCCTGTTTAACCTTGTGTCTATGTTTATCTTAGCTTTTCCAATGTAGATTTTTTTCACATTCTGCACAATTTATTTTCTAAATACCTGCTTATTTTCTCCTGTGGAGTACTGTCATTAACATTGGCAATTAGGAGATTTTTGACATTAAATCTGTTTACCAGGGTTAACCTAATATTAAAATCTTTAAGAATATTCTGAAACTTTTTTGTAGCCCATGGATGATATGTGAATTTTTTTAAAAATTAGCTTATCTTTCTTTGCTGAAAGTATTGTGGTTTCTTTAATAAGTTTTTGCCCTTTGAATTTTTGTACTTTTTTATGTACTAGTTCTTTCTTAAAACCATTTTTAGCTGCTGTACTTTCTATTTGTTTGTATTCTTTGAAGTATTCTTCTTTGCTAATTTGTAGTTTAACTAGCCTGCGTGTTAAACTGTTAATAACTGCATGTTTGTGCATTGTACAAAATAAGTTGTTCAGAATATGAAATAATCTACATTGGAAAAGCTAAGAGAAAATAGGTACACAGTTAAAAGAACATTTCAGGAACATAAAATACAAGCAAATGGGGAAATTAGTATTAGATTTCATTTGACAGAAAGCCATGACATATTAAATAAAGCTAAATTATTGAAATCAGTACAAGGACCTATAAAATTAGCAACTTGGGAAAAAATCTATATATACAAATACAAAGACAGTTTAATGAACTTCGACACTTCCATGGATGAAAATATAAACTTTAAGTTCATCAGACCTCCATCAGAGCAGAATACACATTCCCACAGCATAAAAAAGTATCCAGCAGTCAACTTTCTAGCTAATGATGTGAATGAAGGTTTGTGAAACCGGTTCTACATTTATAGACAAGTGGAGCAATAAGAGTGTTTAATTCAATTCAATCATACTATGATTTCAATTATGTGATTAGGTTCACTGTACAAGTTCCAATTACCATCTAGCACCAAAATTGTTAACATTCAAACCTTACAAAAATACATGTGTTCGTTGTCTATGACAAGGTGATCCCATAGCACATGTGCTTGCATTATTGGGAGTGATTTCTTTCATCAGTGACTGAATTGTTAATTAACCCACAACTTGTGTTCTTTTCAGATGAGTACTGTTCAACCAAAATGGTAGTGTGAACACTTGCTATATTGATGTTCTGAAAATCCAATTTGTATACAAGAAATCTCTTTTTATTATAGGAAATTTGGAGTTTGGTATGGAATTAATGCAAGATGTACAATGCCGGGGCCAGCTTTGGAATGTCCAGCTGCTGAGATGCGAAACTTCCATGCAATCAGTAAGGACATTTTCTGGAAGTTCTGTGCTACATTATAAAGGTAAGTATATGTTTATGTTAAATTTACTGCTGAATCAATCTATATGAAAACAATTTATATATTTTAGATTGGTTTTCTTTTATAGATAAAAAGAAGGTTAATTAAGATCACTTTGTGATTGAGTCAAACTACACACTCTTATTGGTTTCACTTGTTTCAATTTTATTACATTTTCACAGACCATTGTCTGCATCATTAGCTAACTATGAACACAACGATCACACACTAATCTTAAGGTTAAGTTTACAAAGTTTACAACAAAAATTCGATTGTAAAATAAGGATCAAAGCAGCCCCAGAGTTTTTCAAAGGCACATTTTAAATATTTTTATTATTATTTTTGTTTTTAGAGATGGCTCAGGAGTATAAGAGAAAGCCAAAGTCATGTTGGTATGATGATTACACTAAAAGCAAGGAATTATTAGGAACGGTTGATTTTCACATAGAAATTCTACTGAGCATTCTGACCTAGATTCACTATTTTAAATAAATTAAAGGGAAAGCAACCAATTTGTCTGGTAAGCAGCCAGTCTTTAATGAAAATTCCTGTTTCACCTGAAAAAAGTGTGTCTCATTCTATTTGGATAGTGATGCAGATAATGCTTCTCAGGGCCAAACAGGATGTATAAAGATTTGCATCCATTACACAAAGCCAATCAATAAGCTAGTTGGGGTATCTGTATTACTTATAAGGGTGACTTATATTCAGGTAACATTGAAAGTTTCACTGAGAATGGAGCATCTATTAGTGTAATGATTCAGTCACTGAAACCTTGGAAGTGTCCATATATATATAAAATTAAATAATAGAAAAGGATGATAAAATACTAAGAAAAAGTCAAAGATTTGCAATCGCTATATTTCGAACTACTAGAGTTCTTCTATGACAAGAAGACAAATTGCACTTGTCTTCTTGCAATAGAAGAACTCTAGTAGTTCAAGAAATAGCGATTGCAAATCTGTGACTTTTTCTTAGTATTATTCTTCCTTAGTTTTATCCTTTTCTGTTTTTCTAAATGTTGTTAATTAGTTACATTGTTAATAGTGTTATATTTTTCATTTATATTTATATTCATTCATATATATATATATGAAAAAGTAGTGCCCTTTTATGTAGTTTTTTTTCCTGCATATAAATGTAACAAATTTATCTTTCTTATTAAATTATTTACTTACCCAAACAATTTTTAAAAACATCTTTTTTCTACAATGAACTTTTTTCCCTTAATTATGCAAATGTACAGCCTTGCAAATATAATAGTACAGTGTCTAACATTGCTCCTAAGAATTATTTCATTAAATTGACTTTGATTTTAAAAGTGAAATAAAGTAACTCACTCCTGGGGAATAGAATAAGAACATGTTGGAAGCAAGAAACCCCTAGGCACCTTGGTCTAAAAAGACTTTATGTGCCCTTTCTAATTTCTAGCCGAGATAGGTATCTACATCCTTGTTATTTGTACAATTTTATTTATCAGGTTAGATAACATATCTCTGACTGCTACGGGATACTTTGCCCTCCTTTTTAAAAAATGTAAACTAATGAAAAATTAATTTCCTAATCTCAATAAACTAATACCCCATTCCTAATATTTTCTAGCCATCACCTTATCAATATCAAAGCTTTTAACCAATTAGAAGGTGAAATTCTATTATTTGTTTATAGAAGTCTATAAATACTGGAGCAAAGCAGTCTTATGGAAACAAAGAAACAAAAAATACCTGCTTTGAGTTCTGATTGTGCAACTGATTTGTCGGTCCTGGTGGTTAGTGGTAGCCATACTTGCCTCCTAAACCCAAGATCGCGGGTTCAATCCCAGCCAGTATCAATGGATTTTTTCTGGAATAAAAATTCTAAGTATGGCTTCCTTCAAAAGGAAAGTAAAGCCTTGGGTCCCAAGTCGTAGATTTATGCCATGTATAAGAACCTCAAGCCTGAAAGAAAATGCTTTTAAGCTACATTTATTGACTGTTTCATGCCCTGAATTGAATGGGGCGCTGATTACCTGAGATGCTAAAGAGCATCCATAAATAAACCAAATCAACAAAACAAATCAACAGCAACAGATTTCCATCAGAAAGGTCATTCATGTAGCAGTTTTCTGTTGGCAAAATCCATTTCTGATTGCAGAAAGAGAATTCTCTATTTATTATATGTACATAAATACACCAAAACAAAAACAAATAGAAACATAGGCACATGCTTAAAAGAACAGTTCAGAAACATAAAATACAAACATTTGGAAAAATCAGTAATGGCATCTTATTCCTGGACAGAAAACCAGAACATATTGAATAAAATAAAATTATTAAAATCAGTGCAAGGTCCTACAGAATTAGCAACATGGGAGAAAATCTACATTTACAAGTACAAAGACAGTTTAATGAATTTCCACACTTCGAGGATAAACTTCACATTCATCACACCTCTACCACAGCAGATTACAAATCCCCACAGCATAATGTTTATCCTCCAGTTGACAATGGGCTGACAATGTGAACAGGGTTCATGAAACCGGTCCTACATATTTAAACAAGTGGAGCAAAGAGTGTTAGTTCAACTCAATGATACAATGATGTTAATACACCAAAGATGTTGTAATTCACAACATAATGCAATTCTTTGCTGCTTTATTTAATATATGCTGCTTAATATAACATAAGCACGGTCCATTTTTGTTAATCACTTCACTATATGCTATAATCTTAAGTACTTCAAAATTACTTATAGGGCAAGGATCTTTTATAGCCTCCCAAAATAAAAAAAAAATTCTGAATCATAAGTGTATAATCATCAATTATACATTTTTGTTTGACACTAAAAGATTTGAGCATTACAGACAACCAGCAATGTCATGCAGGTGTTTCAATCCCATAATAAGTTTACAATTGCTTTGTGGAAGTTTAGTCCAACATACATTAGTTTGCAGACAAGTGCATTAAGTTGTCCTGCTAAAATGATCAGGGAAGAAACTTTTGCTTATTTAGAGAATGGGATAGCAATCACCAACAATATGAAATTGAAAGCTATTTTTATCAATGTATATTCTTCTTTTGATTAATAGAAAGTAAACAATGTAAATAAAAGCCACAAAAAAGTCAAATGTTAAATTTTGATCAATAAGTTGGCAGAATTAAGGTAAATTGTACCCAAAGAACTTTATCAAAAGGTATTCACGTTTTTGCTCAAGATAAGGGATGGGCTGACACAAACCTCAGGTACAATTGGTTAAATTCCTGCTATTATTCTGGAATTTATACTTCTGATAAAAACTCAAGTCATGGGGAAGGGAGAGGAAGGAGAGTGAGTGAGTGAGAAGCAAAGGATTACCCATTCAAATTAGTGCTTCAATGACAAAATAAATTCCAAAGGTTAGTTACACTATTCACCAAATAAAGCATGTACCATATCATTCAAGGGCAGAGTACTTTCAAAATTTATGAATCAAGCCAGTAAAGTTTGATTTGAAAGTATTGTATTATCCAACAGTACAAATGGTTTTCATATATATATTCTCTCAAATCTTACATGGTTAAAGAAGAAAATTCAGAAGAAAAAACTTTACTGCAGACTATGCAGGTGGTCAAGAACAGGTGCTACTCTGATAAAAAACAAGCCTTCACCACCTATAGAATAATATATTTACACTGATACATACAACACTTAACGCAGTTGACTAAAGAGCTATTTTGGATGGGGGATGGTAACAACAGGCATGGCCCTACCAACAAGAACAGGAATTAAATTTAAAAACTAACTTTGTGTCAAAACAACTACAGTGAAGCATTTCAGATTAGACTGGTGAGTCGATTTTGTACACTTGTGCTTTATTTACCATCAAACTCCTCAGAACATGTTTTATACATCATCTACTATGTCAACTGCTAGATTTCTTGATTTTTTGTTTTGTTTATTTATGGATGTTCTTTAACATCTCGGATCCTCAGTATCCCATTCAATTTAGGGTGTGAAATGGATAATAAATTTTGCTCAGAGGCCTCTTCTTTTAGGCTTGAGTGCAATAAGTCTACAACAGGGACCTATTACTTCCCTTCAGAAGGATGGCATAGTTAGGATTTTTACACCTGAAAAAATCTACCAATCCTGGCTGGGACTGAGTCAGCGATATTGGGTTTAGGTGGTAAATATGGTTTCCACTACATCACCATGACCAAGAGATTTCTTGATTTTTCTTTTGATTTGGATTATTTATGGACGCTCCTTAACATCTCAGGTCATCAGCATCCCATTCAAATCAGGGCATGAAATGGCCAACCAATTTTGCTCAGAGGCCTCTTTTTTCAGGCTTGAGGTTCTTTATCGTGCCATAAATGTATGACATGGGACCATGGGATACTTGATGAACTTTTGAATCAATTTGTCCTCTGTTGGAATCTATAAGCTTTAACTTTATGCTCATATTTCCTTATAAAAATTCTTTGCCATATTACCAGCTACATTGGTCTGTCCACAAATTGCAGTAAGGTGCTTTCCATTTCTGTGTTATATTTGTTTTCCTAAAAGACAGACCAATACAACTGTCAATTTTTTATTTGCCTATTTGTATTCAATGTTTCTCCAGTGTTCTTTGAGTCTGACTCCTATGATAATTCTTTTTGCATTTAATGTAAATTCATCTATCATCTTTGGGCCACCACAAAATTTCTGGTAAGTTCTTAAAGATTTCAATATTATTTTGTCTCCAGTAAATAAATTCAGCATTAATAATCTGCTTAGTTCCAGAGTTAAATGGTATGATCCCAAACAAGAAGAAACCAAGAACATATCAAATTAATTTCTCAAATTGCAACAAAGCATATATCAGGAAAATAAAAAGAAGAATAGGGACCTAACTCAAAGAACACTATTTGTGAATGATGTGGGCAAAGGCCCATAAAATATATTCTGAGCAGTTCAACGGTACATGGAGGATAAGAATACAAAATTGACTCACCAGCCTAATCTGGAATATATAAATGTGTCACTGTAGTTACTCTGACATGAAGTTAGTTTTAAAATGTAATACTATGACGTCAAGTTGATAGGAACAAATTGTCGCAAATCATGCCAGAAAGGAAAATGGATGCAGGCAAGGTAGAAAGCATGGAGATTAGATTGTTAACAATTCTTTCAACCATTTGGGCACTAAGAAGGTAAATAAGGATTTTCTAAAATTAAAAACAAAAAGAAAATTACTAATGTTGCATATAAAATTTTTGAATGCATATCTTATAAAAATGTGGCACTAAAATTCTTCAAGAAAGTTGTAAAGTTCAACAGAAACAGTGACACACAAGTAGTACCAAGATGAAAGTAATATCAGTTGAGAAATGCAAACACTGCAAAAAACAGTCACATATAGATGTAAAATGAGACATTTAAAACTTGCAAAAATGTTGGGAAATTATTTTTCAGACAACCCTGAATCTACATTGTTTTGTACACATTAACTTCAGCATAAAAAACAAAGCTGAAAAGCAATGAAGTAAGCTAAAGGATTTATGTAGAAAAAATATTAAGAGGAGCTGATCATTCATAACCTCCAAACTTTGGGTAGACTGCAATGTAGTGAACTGTTCAATGAAAAATTTAATAAAGAAGAATTGAAGCTTTTAAACAAAGGACTAAAAATTATGTTAGATCTTCAACATATATCAAGGAATATATAGTAGACCTAGTGGTGGCAATTGTTAGGCTAAATAATGATGATAAAAACATCATCAGAATAAAATGGGTGAAAATTCTGGATCACATTGCCAAAGGTGAGATTTGGTTTATATAAGAAAAAAGAGAATTTGCTGAACAAAAAGCATATGATATACAAAAAAGTTGACAAAGGGAACAAAATTGGCATTATGGATAAAGTAGATTACCAGTTAAAAACGGAAAAACTTCTCAAGGGAAAGGAATACATAAAAATAAATTATTCGCATACACTACAGAAATTTATACCAAGCAGTGAATAATTCCAGTCAATGAGAACTCAGACTGAAACCAGATACCATAGCTAGAATACATGACATGTAAAAAATACATAAATTGGGAAGCACCATGGGACCAATAATTAATAACAGAAATATACCATCCTACCAACTATCGAAATAACTTCTTCTATGGTTCAACAGTTTAAGTATAAGCAATATCATGGAACTGGTTGAGAAAATCAAAGATTTGCATAAATAGGACATTCTGGCATCTTTTGATGTAAACTTGCTCTTTCCCAGCTTACTGAAAAACAAACTAACAACATGTCTAGAAAAATGGTTGCAATCTCTGCACCTTAGCAAGGAAGAATTTGGAGAATACATCCAGCTGAAAGAGGTTTGCATGAACCAGAACTTTTTTATTTAACGGCAAATTTTATACAAGAGACAGGGATGGCTATGGAAAATCCTTTATCACCATTTCTGGCTGATTTATACATAAGTTTAGAGCAAGCACACATCACCAAAATTTCTATATATTTTCAAGACACATCTTTAGTGTAGTCAACAAAAAACTTTTAAATGATGCTCTGAAACCTACATGATAAAGAAATTAAATTTACATCTGAAATAGAAAAATACAACAGGATTCCTTTCCTCAACTTGAATATCATCAAAACAGGCAATAAGTTGGAGTTTTGAATATAAGGAAAAACTATGCATTCTGACAATTTCAATCCCAGAGCACACAAATGTGCAGTATTAAGTAGCTTATTAAAGCACCTAGACTGGTTAAAATACCCATGAGTGTGTATGAATACAATCAAGAATACTTACATATAATACAAACAGCAGTTACCAATGAAGACAGCAAAGAAATTGTGGATAAAAAAATCATGGAATTTAAACAGAGAAGGAAATTAAAATATGTTACAATCTTGACAGCAAGAACTGAAAAAAAATCTTTCACAGAAATTACCTATCATCTTGGACCACCAGAAAATTTCAGGAAATTCTCAAAGATTTCAACATTTCTCGGTCTCCAGTAAATAAATTCAATGTAAATAATCTGCTTAGTTCCAGAGTTAATAATAAAATCCCAAACAAGAAGAAACCAGGAATATATAAAATTAATTGTTCAGATTGCAACAAAGTAAATATCGGGAAAACAACGAGAAATATAGGGACCAAACTCAAAGAAAACTGGAGGAGCATGGAATACAGACAGAAAAATCGGAAAGACATATATCACTTTTGGGAAGAAATATAACATAGAAATGGAAAGCTAATTAGTGAAATTCATGGATAGACAAGTGTGGATGGGAATAGGGGAAAGAATTTATATAAAGAGATATGAGCATAAAGTTATGAACTTCAACAGATGACAAATTAATTAAAACATTCTTCAAGTGCCCACAGAACTACACCAAAGATGTTCAACCACCAAGAAATCCAGCAGTCACACTCAGCTGATGATGTGGGCATGTTCTAAGTTGAGCATAAAAGTATAAAATCAACTTACCAACCTAATCTGGAAGAACAGATGAATCATGAAAACAAGAAAGCCAAAATCATTTAAAATGAAGAAAGGTAAATAATGTAAATAATGTAAATAATAATAATAATAATAATAATAATAATAATAATAATAATACCTTTTTTTTTAAAGCAGGCCACAGACTCTACATTATAGTTTCAGTCAAAAGTCAGAATTTATATGCCATACAAGTTAATTTTTATGTATAACATGTGTTAGGAATAATTTGCCTCATCAATTATAAAAACTATTTACAAGGTAGATTACAATAATAATTGTTACAGTTCATCTAACTTATACATACATTTATGTATCAAAACATTTTTAATTCAGTTTGGAACTTTATTCCTTTTTGAGCTTTAATTGATTGAGCCAATTTACTGTACAAAATTTACCAATAACTTTTGGAACTCTTTCAGCATCTTTTTTGTTTATAAATTAGGCAATGGTAACTGTTCTGAGTCAAGTGCTATAATTATAGTAATCCGTAGTAGGAGGTTGTCATGTTTATTATTTACAACAAATAGGATTACCTTGTATATATGAGCATTTTAGATTCCTTAAAAATACTTCTACATGAGACTCTCCTGTCTAACTTATGAATACACCTCAAACAACTTTTTTGAAGAACTAGCAGCCTATTCATGTTTAAACTATATGTACTTCTCTAGATTTCAATTGCATAGCAGAAGTAAGGATAGATTATATCATAATGTATAGCTTAAGGCTATCTGTATGCAAGTATTTTGAAAATCTTATTAACAAATATATACATGTGCTTACTTTGTAACAAATAAAGTCTATATGGCATTGCAAATATAACTGATTAATTATGACTCCTATGAAATTAATTTAACCTTTTTATATTTTCTCCATTAACGTTTACATTTATATTGATTTCCATGCCTATTATAGCAGTTTTTTTAATTAGTGTTTAATGCCCGTTTTTACTACTGAGGCACCACAGGAGGTGACACTGATGATACATGCAATGAAATGATAAATTGGGAAAGGATTTTTTTTTAAGGAAGGAAACGTTCCAGGCCTAAGTTCAGGGTATCTCCCCCGCATTTGCCATTTATGTGGACTGAGGAAAATCTGGAAAAACCTCAGTCAGGGAGGACGGTCATGGCGGGATTTGAACCCCAGATCTCCTGCTGATGAGTCCATGCCTTAATGACCTCGGCCACTCATGGTGGTGCTATTATTGCGATGAAATATAAGTGCATTAGAGTTATGTACATTTAAAGTTAATTTATTATTTAATAAATACTTGTAAATCATACTTGATTGATCCACTATAATTTGTTTTAAGCCAGTAAGAGATTTAGCAGAAAATAGCACAGTTGTACAATCTCCACATGATAGTCTTACAATTACTAAGTTTAAGCACACCAAAAACAAGTGGACCCAGGTCAGCCCTGTGATACTCAAAATTTAACTATTTCATAGCTTGATTTAGTTCTTGTTAGCACATTTCCATTTTTGTAATGAATTTCTGTGCATTGCTTGCAATTTGTAAGTATGACTGAAGAATTTCTTTAAATTTACCTCTAATTCCAAATCTGTTTTACTTTTTTCAGTAAAACTATATCATATATTGAATCACAGGCCTTGGACAAGTCAAGGAATAAGCCAATCACTTTGTTATCATCATAAGGATATCATCATATTGAAGTTATCATCATATTGAATGATAAAGGTCTATTATTGCCGTTGTTGTGGATAAACCTTTTCTGAAGCCGTGTTGTGATTTTCTCCACACACTATGCTTGCTAAAGAAATATAATAATCTTATGCTTAATACTCTGTATATTTTTGCAAAACTGGTTATTGTAATATGGCAAATTATTATTACGAAATCACTCAAATTTCATAATAATAATCTGTCATATTATACTATATTTCACTGTGAAAATCCCTGATACAAAAACTGCTTAAAAATGGTTAGCATAAGTGGTCTGTAATTTTGTATGTCCTTATTGCTTTTATATATATAGGTCTGACTGTTCTCATTTTCAAAACATATGGGTGAATTATTTTACATACATGGCAATTCATCATACTTATTTAAATTAACCCTATTTTATAATATGTAGTGAACTTTTGTGACAGTGATGTCAAATATTAACATTTTAAAAAAATTGAGTCGAGATTGTAACATACACACCACTAACCTTTTTATTGAATTTTAGTGGTGTGTATGTTACAATCTCAACTCAATTTTTTTAAAATGTTAATCCCATTTTACTTTAAAATAAAGTTTTAGGTGAAAATCCATCCCATCCAGGCGAGGCTTTACTCTTAAATTCACCTATATAATATCTGTTCAGTCCAAATTTTTAAATCAGCATCCTTCTATGAAACCAGTGTATGCAGTAGATTACACAAAATGTATGGGAGAAATAGATAGATAAGAACATTTCATTTCCTCTTATCAGTTTATGAAGAGGATTATGAAGTGGTACAGAAATTGTTTTTCTCGCTACTTGAAATATCAGCTATAAATTCTTACATTTTATACACCATAGTCAAAACAGAAAATAGTCCATGCAACACAAGAAGTTCAGAATGTGTCTGACATGAGCCCTTGTTTACGACAGGTTGCTGACAAAGAATATAGATAGCCAAGGAAGACCATTATTTGGACCACCAGAATAAAGTCTGAGCAATATTTTCCATTACATAAAGAAGAAACAGAAAGGTTCTAAAGGTAGATATGGTTGTGTCTTGCAAGAGCTGCTAGGAAAGAACAATCTTTTTTGTGAAACTTGTGACCCAAATTGATGTTCTAAATCTTATCACACACAAAAATACCTCAGTATTATAATTTAAATATTACATAAACAAAAAAAAATAGTAAATTTCCCTGCTATTGTGGTTCAGTTATTTTGCTGCACATGCCACTTTTCATTTAAAGAACTTTATTCTCAGAAGAACATACTTTTAATGAAAAGTAACTTCCTATGTTTATGAAGTGTTTAAATTCTGTCTGATGTATCTAATAATGTAGTGCATAAAATTATTCCATTAGCAGATATATATTTTGAAATATCCATAATATTGTTGAAAATAATTATATTCAGGAAGAGTTAAAACCGTCATTAGACAAATAATGAAGAATGCCCTAATATACTGTCTGCCCATTTTTTAAAATTGTATGCACACTTAATTTTCATTGAAAAGACAAAAAATGTATTAAGTGTAATGAAACACTAACCTGCATCTTGTTGTTTATTGAAGACAGAATCAAAATGTGATCTGCTATAATCTGCAGTTCTATTAGGTTCCTGACTTGGAGACTTGGCTGTGTGATGAGGAGTTCCAACAGGAGTGCTATAGCCTGGCATTGGAGAGGTATTTCCTGGCATTCCACCCTAAGTGGAAATGATGCATATTTTTTAATTCCTACAGAAAACTTAAAAATATGCATTCACCAATTCTTTTTTTCTAAGCTTTTAGCTTAGAGTATTAAAATAGATTTGATTATAAAAGTTAAAATTATAATATAAACATTTTATTTTTCCCAAGAAGTTATACTAAAAAATAAAATATGGAATAACTTTTATGGGGAAATATTACACTAAGAGAGGTAAAAAAATCTTTAAACTGCAAAAGAAACAGTGAAAGTTGAATATTTATATTATCACATTCCCTAGTGATTTTCAACATACACTAACATGCCTCAGTGAAAGACGAATATAGTCTAGTGAGTAGTCTAAGTGAGTTATGTTTATACAGAGACTATGCAACAATGTGTCAATCATCCCTTTTCTCTTTGTTTGATTCTCCTGTATCATGGTGGTTTAAATCAGAGCCCCAGTTTCCTTCAGTTTCTCTTGTACTTGGTGTGGTTGTCTAAATCAAGGAGGCTGGACTTCATCCAATTAATGTTAGAATTACTATCCCCTTCTCTCCTTGCCTGATTCTTCTTTATCCAGTAAGTAATCTAAATTAATAAGCCTGTGCATCATTCAGTTACCATTAGAACTGTATTTTATTGTTAGCTGTCCTGAGACTTCATTGTGCTTGAATCTGTTATGTCAGCTTGCATTTCTTAATGAACAAGATGGTGGATTATAACAAGCTTCATTAAACATGTAGGATAGATTACAAATTTTCCAAATGAGCAAAATATGATAATCTTGTAATATTGAAGAGAGAGGTTCTGTAAGAAGGCAATAATTACAGATTTTTAAAAAATATAATATACCTGAAGTATATGGAATTATAATATCTCCTATACATTTAATATTTTATTTATGTTGAATTGCAGTAGGTTTTGCATGAAGCCCATGTTTACACTGAACATGGAGGCAAGATTTAATAATGAAAATTTGAAAACAAAATAACAATACCTATCTGTGTTTGCAAGTATCCTGTTTGCAAAAACATATGATCATTTGTTTTTTATTTTTTTAATATATTTGTTACAGTATTTTTTGTAGCTATTAATTTATTTGACTTATTAACATGACCTAATTCTTAATAGTGATGATTTACCTCCACTTTCTGGCAGCGCAGTGGTTAAGTGGTTAGACAGCTTGCCTTCTACTATGGCAGTCTGGGTTCGATCCCAGCAGCCCTAAGTTTTGTGGCAGACAAAGTGGTGCCTGGGCAAGTTTTCTTTGAGTACTCGTTTTCCTGCCATGAAACAGCAGATTACCATTGAAGTAACTTTTATATCCACTCTAGCATGAAACAAATTCTTCTTTACCTACGCATCATTCATTGACATAAGGACAGCCCTGAAGCACATAAAGAAAAAATCTCAAGGAGTAACAATATAAACTAAACATAGACCTACTGAAAAAAATGTTTAGATATAATTCTCCTGACAATAATTCACATATTCAATGCATCTATCATAAATTCCAGCTGCTCTGAATTATTGTAAAATCGTATTTCCTCTAACTAAAATTTGCCATTGTATTCAACTTTTAGTTAATACTGATAATCACAAAAGCAATTGACTGTTCAATTTTCACTATAACATTTGTAATAAAAAAAAAATATTAAAAATAAAACAATCCCTGAGCTTGATAGCCCCGGAGGGCCTAGGTTTACCACAGGACTGCTGCATCCTCTGTCTCAGTCTTGTACATCATGGATACAATGCAGTAAATGAAAAGGGGGGGGAGATGTGAACAGTACATTGCATCCCACTGGTTGCTACTACACAGGCTTTTGGATCTGAAGAGACTACATTTCTATTAGGAGCTACCCAGTTGTCATCATGAGACTGGGTGACCGTATTCTAAACTCCCTAATTTAGAACATTTTCAAGAAATATTGGGGATTAAACTCAAGAACTTCCCAGTCAGCAATGCTAATTACTAGCCCAAAGATGCAGTGGTTTACATATGCATGCACACACACTCTCTGACAGAGAGTTGAAGATCTTAAATGAATAATAAATTTTCTAATTTGCATACTTATTAATTAAGAAATGAGGGAGATTATTTTTAATCCAAATTAAGAGGAGCATTAAATAATTGTTCAATAGAAAATATGGAATTATATAATTATACTTGAATAATTTAGTATTGATGCTGATATAATGGAAGAACACTGTTGCTATGCAAGCTAGCTTGTACGTGGGGTATGCAGTATTCCCTTCCCCTCTACTTTCTATAATTTGACATGATCAAATTATGCTCACTTCTGCATTTGCAATTAAATATTAATCACTATTTTCTAAACAATTGCCTGCTGTTTTGTTGCCTGAAACAAACACCAATCATTTGATGCATGCAATAAAAAGCTTAAATGGGTGCTATGTACCGTAATAATACAAATTCAGCATTATCATGTGCGATTCATTTTAACTAATGTGGCAACAGTGAGTGTTGATATGGAAAATGCATACTTCTGATTGGCCAAAAGTTAGCCAAGGATGCTTGGCAGTAGGAATGCATATTCTTTCGCTCGCACTTTCTTTCCCTGATGGAGTATCGTTCTTAAGTAGCTTTACAATATAAAAGCAGCATTAAATCATTGATCAATAGAAAATATGGAATTATATAATAACCTTCAAGGAAAAATGTCCATAAATAAAAAAAAAAAAAACACTTTGCAAATTATTTTAACATATCAGTGTTGATTTTCTCAGCACAGTGGGATTCCATACCATTAAAGTTTTTCAATGCTCAGAATAAAAGTGTTTAACAGATAATATTACAATGAGAGAAATTTAGATATACTAGCATTAACTAATTTTGTCTGCATTTAGAGCATTTATGCAGTTTGGTGATCCTTTTAGATGTCACAGCCCTTCTCAAAATGTGCAATGGTTACTGACATGTACAACATTATTAAAATCCTAGTAAGTATCAATTCTCCAAACCATGGATATACTGTAGATCCATGTCCAAATAGTATTTAGATACATTTCAAGAAAGCACTTCCAAAGATCCCTTAGAAATTACCACAAAATGCTAAATGTATGTCTAGAAGCTTTGAAAGTAAAGAACTGATATATTCCAAACTGAATGTGTACAAATATGGTGGTGGTCTGACTCATTGAAGTTCTTCCATTTGCCATTTTATGATAATAATACAGTTCATTTAAATGCATATACCAAGAAAACAGCAGATTACACTATGCTAGATGATGATGAAGATGGAGTAACAACAGAATGAGTGGCAGGGGAAATTGGAGAACCTGGAGAAAAACTGCCCAGATGCTACTTGTTCAAACAAGTCTCATTATGGCAGCTGTATTGAATCTGGGTCACCTTGGTGTGAGATGAGCAACCTAATCACTAGGCTATTTGTCACCTATGTGTACAAATGTTGACACAAACTTCACTTACAAACTATTAAATTTAGGACATGTTTTGGGGAACCTTTATTCCCATCCTGTTGTTGACTGTTGGGGGCTGTTATTAAAAGATAGCATAGCACTGGAAAAGGAATCAAGTATGTATTCAATAGAATGCTTAGACTATACTTTTTAAAATACATAACTAAGAGGATTTTGGAAGCCAGGAAAAAATATATTTTAAAATCATTTAGCTACAACAATTAGAAAAATCAACAATAGAAGCAGATTTTTGCGGAATATAACATGAAATTACGCAGAAGCCATTTGTTAATGGCATTCTAACTTCGGACAAATTCAGTAAATTTGTAATCCAGTCAACAGAGCAGTGATTCTGGACAGCCATGATCACAATGGATAGCACTATACTTACACAGTTGGTGAACAGCTGAGGATGGGAACAAAAGTTCCCAAATCATGCCTTAAATTTAAAAACTTGTGTATGAAATTTATGTCAACATTCATATACATTAAATTTTGTAAGTACCACTTGACTTTTTCTTGAAAATTAGCATTGACATATCTTTAACTACAGACAAAAAAAGGATGAAACAAAATGTCAAAGCAGAGACATTAGCATGTTTAAAACAACTTGTTTTAAGTGATGTTGGTGGGGTCATGATGATGACAATGCTTATCACATTCTTATAACAGATGATGGGAACGAAGGAGCAGATGACAGCATAAATGGTTGGAGAACATGGATTATAGGGAAGAAACCTGCCTAGATGCTACTCTGTCTGATGCAAATTCCACTCCCAAAAGCTGGAATCCAACCTAGATCATCTTGGAGAAAAGAAATTTGTCTAACTACTTAACCAGTGTCATCCTATATGAACGAGAATAAATTTCCCCATTTAAATGTACTTACCTAGCTGTTGACAATGGAGTGGTGTATATATATATAACCCATGTACTAAAATTTGTTCACACTAACTCCATTCACTTACATAAAAATTGAACATATGTTCAATTTTTATGTAAGTGAATGGAGTTAATGTGAACAAATTTTAGTACATTGGTTATAAGAATAAATTTATTGATCACTAATATCATGACATAAACTAATTTCAATTTAATTGAGATCATTGTAATTTCAATTTCTTTAACTTTATCTAATTAATTGCTGAACCCTTGTCTTCGGCTCAAAGTCATTTCCTGCTGGAATATCCAGAAAACTTGGGCTCACTTATACCTAAATATTTTTACATAAACCTACATAAAAAACATTAACAGATATTTTTATTAACAATAAAAATACTACAAATTACTCTACCAACTATAAACTAATGGTTATACTTATAATAATGGCCATTCTATAATTAACTCTGACCCAAAATGGTTCTAGGAAATTTTTTTTTTAGCTATTTTGCTAATCAAAAGAAAATGATTTCCAATTAAGCTGTTTGCTCTTTAAGTCACTCAGCCTCTTTCACACATACCTGTGGTGTCCAGCTAGCTGGCCTGTGCTGAGGAGAGAGATTTACATTACTAGGACTACCTGCTCTTGGCGTGCCATTCATTGGTGTGGTGGGCTTGGAGCCACCTGCCCAGCCTCCTGCAGACCCTATGTTTAGCCCTCCTGCTAGATTTCCTGCGTATATTCCATAAAATGCCAGGCTTAGACAAGAAATATTTTGCAATTCTGATTTAACAGCTTTGATCAGCTTATTATGTAAATAAATAAATCCCTGAAATTTACAAATGAAACTTCTACTACTGATTTTTTATTATACAGCTACATTTTTTTTATCCAACTGAATACACTAGCTGAGATTTGTAGCACAAAGTGATTAAGCAATAAAGCACACCAAATTGAATAGCTGAACATGAAAGCAGTTAATATACTGTTTGCAGCATACATAAACCAGTCTGTCAGAGGTAAGAAAAATACAAACATTTTCAGACTTTTCCTTAAACATCATGATCCTTAATTAAAAATCAACATGCATGAGTTAATTTAAACAATACTGTACAGTGGAAAAATATCTGCAATTGTTCAAAATAATCTGTACCAGATATGTAATAATTTTATTTTAATTATTTTTCTTTCTTATAAATGACCAATAAAAGGAAAACAGAATCTTACTAATAGACAGTGAATTTTCAGGCAAGTGCTTATTTTTTTTTTTTTTTTTACTTAATATATAGATTGAAGAAACAAAATCAATCAGATATAAAGAAGAAAACCAAAATATATATTTTGTGGCATTTAATGTTTAAAATTTGCAGCTTTATAGTGCATATAAATTCTTATATTAATGTTAATGCCCATTCCTTAGTTTTGAGCTTAAAATATGCATATTTATGTATGAAACTATATATGCAACCAAGTCATATATATATATATAGCAAATACTTTTTGATTTGTTTTCAGTAACAAATATTTTGACAGGAAATAAAACTTAAAATGACTGTGTTGTTGATCTTATGCATAAGTCCACAATAAAACACCTGAAATGAGAAAAGGTCTTTTACTCAACTATATTTACAGTAAAAATTATAGTTATATGATTGTTTTTTCCTAATTATCTGAAGCAAATAATGTCTTTGTTTAAAGTTTGTTTCAAAAACTTATTTGTTGTAATTTACTTGAAAAATTTTAATAAATCACAGAATGTGTCGTTTGATAGTAAGGTTTGATTTTTCTCATTATAAAAAAAAGATTTTTATATAACATTAATATAACATTTTCTAATTGCTTTTTTCAGGTACCAAATTTAAGTAACTTTTCAGATTATATATTATTGTATCAGTTTAAATAATGTACTTTTAATGAGTATTATTTTACTTAAAAGTGTTGTGTTAATAAAAATTATATATATATGAAGCAGTTGTGAAAATTTAAAAAAAATCATTATTTTTAATTATATTTGTAATTTAAGTTTTACAGTGCATATATCTAAATTTATATAATTTATTTTAGGTGGCAAAAATCACTGTTTTTAATGTCTAAAAACCTGCTGTCTACTCATAAGCAAGTTCCAAATTTTTATTACAAGCACATACAAAGCATGTACAAAAAATATCTAACCTTATTTTTTTCATGCTAACTAATGATGACATAGATATGGCAACTGCAGTTGCACATAAAAGGGGGTTTCATTAACAAGCATGATTTTTTGTTTCCTCACGTCAATGTCATTAGCATCAGTAGCTGTCACAGAGTCATGCAGATGTAACACATGTTCATTGCATTATTTTCTTAAGATTACTGAATGCTTGCAACAGCAATACTGCATTTGTCAGAAACTAGGAGATACCCAAACAGAAACCATCCTAAAGATTGAACAAGCATTCACAATGGAAGCACCCAAGTTCTCCAAAGTCTAAAAAGGCACAACAGGTTGGGAGCAAAGTGAAAAGTGGTTATTTTTAAGACTACCAGGGCACTATGCATCATAAGTATGCAACAGAAGCCCTGACCATAGTAAGGAGTTCTACCAAGAAATCCTTCATCATGTCCATGATGTAGTTTGACACAACAAACTGGAGCTGTGGGCAGCAAAGAATTAGCTGCTGCATCATGACAACACTCCAGCTCATTCAGCACATCTGGTCCAGGATTTCCTGGCCAAGCATGACTTTACTTATGTTTGCCAGGCTTCCTACTCCATTGATATGGTTTCTTGCGATTTCTGGTTGTTTCCGAGGCATAAGAAAATGCTAAAAGGATGCCACTTTGAGAGCCACAAGGACATAAAAAACATGATGGCATTGCTTCCAGTAATGGAAGGATTATTGGACTAAGTATATGGACTCACAAGGGACCTACTTTGAAGGAGATTAGGAAGTATTCAATCAGATAAAAAATTTTTTTCCTTGACCCAAGGTTGGATACTTTTTGTACATCCCTCATACACCAATACGGACATTTTGTGTTTCTGACAAATCACCACCACAAAATAAAAAAAAAATCATTAAAATAAAATTTTCTTTAAGCCTTATTTAATGCACAGGGCCATTGAGCTGCCATAATATTACTGCCATGTGAGGCATGTTCAATAAAGGATATATATAATATAATATTTTTTTGAAATCCCTTACTCATCCTCATAATTTTGATGATCTTTCTCCAAGAAATCCCTGTTGGATGCAATGCATCTTCCCAGCATTTCTGCCAGTCTTCAAAGATATGCTGGAAACCATATTTGACAGGTCTTTAGAATTGCCTTTGCAGCCTTCACCAGTGCTTCTGATGATGGAAATTGCCTCCCACAAAGGCATTTCTTCAATTGGTGGAAATGGAAAAAGTCCCATGGGGCTAAATCTGGACTATAGGAAGGGTGAGTGATGGACTTCACATTGATTGTTGTCAGATATTCAGCAACATTTCCAATGTGCAGTCTTTCATTATCGTAGTGCAGCATCCAGTTTGTTGTATGGAAATGTACGCTTTTGCATGCAATATGACCTTGGAGAGTTTTTTTTAGAATATCTCGGTAGTGCTGCCCAGTTACAGTTCCATATGCAGGTACAAGATGCTTGTTGATTTATTTACAGACACTCTTAACATCTCAGGTCATCAGCATCCCATTCAATTCAGGGCACGAAATGGCTGATAAATTTTGCTCAGAGGCCCCTTCTTTCAGGTTTGACTTTCTTTTTTGTGCTGTAAGGTACATGCTGGTAAAACGTTCCTTGAGTGGTGAAAAATGAAATGACCATAAATTTTCCCATCAGAAGCAATAACTTTGCTTTTTTTGGTGCTGGATGATGGAGATTTGCTATTTGCTCTCAAATACAAATTTCATCTGAATTGATTACCTTTGAAAGAAACTCAGCATCTTTCTTTAGCATCATACATGTTGAATGATGATGACCTAAGCAATTTTGCACTCTAAAACAATAATTATCAACATTCAACTATGTCAAGTGCATCATATGCCACTGACACTGCTAATACCAATGATTCATTCAAACATCCATCCTTTCCCCTGGAACAGAAGACATCTTTGACTACAATATAAGATAATTGTCTTCTACTTTAATTTCCTAATACGATTTCCTTATTTCCAAATATTTGTTCCCATTTATAACACAAGCGTTTCTAAGGAAACGATAACCTTAATAACCTCTTTATTATCAACTCCACCACGAGTAGAAATAACAAAATGACTGGACATGTTTATTGATATGTTTCTTATAAGAATAATCGGATCTCTCTTCAGTAGCTGCATTCGATTTATGAGCATTTGGCAAGAAGAGTCAGATGCTCTTTAATTATCGCACATCTGCTTTGGCCCTTCTTATCACTAGGCAAACAATTTAAATCTCCAGAATCACTATCTCTAGGGCATACACAGTGTGAAGCATTCAGGTTACTTCACATGTGTCTCTTGATACAGAGTATCTTGTTCTTTGCTACTTTCATACTTTAAGTATCTGATTTTGATTCCTCTCCTGGGGACTTAGAAATTCTTAGAGAATATCTAAATTGCCTTATTAACTATTCTGTATTCATCATTATTACCCTTCTATAAATAAATCTCTTACTTGAAGGAACTCAATTTTGTATTTTAATACTTAAGTGGCCAACCTATCCTCACAGCCTTCTGTTCACTGCTTGGCCATCTCATCATTTTGCCACAGCTGGGCCTTTGTCGGCTCAACCTCTACAAGTGTCTTCACTGGCATTGGGACACAACAACTGCATGCAAACGTCCTTTTGTTCAGTAATCAGTAATCTTCGAGCCCATCAGCACAAACATGTCTCATGAGCAACTTTTTACTTATCAATGTGCACTGTATGAAATTTTCATGATTTCTGAAAGTGTTCTTACTGTTATTCTGTGATTCTCTTTCACAGTGGCAGCAGTGATGTTAATGTTTTTTTTTTCCATTAGAGCACAAACTGGAGAGCAGGATCCACTTTCCTTTGAAATTGACTGCCTCCCCTCTTTTAACATTTTGAACCATCATTGAGCTGTGCTATAGGGAAGAAGAAACCATCCATAAGCCTCCTATAACATTGTACTGGCCTCAGCTGAAGATTTGTTGAGACAAAAGCAGAATTTCAGAGCAGCATACTGTTTGTCATGTGTCACTTCTACTTTGCTGTAGGCAGAATTGAACATGTCCCAACTTGTACATCTTTCAAAGGCCAGAACTGGAAGTGATCACAATGAAACTAGTACATATGTATATATTAAGCATTAAGCTTACAAAATGTTGTAAAATCAAATTTTAGTAAGAGAAATTATGCGTGTAAAAATATGATCATTCTTTATTGAACAGCCCTTGTATTTTACTCATCTCTAATTATTATTTTTTATTCATAAATGAGAGAAAAAGGCATCAGGTTTAAAACAATATTGTTTATATGCTGTGCCAATTTACCTTATGCATGTAAAACATGGTTTCATTAAACATCTCCTTAAGTTTTAAAGCATGCAGAGTTTGAAACTTGAACAGAAAAATTAATCATATATAATTTTTATTTGTGTTGAGTTGAATATAACATTTATTCAGCTTTACTAATCTATATTTTAGAACAACATATTTCATGGACCTTTGCCCACATCATCAGCTACTTGTCAACTGCTGGAAAATCTAATTCTTAAAGGATGCTCTATTAGATTCTGTTTAGGCATTTAATAAATTTAATAAAGTTTGTAATATCTTCAGCAGCAATATAAAAATTCACTAACCAATTTTTAAGGTTGTAAATGTACCAGAATATCCCAGAATCCTGTTCATTTTGTAAACATTTTATTGCTACCAGCCAGAATCATATGTATTGTGTGATTTTTAACTGAATAAAATCCAAAATGTCCAACAAGGAAAGAGAAATATTCTGCCACTGCTTGTAATGGAAACAACATTCTTGAGCACACTCTCTGAAGTAAATAATATTTTGAAACAGCATATAGTTTCATGGAAACAACATATATGGGTTACTATTGTAAAAATCTGGTTTCTTTGCAACAGTTTGCCAGGGCGCATTGGTTTGGTCTATAGTTTTATAACTCTATTAATTAGGCCTTTCAATGAATTGCTGAAAATCATCAACTTGTTATGCATAAAGAGCACATTTTGTCATGAGTGGCTAAACAGAGCATGAAATTGTAATTTTTGTGTTCAACAATGTCATGTAAAAATATGGCTCTATCATTTAGTGATAGGGTTAAAGTTATCAAACTAAAGGAAAAGTAGAAATGGGTGTAAGAGAAACAAAGGTTTAATTGTATAAAAACTCAGGTTTATGGCACTTTGAAAAATACAGATGACATTATGAGTGGAGTGTTGGCTATAATGGCAACATGAAAAGAAAGCAAAATAACAAGTGATGAAGAAATACATTAACTGCTATAGGAATGGTTTATTTATACCTGTTTGAAGAATATGTCTATTTCTGAACCTCTTCTGCAGGACTAAACTCTTGAAATGGTGAAAAAACTAAATAAGTCGAAATGCAAGGCTTTTAATGGATGGCTAGAAAGCTTCAGAAAAACAGGCATGAAGTTTTCTACTATCACATGTGTGGGGAAGTAAACGATATTTACAGATCTTTTACCTTCAAGTGGCAGGAAAACTGAAATTATTACATTAGAAGTATTTCAACCAAGTTATGATAAAGTTCATTTTTACAACACTTTCTACAAAATTGCTACTTTTTCAAGGAGAAAAATGTTTTATTGTCTTTCTTTGTTTTAAGATATTGCAGATGATAGGGTGGTCCAGTTTAAGTTCATAGCTGAATAACATGAAAACCTGTCTAGAACAGAAAAAAATTGAGACTAAATCAGTTCTATCTTGAACAGTTTTTAATGTGTGCACGCATGCACACACAAAACAAACACTTAATTCCGTAAACATATGGTTCCTGCACAAATGCTATACCAGTTTGTACCTGTGATATGAGACTAATTAAATTCTGTGTTGTAAGTTAATTTGTAAGCATCGCACTGGTGGTAATTTTCTTATGTGTCTGTTTCCTTTTGCTCTACTGTTAGCCTTGGAAGTCATTTAGTAGTCAGTATTTTGTTTGTATTTCTGCAAAACAGCAAGCAGGCTAGAGCAGTCTTATTTAATGGATGAGTGATTTTCAATTATTTTTTCATGATTATTGTATCTATTGTATGTCGCATAATTTAGGCATTTGAGTTTTCTGGAGGGGTGCTGCAATCTTTCATCTTGTGTTCTCCTGAACTCAAGGGGCAAATTTCTTTTTCTGCTCGGCATTATGATGTCTATGGTTAAAGCGACTGCATCTGAAACATCTAATAGCCGCTATGTAATCTTCTGTATTGCATATTAACCACACTATTTTGAGTTTTGTACATAGGATCTTTTTCCTTGCTTGTCACAAGAGGAATTGAGAGAAGATCAATCATGAATGGAGGGCAAACATTAGACAGTGAAACACCATACAGGGAATGGCCTCACCCTGCTGATATACCTAAAATAGAGGAGAAACAAAATGACACAGAGTATACACTGAAGATATACACTGATGCAGATGTGGGGGCAGCAATAATAATGTATATTAATAATATGCCAGTCATTGATTACAATATAAGTTGCACCAAAAATGCTCAAATAATCAAGCTGAGCAGTTCGCTATATTGAGAGCCCTGGAACAGTTGGATAATATAGATAATGTAGCCTTTAACAAACGAACCGCAACACATGGATAGTCAAATTACACTTGATTTAATTAACAACCACATAAAACATAGTAATCTCTGTGAAAGAATATAGAAATTAAAATCACTCCAACAAGAAAATTGGGAAATATATTTTACTTGGGTTAAAGTGCATGTTGGCAATGAAGAAAATGAAATAGCAGACCAACTTGAGAAAGAAGCAGCAAAAAGCAAGGACCTGCCAGTGGATTATCAACTCATCCCAAAATGTGAAGTCAGGAATGAATTAAGAGAAGAAAGTCAGTGACTATAGGAAACAGAGTGGAAAATGACATCGAATGGAGCGATTACAAAATCATATTTTCCGACTGTAGTTAAAAGGCTAAAAACCAACATCCTTCTAAGCCCCAATATTACAGCAATCCTCTCAGGACATGGGAAATTTGGAGCCTACTTTCATTGCTTCAAAATAGCAGAGAACCCATCATGTATATGTAAGAGGATATACAAACGGTGGAACACATCTTGTGGGATTGCAAAATCTTGAAGAAGAGCAAGAAATATTCCCAAAAGATGTAGCAAAAGTAACTAGGCAATGGCTAATAGACAATAGCACACTTGTTCTAAAATATAACCGTTAAAAAAATTTGTAAACAGTATCAATTTTGATAGATTTCAAATTAACACAAATTGACTAATAGGCTAGAATATGTGGTGACTAAGAATGTTAATGTAAATAAGTAAAAGCATATATAGTATCAATTTCGACAATCTTCAAAATATGATGATTAAGTTAGAATAAAAATGTAGGTGTTAAAAAATAGTATTAAGTATAACATGTAACAATGAAATGATAGCAATGTATGTAGTAAATATTGTACTTACAAAGCTGTTGACAATGAAGTGGCAATATATCCTAAACTTAGGAATTAATTTTTTTTACAGTAAACTCCATTTACTTACATAAAAATAAGACGCATTTTGAGAGAATCCCTCCCATCTTCAGTTGTTCACTGAACTGCCGTTACTCGAAATGATGGCTGGACACCCAGATGTTTCTGTGGCAACCAACAGAGGCCACCACACTAAATGTTTTTTTTGCACTAAACTCCATTTAGTGTAAAAAAAAATGAATACCTAAGTTTAGGATAATGTAGTATTACTAATTATTATAGTGATGGAGCATGCAATAAATGTAGGAGAGAGAAAAAAAAAACAACACATACACACACAGAATTAAAAGTCCGGCAACATCTAAATAACTTTTGAATCATATTGTTCAGTGACATGAAACTTGTTGTTTAGGGATAACCATATACTGAAAATTCAAAAATTATCTTACCAACTTATATTGTACTTGCGATTTAACCAGAGGTACCTGCAACTCTTATTTTATATGGAATACACAATTTATTTTTACATTTTTGAATAATGTTCATTAAGATATTTTCAAAAATTACACACTTCTGTATAAATTTATTGTTTCTAAATGATGAAAACAAAAGACAGCAAATAATGAAACTCTCCTCCTCCTCCTTCTTGTTCTTGTTGTTCTTTTTTACTGTATTTTGTCAGTAAAAACACAAATGCTGCCCTTTGTTTATATTCATGGAATCATGCTTATTGATACAGAAACATTTTATTTAAGGCATTAAATATGACATCTAGTGTATTAAATAATTCTAAATAATGTGGAGTGAAAGGGCAACAATGCCAATTTTAATTATGGTTGACTATAGAGACAGGCAACAATCTCATTGAGAAATAGTGAATTTATTTAATGGTATGCCTCTAAATTGTAATCATATTTCATTTACAACAGTGACAAGGATCATAAATAAATTTAGGCAGCATAAAGGACTTAACCAAAATAAGATCACCCAAAAAGTGCAACTGATGACAATACTTCATTGAATGTTCTCCTCTGTATGCAAGAAAACCGAAAAGTTTCTACTACAAATTTTTTATTAAGAATTAAACATAAACGAAAGATCCATGACAAAATACTTAAAAGTGCCAAGCAACATTGTTACAAAATTCAACTTTTGCAAGAACTTCCAGAGGATGATCCCAATAGAAGATGGCAGTTTGTAAATTAATGATGCAGCACATTAACAAACGCCATTTTTTCTCAGACAAACTGTATTCTCATATAAAGCCACATTCTGCCTGAATAGATCTGTCAAGCAGACACAACTGCCGATACTGGTCAGACATAAATCCACAATGGATAGAGGAGAACCACATGCAGAAAAATTTAATGTTTGGACTGGTATTGTTGGTGATCATATTATTGATCCTTTCTTCTTTAGAGAAATGCTAAACATTAATAGATATTTGGATTTGCTTCAATATCACTTAATACTGGCTATTGCAAATTTGTTTCCATAGCCAGTTAACCATGAGCTACCCAGAGGTGACATCTATTTCTAGCTCACTATAGAGTGTTTGTTAGCACTTCAATAAGTTTTTCCGATAATGATGGATTGTAGGAGAAGTCACATAGAGTGGCCAGATTTGTCAACTTTAGATTTCTTTTTGTCGGGCCATTTTAAGTCAATAGTATATCGAGAAAGATCCAACAACTTAGAAGATCTAGAATATCACAGAAGCAGTGCAAGACATTCCTAAAGATAGTTAAGTCATTTCTTTTTCATTTTCTTGATTTAGTCATAATAAATTTGTATAGAAGTATCTAGTGTCGGTACTTTAAGAAAAGCTCTTAATGCATTATTTGAAAATATAAAATATATTGGATATTCCATTTAAAATTAGAGAGTTGGAATTACTTCCATTTAAGTATAAAAAATCCGTAATATCGTTTTTGAGGAGTTTTCATTTAATGTCTATTCCAACTCCAAGTTTCATGTCACTGAACCATACACTTCAAAAGTTATTTAGGTAGTGTGGGATTTTCATTAACCCTGTATATATATAAAATAATCTCCTGTGGTAGTTGCATTTTGGACAGATTAAAAGACAGTATGTGGACCCACAGAACTGAGTATGGGTGGGGGGGACCTACATTTATAAGTTATTTCATTTAAGAAATAGAAAAAGTTGGCAATATCATTTTTGAATTTTCATTATATGGTTATTATTCCAACACTGAGTTTCATGTCACTGAAAGTTATTTAGGTGGCAAGAAACTTTTAATTAATTATATATATAAAATAATTTCCTATGGTAGTTGCCTTTTTGAACAGATTATCATGAAACACATAAAGAAAGCTCAGCTGTTAAAGACAGTATGTGGATGTGAACCCACAGAACTGAGTACACGGGGGGTCGCTACATTTACAAGTTTTTAAAAATCAGTTAGTAAAATTTATTATCTTGCTTGAAGAAAACTTCACATTAATCTGGGTCCTGTTCCACAAAAGTATGGTCTAATACATTATAAGCATATAACTTGTAACTAATAGTTATTTAGAACAATTCTGTTCCACAAATGTTTCTGCTATACTTGTACTTTACAATTCCATACTTACAATTTTTAAGATTTCTCTATAAGTGTAGGGATATTTGTAACTTCAAATACACACGCCTTTCTTAAATCTTTTTATAATTTAGGGAATCAGTTACCTTAAATATGTAAAATATTAGCAAAAAGGATGATAATGATGATCAAAGACATGTGCATAAAGAAAAAATTATTCAGAATTTGATAATGATAATTAAAGGTTACATGCAAGGGAATTATAACTTATGACTGACAGTGGCCTTTCCTATTTCTAATCCTGTTTCTGACTATCATCTTTATTAATGTTGTTCTTTAATGTTCAACTAAATGATACCCAAAAATAATTTCTTTCCTTGCCACATTCTCTTTTAAAATAAATAATTTGGTATGTTTTGACATTTTCAGAATTTTTGTTTTTAATAAAAATGTAATTGTCACACTATGTATATAAATATAAATGATCACATGGACTAATACATAAAATGATCAAGAGCATTTAGAAAGTTTCATTCTTGTGCCATCTCTTGATTGAAATTGATGTAGCTTGTATGCATGAAAATATATAATCTTTATATAAACAAAGTAATACAGTTTTTTTCACACTAACCGCAACGTTTAACAACAGTTTGTCAACAGGCTGAAGATGGGAGGGATCGCTCCCGAAACATATGTTCCAAATTTTATGTGAGTGAATGGAGTTAGTGTGAAAAAAACTGTATTACTTTGTTTATATATATATATATACCACTCCATTGTCAACAGCTTCGTAAGTACACTTAATTGAGTATATAATCTTTATTTCAAGTGAAATATTAAGCTTGAATATTGACAAATACATAATAAGTATTTAAATGGTCATTATTTACGAGAAAAAATATCAGACAAATAAAGCAGGTATAATAATAATAAAAATAATAATAATAATAATAATACATCCAAAAATATGAATTTATTACTAAGGAGTGGACATAATCAAATTCTTATATCACTATATGTGACAAACTACTGCTCCTCTATCTTCCTCTTCTTATATAATGTCCCCTGTAACTTTTTACTAACACATTACAAGTATTTTACATTTTTTTGTGGAACAGAAAGTTAAAATTCCATACTTCATAAGGATTTGTGCTAATATAGCTGTAATGTATTACCATTCTTTTGTGGCATAGGGCTCAGATGTCTGCAATGTCAAACAGTATCATCCAAGGATTATGTTGGATTTTCCAGCAGTTGATAAAGTAGCTAATAATGTGAACAAACATGAAACATGTCTACTAAAATGCAGGTAAGGGAAGTTATATAAATGTTCAGCTGTGACTCAATATAAATATAAATTGTATATGTCCTTAAGTATCTCTCTTAAAATAAGAAAATGCCACAATTTACAAAATAATAATTAATAAGCTTGTAAAAAAAATATCAGATTTTATGGTAACCCAACTCTAGGCTGTACCTCCACTAGCTGCAATGAATGAGTCTTCATGGTTCACAATGTAAGCAACGTCTCAAGAAATATATTCCAGTTTTTTTAAAAAAAGTGGAATGTCAAGAGTGTTTTAATGTGTTGACATGATTTTAAGTGTTTTACTTTTAATCTACCTAAGATTTTAAGATCATTTCACTGTGTTGATTCCTACATTCACCATTAATCCACTATCTTGCTCAGGAGCTTCCATGAAGCCATGTTGAAATATGCAACTAAACACTTACCAAGGTCTGCAAAGGGATCTCTTGATTTGCTCTCCAGATTTGGAGTGCTAGCATTGCGAGGTATTGAAGGATTAGGGGCTAGCCCTGGTCCTGGTGCACCCCAGCCTCCCAGGAGATTCGATGCTGTGCCTCCACTGGGTGCAAAACTTGGAACTGACTGAAAGGCATGATATAGTGCCATAAAATATATACATAATGTTGACATAGAGTTGGTTTTGTGGCACTTATACTTCACTTACATGGTTTTTAATTGGTTATTTTTGGGAATATTAGCTCCCATCAGCAACAGAAGACCAGCTGGTAGAAGCATATTCTGTAGGCAATTGGAGAAATTTATCAAACATATCCAATGATGAAGTTCACAATGTGGTTTTTATTTCTGATGATGTACATTTTTTCCCATGTCATTTATTTCTAAGGTTGCAAGTGTGCTTCAATAATATAACAAATTATTATTGAGGAAATCACTGAAATTTCATTAATTTTGTTCCACTTAGTTGGGCATTTTTCAAAGGCTGTTGCCTTCATCTTTAGCATGATTCCACTGTTTGCTTCCCAGCTTGGTATTAAGATGTCACTCTGTGGAATTTATGAACTAGGTGATGAGGTTATAAGTGTGGAATAAAATTAATAAAATTTGAGTGATTTCCTCAATAATAATTTGTTATATTACACTATATTTCACTGTGAAAATTCCTGCTATTCAAAACTACTTATAAAGTCCTTAAATAATTTTGCTTCCCCCCTCCCCACTTATGAGGTTATCCTCATCACCAAGTTCATAAAATTAACAGGGCAACATCTTAATACCATGCTGGGAAGCAGACAGTGGAATCATGCTGAAGATGAATGCAACAGTCTTTGAAACATGTCCAAGTTAAGTGAAACAAAATTAGTGAAATTTGAGTGATTTTTCAATAATAATTTGTCATATTATGCTATATTTGACTGTGAAAATTCCTGCTATTCAAAAGCACTTATAAAGTGCTTCAATAATTTTTTTTATCAATTTTGTGTTTTTCTGACAAAAAGTGGATTTGTGGTGGCAGTGGTAACCCACTTTTGGTCAGAAACCATGAAATTAATAAAAAAAAATATGTATATTGAAATACATTTGCACCATTTGGAACTAACGGCATGGGAAAAAATTTAAATCATCATAAATAAAAACTGTATCACGAACTTCATCAAAACAGCATCATTGGATATGTTCAATAAATTTTTCTGATCTCCTCAGATTTTGTTTCTACCATTGGTCTTCTGCTGATGATGGGAGCAAATATTCTCAAAATATGTCCAATTAAAAAATAAGTAAGTGAAGTATAAGTGCCACCAAATAAACTCTATATCAACATTATTTTACTACTTGATTGTTAATAGCTTATAGGTTCAAGAGTATAAGTTCATTTACATATAACTTACTATCTTATAAAGAGAAATCAAAATATATTAAGAGTTCTATTTTACCTGGTTATCTCCGCCACCAAAAGGGTCAAAAAGTAGATCTGCTGATTTCTGCTTTGGAGGCTGTGGAGCAGTGGAGGCACTTCCACCATGTAGTAGATCATTCAGTGAGCCAGACTGTGGTGCTGATGTAAATTCTCCTAGAAGATCCACATTACTAGCTGCTGACTTATGGTTGCCAATATTCAGTAGATCCGAGTTTCCTTTAAGAAAACAGAAAATTCATAATAAATAGCATTAAAAGTGCCTTTAAAAGAATCTTTTTGCTACACATAAAACAGAAGATATCAACAATGTACCTCCTATATTCAGTAGATCTGCCTCAGCTTGCTGTGTGGGTGGAGCAGTTTCTGTTTCAACTGGTGGCAACTTCTGTTCAGCAGTTGCCTGAAAACATTTCATACATACATTTAATTTTTGCAAAAAAAAAAGAAAAAAAAAAAAAAAGAAATAGTATGAATGTGAATTTTATTTATTTATTATACATCAACATAAAAACTTTTTAACAAAATGAGCACAAATAAAGGAAAAAAAAAAAAAACATTCATTTTAAATATAAGATAATCGGTGGCTTTGGCAATTCCAGAAGGCATTAACTCCAGTTTATTCCAATTTGATTGGCTCTGCCCCCAGTCCCCAGTCCCCAGTTCATCAGCAGCTGCTTATTGGAATATCCAGGGGACCAGGCTCGGATCCAACCAAAAAACACAATACTATAAATCATTTATACATCCAATACAATATAAATTATATTTCATGCAATAATGAAACTTTTCAAATTAAATCCATCCAGCTAAATTTCTAATCTCTTGAGAGTTGCTTATTCCTTTGGACCTTATACACACATTTTTTAGTGTGTTTTATAATTTCAGAAAATTTTTGGCATTAAGATTAGTCCATATTTTCTGCTTTTCAATATTCTCAATTCTTATTATTATCTCTTTCCAAAATTCTTTTCCCAATTTTTCTCCCTCGTACTATGTTGATTCCATGTCCATTTCTTGTAGAATATTTTGGATTTTAGATATCCAAGTTTCTCTCACCTTAATTTTTCCTTGTGCTACCAAACAATGATTGATGATATTCTCTTCTTCTAGTCTCCCTATTCTATACCAATATTTCAACATTCTATCTATAACCTTGATATCATAGCCCGATCTTCTTAGTTCCATTACAGCAACCTTGTTAGGTAAAGTTCTAGGTAAGCCTAGATCAATTCTACAAAATAGTCTATTCATCATGTTTAATCCCTTTCCATCCTTCACCTGGCCCCCAAATTTCTATTCCATACATCATTCTGCTCTCCACTATTGAACCATATATTCTCTCTACCATTTTACTTGTATTTTATTTACATAATATCTAGTTACATTCATGGCCATTTTTTTTTCTACTACTGCTTTTCTTTTTTGATAGCTCCATTTCTCATTACTAGACAATCTATCACCTAAATAATAACTTTTCTTGAATTTCAATTGAAGAAAACTTCAATTTCTGTGCCCTCCCACTATCATTTCCCCCCCCCCCTTTTTTTTTTATTTCCAACTTTTTTTCATCATAATAATCTTAGATTTATTTTTATTTATCTTCAGATCACATTCTCTACAAAGTGTGCCTATAGCTTCGAGTGATCGTTTTAATCCTACACTTGTTAAAGAACCTGTTACCAAATCATCTGCAAAGAGCAGACTGGGTATCTATATATTATAGTTGGTAAATGTATATTACCTTTACTAATTTCTTCTAGAACATCATCAATATATAAATTGAAGAGAAATGCTTAACTTACATCCTAGTCTTAAGCCTACATTGTTTGATATTTTATCTGCAGCCTTCCCTCTTTCATATTTAATACAAAATTAGTTTTCCTTGTAAATATTTTGAATTACCTTTATAAAATTCTGGCTTACTCCTCAGTTTGACCCAAAGTGCTTCTCTAGAAATTGGATTGAAAGCTTTTTCCAAGTCCAAAAACAACAAATGAATTTTACCTCTTTTGTTACTAGGATATTTATTGACTAATGTTCTAATTATAAAAATATTGTCAACTGTTCTTTTACTTGTCCTAAAGCCTGATTGAAATACTGAAATTTTCTTTTCTTTCTCAGTCCATTTTTGTAATTTTTATACTAACACTCCAGTGAATACTTTTCCAAAAATTGAAAGTAAATTAATTCCTCCATAATTTGCTGGGTTCCTAATATCTCTGTTACCTTCATAAATTGGCGTTACAATTCCCACTCTCCAATTTTTTTATATTTTTCCTTCTTCAAAGATTAAGTTCACTAGCAGTTCCAATATATTTAATCTGTTCAATTCTTCTACCCAAGCTTCCTAACATTCCCCTAGGATTCCATTTATTCCACATGCTTTGTTAGGTTTTAACTTATTAATTTGTTCCAATACTTCTTTTGAAGTAATTTTGAAATCTATTTTCCATAGATTATGAATATTCAAATTATCTTGTATAACCAAAGATTTTACTTCCAAAAGTCCTTGAAAAAATACACCACTTTGTTGGTGATACCACATTACCCTAAGCAGATAGCACTTGGAGTGACAATTAATATCTCTTACAAATTACTTTTTCATTGTAATCCCCTTATGATGACATTGCCAACAAGCTATATAACTAACATTTAGAAACATAACCAGTTCTTTAGAATAATGCTTTGTGTATCACATACTGGCTGCTAACCTTTGGCTGGGAGGGTACTTCATCTCTGTACTCTCTAGAAAATGCTGGGGGTTCTGGTCTTTGGGGAGGCTTTGGAGGTCTTGCTGGTGGCATAGGTGCTGCTTGTGACCCTGGGTGACTCACTAAAACCAAAGCACTTACAGTCACAAAATGAATATACATAAAATTGGTTTCCATAAATGCTTTTAGAACAAACAATTATACAGTTAAAATCATTGTATGGCTGAGTCAGACAATGCATTCTTATTGACACCACTTATTTGTTTAAATGTGGTACATCATCTAACCATTGACTGCTAGATAATTTGTTATGCTTTGGGGTTGTATATTCTCCTCTGGTGGAGGTATGGTGATCTTAAAGTTTATGTTTTCATCCTTGAAAGTGTTAAAGTTCATTAATCTGTCTCTGTATTTGTAAATGAAGATTTTCTCCCATGCTGCTAACTCTGCAGGTCCTAGTACTGATTTTATTAATTTTGCTTTATTCACTCCCATGGTTTACTGTCCAGAAATGAGATGCTATTGCTGATTTCTCCATTTGTTTGTATTCTTTTAACAATGTGCCTATTTTCTCTCTTTTTTTTTTCTCTCCCCAAAATAGTCTTTTTTGCATTCTGCACAACTTATTTGGCAAATACCTGTTTTTTCTCTTTGGTGGATTACTGTCATTAATATTGTCATTCAAGAGATTTTTAACATTAAATCAGTTTATAGATACCAACCTGATATTAAAATCTTTAAGAATGTTTTGCAATTTTCGCTTAGCCCATGGATGATAGGTGAATTTTTTTAAAAATTATCTTATCTTTTCCTGCTGAAAGGTTGTGGTTTCTTTAATAAGTTTTTGCCTCTTGAATTTCTATACTTTTTTGTGAACTGGTTCTTGGCTAATTTTTAGGTTAACTAACTGTGATCCTTGTGTGATTGTGTGTTTTGGGGTTAAATCCATCAGCTTTGGGGCAATTATCTGCATGTGTTTTCTTTCTGTAGATTCCAAATTCAGATTGCCTTAATGTTTCATTGTTTTAATGTGCAGGAATGGTAAAATGTTATCTGTTTCTGTTTTGTATATGAACTATATGTTATTTCTTATATATTCAGAAGGTTTATATCATCAATGTGTTTTTTGTTAACTATGGCAAATATTTTGTCAATATATATGTACCAGATTTTAAAATATTTATAGGAATATATAAACAATATCAACAATGTCAACAGCTTCATAAGTACATTTAATTGAATTTATAGGAATGTTGAGTTGATGTGTGTTTCAACTCTACTAATGAAGAGGTTAGCTAGAAATGGAGAAAAGGCGCTGCCAATAATATGTCCTAATTCTTATTTATAGAATTTGCCATTGAATGAAAAATAGGGTTGGTTTATAAAAAATTCAGGAGTTTTACATACTGCTTTATGTGTGCATCATTAATTCCACTTGTTCCTTAGTAAATCATGCAGATAAATTATAAGTTTACCTTTAGGTATGCTTGGAAATAGCAATTCTATGTTGAAAGATATTAATGTATCAGAAAGCTGTAATTTATTATCCTTAATTTTTTATATTAGCTGAAATGAATTGTTTATGCTCCTGCTTTGAAATTTTTGTAGTGTTCTGAATATATTAGCTACTCATTTTGCTAAATAGTATGAAGATGTGTTGATAATGTTAATGATGGTTAGCATACTATTATCAGTTTTATGAATTTTAGATAAACCATATATTTTCGCTATTGTTGGGTTATTCTGTTTTATTTTGTATTATGTTTCTTTTGAGGTAACTGTGCATATTTTCAGAGCCTCATTGACTGAATTAATACATCCATCTGAATGGATGTGTACAAATTCTTTCTTAAATAAATTGTACTTACAAAGCTGTAGACAATGGAGTGGTAATATATCCTACATTAATGTATTCACTTGTTCAACGTGCAATAGATGCTTTGAAACTTCTTAATCTACAACATAAATCTATACAGTTTACCACAGAAGAGAGAAATGGCTAGCTCCCTTCCTAAATTTAAGAAGCATAAGAAATACAGATAGTTTGAACTTTGGAATACATAGAAAAGAAACACATACACAGAAAATTACATAAAAATTATATTATAACCCATTCCACATAAATACACAGTGTTTCAGAGCTTGGCACACGAATTAACGTCCCGCTCACAGAAACGGGGTACAAAATGGAATACCAACTGCTAATTAAGACAGCAATAACCAATGGTTTCAACAAAGATATAGTAATAAAAATTATCAATAAATTTAAAAGACAAAAATCAATAAGACAGATTCCCACACTGAAGAATGCCAAGAAAAGATACAAATTTTAAAGTTTCACATACCATCCAACTTACCACAGCAAATTTAAAAGATATTCAAAGAACATGGAATAACGTTAGCCCCAAAGAACAAATATAATATCATGCTGAATTAGTTGAACTTTAGACTTGCTGAAGATGGGAACTAAATGTTCTCAAAACCGGTTCCATACATTTATGAAAAGTAAGTAAATCTTTAAGAGTGTGTAGTTCAACTGAATCATACAATAATACCAATTGATATGATTAGCTTCACTGTGCAAGTTCCAATTTACATTTTAAGTTTTAAATAATATCATGAATTTATTAGGTTGCACAGTAAAAGACCGCACACCAACAAAAAATAAATCAGGAATTTATGAAATCAAATGTGCAGATTGTGATCAGAGATACATTTGAAAAACAAAGAGAAATTTGGAAATTCGAAGAAAAGAACATTTTAGGAATATTCCGCTTAAGCAAGTTGATAAGTCAGTGGTAGCAGCTCACTTTTGGACCAAAAATCATGAAATTAAACCAGAGGCTAAGCAGCTGAAATAACTTCACAACCAAATGGAGCTATCCACTTGGGAAAAATTTTTCATCTTAAAAAATAATAAAAACTTACTAAATTTTGATTTTCCTCTATGGATGAACTCAACAAGTTTCTACTAGAACTATCAGCCACCTCCACAGGAGCATCCTGATATCCAGCCATCATTTCAAGTAATAGTAGTTGGTCAACAGCTGATTGTGTGAGTGATTGCTTCAGAAATATGTCCTAATTTTATGTAAGAAAGTGGAGTTAGTGTGCATGAATACATTAGTGTAACATAAATCCTTTCTTATTTAGCAACTGTTGCATCCTTATAGTATAATCTTCATCTAATATCACAATTTTATTGTGTTTCTGTATGTCTTGTTTACCAATTTTTTCTTTTTATTTATCTCTTTTAAAACTTTTTCTGATTTATTTCTTTCTCTTTTTCTTTATGGTTTAACCCTTCAATGGCCTTTTCTAAATCTACCAAATAATCTTTTATTTTATTGGATACTGAACACAAGTTTTTAGGACTTTATTTAGAAATTCTATTTCTTTCTTCTTGAAACATTCTTTGGATAGATTTTCCACATAATTCAGTTTAGGTTCTGGACTTTTAGATTTCTCAGGTTTTTGATATAGATTTCTAAACTTTCTTTTCTGATTGGTAATTTTTTTGTTTACCTGATACTGCATATGTTCCAAAACTGTGCTGATTACTTTATCCCATTCTATGTATGAAAATTTAAGAGGCAGAAACTTATTAAAGAAACCATAACACTTTGAGCAAAAAAGATATAATTTTTAAAAAAAAATTCACATATCCATGGACTATGCAAAAATTTTGAAATATTCTAAAAGATTTTAATATCAGATCGGCACCTATAAACAGATTTAATGTTAAAAACTCCTGAATGATAACCAGAGAAAAAAGCACATATTTATCAAATAAGTTGTGCAGAATGCAAAATAGTTCATATTGGAAAAACAAAGAGAAACATATGCTCATGGTTAAAAGAATGCTTCAGGAATATAAAATACAAACAAATGGAGAAATCAGCAATAGCATCTCATTTCTGGACAGAAAACTACAATATAGTGAATAAAGCAAAATTGCTAAAATCAGTACAAGGACCTACACAGTTAGAAATTTGGCAGAAAATCTACATTTACATATATAGAGATAGATTAATGAACTTCAGACAATTCTGGAGATGGAAACATAAGCTTTAAGTTCATCACACCTTCACCAGAGCAGGATATACATCCCAAAAGCATAATGAATTATCCAGCAGTCGATGATTAGCTGATGACATGGATGAGGGTCCACTAAACATGTACTGCATTTAAACAAGTAGAGTCAATAAGAGTGTCTAGTTTAACTCAATCGTACAATGATCTTAATTATATGATTAATTTCACTGTACAAGTTCCAATTAGCATTTCTAGTTAAACAAGAATTAATTATTAATAATGCAAATAATCCATAAATCATCAAATATTCTTTAGCTCACTGCAGAATGTTTTTAATTATATTTCATTTGCTTAATTGATGGACTTTTGTCCATCAAATTTGGAATTTTCTACCTCAAGAGAATGGGTGGTAGTATTTATAACCTCTACAGTATAACTATTGGTAGGTAAAACATGTTTGCCCTTTGTTGCAGCAGGTCACCCGAGGCTTTGCAAGTCCTTGTTTTCTTTAATTTATCAATGTGTTTAGTCTCAAATTCAAGAAGTGTCAAGAATGTAACAGAATTCTTTTGCCCAATGTTAGTGTATTGCTCTTATGAAATTGCAGGCATTCCCCCCTGGCATGGCAGTATTGTAGCAGACTTCTGAAGCTGGCATACCCATAGAGTGCCACTACATTGTTTCAGTGGAGATGATGGTGAAGATGATATGGACAGAACAATTGTTGAGCAAGATATCATTCTGAAAAATTGGTACTCATGTTGGATGAAATGCATTCACAGTAAAATGAATATGAGATCAGTAGATCAAGGTAGGACAACACACTGAGAGTAGGCTCTCCATGGCCGTGACAAATGACTGAATGAGAAGACAGATCATTTCCAGATGGCTATTATAGACACACACAATGTGTTGCAATTTTAATGGTCAGCAGTATCATTACATACTCCAGTGATATAAACATTAAAATCTGATGCAACCATTTTGCAATCTGCAGTAGATATGATCCTCCATGTTATTTTCTTTAAACTTGGCCTTTAAAGAAATACTTCAATCATTCCTACTGCACACCCTACATGTATTCAATGTTGATAGCTATTGATTATTTATTAATCATATACAAAAGTAGTGATTGGTGGATGCAAGGATAGCAAAAGATAATTTTATTAACTTTAGTTAGTGTCTAAGCGTGGTCATCCTGATTTTTCCACAAGAGAGAGCTAGTATTTGAAAATGATACAGTTTCTTCCAAATTTAAAAAGGACAGTCAAATATGCAATAAAAAAATTTTGTTTCAAATTTATGCTCAATATCTAAGGCAGCTTAAAACATGATAGAATGCTACAATACGAGTAGAGTCCATAAGTTTTTGGCCTGACCATGTTAGGTAGATGAAATATAAAAATATAGATACCATTTTCCAATGAAATCTCCCTTTATTTCCATGCATTTCTCACATCTCTGGATTAACATTCAGAAGTATTGTCTGCAAGTGCTGGAAAACACCATCCTTCAACTCATTATAATTTGTGGATCTCTGTCCTTGAAGGTCAGATTTTTAGTTTTGAAAGCAAATAATAGTCATTGGGGCCACAATCTGGAAGTACATGAACTAGCTCATGGGAGCCACATATGATTACAGTAGCCATGTTGTGCAGCAGAAGAGCTTTTCAACTCACTTCTTTTCCTTAATGGAATTGATGCATAGTGCTTCCCAGTCACATTATGTTCTTTTCTTTGAAGTCTATTATCAGAATTCCTCTGCAGTCTCGCAAATTATTGCCATGATCTTTGAGGATTGTGACTTTGGCCTTTCTAGGGAATGCTTCATCCTTATTCTGGAGCTCCATTAACTAACTCTAGTGGGTTCTGGTGGTGTAATGGTAACCATACTAGCCTCCTAAACACAAAATCACAGGTTCAATCCTGGCCAGGATAGATGGATTTTTTTTGGGGCATAGTTGCCATGATCTTTGTGGATTGTATGACTTTGGCCTTTCTAGGAATGCTTCATCCTTCTTCTGCCACTCCATTAACTAACTCTAGTCGATCTTCTGGTTGTGTAGTGGTAACCATACTTGCCTCCTAAACCCAAGATCGCAAGTTCAATCCTGGCCAAGATCGATGGATTTTTTTCAGGTGCAAAAATCCTAAGTATGGCTTTCTTCGGAAGAGAAGTAAAGTTGTGGGTGCTGTGTTGTAGATTTACGGCATAAAAAAGAACCCCAAGACTGAAAGAAGGCCTCTCAGCAAAATTTGTTGGCTGTTTCATGCTGATGACTTGAGATGTTAAAGAGCGTCCATAATTAAACCAAATCAACAATTAATTAGCTCTCTTTTTGAAAGAGAGTCATAATATGGATCATAGCTTTGTTCCCTGTGATGATGGATTAAATATCACCCTCTCGTTACCATGGCATAGGCTCAAAAACTTTTGACAACATTCCATGCGCACTTGCATTTGAATTGCTGAAAGAATTTGGAGCAACCATCTTGTACTGACCTTATGCACACGCAAATATTAATAAAAGAAGTAAAGCATTTTAGAAATCTTCAAACTTCTAGCTACATTATTTGTCTTCAGACATCTGTTGCTCAGAACTTCCTCTTAGATGAAAAAGATGTATTCTTGTACTAACACATTTACTGGCCTAATCTCATGTGGGGCATCTTCAAGGCCCTCTCTGCCCAAATTAAATAATTTTTATCACTCCTTCACAGCGGAATATGAAGTGAAAGGTTTCCCAAACACACTGTCAAATTGTTGTTTAATATCAGTGGTCAAAACTTTGTCTTCTTCTTCTGCCTTATCAAGGATTAAGGTTTATTCTGTTTTGCACCAAAAGTTTCTCTAGTCGTTGAGCTGGTCCTTCCATCTGCTTTTCAACCATCCTATATCTTGTTCTCAAACCAGATTATAAAAGAAGCTTGCTGTGGTAGAATACATCCTTTTGACATGATTTTTGCCAGTTCTTTTTATATTGTACTATCTCTAACTACATTGATTTTATACCCAGTTCTGTCCTGATCTCTGGACTTCTGACTTTATCTCTTAGGGTTAATCCTAGCAACCTTCTCATAAATCTCATTTTCAAAGTTTCTATTCCTTAATGGATATCATTGTATGATTCAGTTGAACTACACACTCTTAAAGCTTCACTTACTTTTCATAAATGTATGGAACCGGTTTCGAGAACATTTTGTTCCCATCTTCAGCCATGCTAAAGTTCAACTGTTGGATCATTCGTTGAGCTGTGGGAATGTATATTCTGCTCTGGTGGCGGTGTGATAAACTTGTAGTTTATGTTTTCATCCCCGACAATGTCGAAGTTCATTATGCTGTCTTTGTATTTGTGGATGTAGATTTTCTCCCAGATTGCTAATTCCGTAGGTCCTTGTACTGATTTTAATAAATTTGTTTTATTTATTATGTCGTGATTTTGTGTCCAAAAATGATATGCTACTGCTGATTTCTCTATTTGCTTGTACTTTATGTTCCTGAAATGTTCCTTTATAGGTTTTCATATTGAAGGTTTCTATGACTTTATTTCTTGTTACATTCTCTTGTAGATCATTTTCAGATTTGACCAACAATATCTGGTCATCAGCAAATAGCAAGATATATATTGAGGTGAAAAGTTTTCTTTAGTTAAAAATTTAAGTACTGCTCTGTATTCAATTTTGAACATTTTGTAGATTATGCAATGCATATGCCTTAAATGAGCTTCTCCAATAAATGGTGTGGCCGAAAGGAAAGGCAAGGTTTTCACTCCTAAAGCATTTGAGTATTAGAAGGCATGAACACTGAAACAATAAAACATAACTGTCTATGTCAGGAAATCTTATGGACTGCACCTGATGATGATTATTGTTTTAGGGTGCAAAACATTAGCATTAGCATTAGCACTAGCACTCAAACACACTAAAATGGTGTCAATAATAAAAATTAAAATAATAAATTATCCATACTTAAATACTGTGCAGAAAAAAAGTGACATAAGCAACTTGGCCAATGCAAATAAAAATCCTATCAACTAATAACAAGGGCAATAAAAGGCAATAATGTACAAAGTGCTGCTAATAAAAAACACCAGCAATAACTGGAAACAAACTGGCCTTAAAATATGCTAAAAGGAAACTGTTACATATCAAATTTAAAATATATATGTATATATATCTTTCTCCAGAAACCACAAATTCTCTAAAATGGAGCACTTCCTCGACTGTGACATCACCTGCTACAATTGCCTCAAAAAGGGAAGGCAAACTCAGGGAAATTCCTTAAAGCTCTAGATAATGACACTGAATTAAAATGTGATGCACTGTAAAGGGGTGGTTACAACTCTGACACACTGGAGCTTTCAACTTTAAAAAGGTGACAGTGACTAAAACAACTATGTCCAATGTGCAAAGTTGTTAAAATTACTTTTTGTGATGAACTGCGCAAGAAGTTAACCATATAAAAGGGGCAGATTTGCATATCCGAATTTTTTTATTAGGAGCAAATTCCAATCTTCGCACCAGCACGAAAGAACATCTCAACATAAAAATTGCTCAAAATACCCTGAGTAAAAATGTTGCTGAATTGCAGCAGCATTTAAAAGGGCTGATTTCATGGTGTCATCTGTGGCCTTATTACCAGGAATTATCACATGACCAAGAACCCATAGAAGTGTAATGCTGACGCCCACTCAACTAGTGCAAACACTGCATCCTGAATCTTTTGTACAAGAGGATAGGAGTTGTACAGGTTTTGAAAAGACAAAAGAGCACTCAGGGAATCAGAACAAATTACACAGTTCTCCAGCCGCTATTCAGATACAAATAAACTGCTAGATAAATTGCATAAAGTTCCGCCATAAAAATAGATGTTGCAGAGCTAAGACCAAAAGTAAAATTACCTCCACTAAAAACAAAGGCACATCCAACAGCTGTGCCCATTTTCCAGCCGTCTAAGACCAAAAGTAAAATTACCTCCACTAAAAACAAAGGCACATCCAACAGCTGTGCCCATTTTCCAGCCGTCTGTATAAATAAAACTACATCTCACAAAGGATGAGACTATCGCGCTAAAATGTCAAGAATAATAGAAGCTGCGGTCGAAGACTTAGGACAGGATGTAAGCCCAAAATAAATTGGGGTCTCTGCTAAAAGCCAAGCTTACCCGGCTAACAAAAAAACAGGCAAATCTAGGTCCAAAGTCCTTAACAACTCCTGAAAACGAAAGCTGGGAGACTTAGGAGTAAGAGACCTAGCAGAGTAAAAGCTATAGAGCGACATTTTAAAAAACGGCTCATTAGTGGGATGACGATGTTGAGCAGCCAATCGGCAACGATAAACACAAAGTAAAATGTCTCTACGATAAGATAGAAGTTCTCCAGACTCCGCGCATAGGCTGGACACAGGATTCGTAGGAAATGCTCCAATGGCGACGCGGATTCCTCAGAAGGCGACGAAGAATTTAAGGTCGCGCAGAGCCATAAACAATACAGTGATAATCCAGTTTGGACCGGATTATAGATAGGTAGAGACGTAAAAGACATAGAGAATGTGCACACCGGCCTGAGTTGTGCTATTGCAATGACCAGCATAATTTCCCATCAAACATCAAGCCGAGGAACTTTACTTCGTCTGCGAAAGACAGAACATCTGGACCATGATGGAGAAATGGCGAAGAATACTCCTTGCAGCGCCAGAAATTCATGTAGAAGTTCTTCTCAGCAGAGAAACGGAACCCGTGTACCGTCCAGACAGCATTGGAAGTGGCGTTCCAGAAGACAAGTGCGCTGAGGAGAAAGAAAGATTGCAAAGTCGTCGACGAATAAAGACGGCGTTATCTCTGCGAACACTCAGTGTGGAATTAATAGCAATGGCAAACAGTGTGACCCTAAGTACCGAGCTCTGAGGTACTCAGTTCTCCTAAATAAAACAGAACCCAAGCGTATATTATAACCCAGTCTTTTATGAACTCCTGAATAAAAAATTACATCCGACCATGTATATGCCATTCATGAAGCGTACGTAGGATACTGCTTCTCCAGTAGGTATCACAGGCTTTCTCCAGATCAAAGAAGACAGCGATTGTTTGGCACTTCGTAACAAAATCATTCATAAAATGGGTGGAAAGAGACACCAGAATGTCAACAGAAGAGCGATGACGACGAAAACCGCACTGGACATTCGTCAAAAGGTGCTGCGATTCTAACCACCACATGAAACCCCCGTTAATCATGTGTTCCATCACCTTGCATACTGGTGAGGGAATTCGGACGGTAACTGGAAGATGTAGGTCCTTTCCAGATTTTGGTATAGAAATGAAGGTGGCCACTTGCCAGGCGCATGGAAACGTGCTGTCACAACAAATACGATTAAAAATCTGGAGCAAAAAAAGCCTTGTCCTCCGCTGATAAATGCTGCAACATATATACCATCTGGCTTCGAAGCGCAATGCAAGAAGTAGTAGCAAGCGCATGCTCCAATTCCCTGGCTGAAAATGGGACATTATAACACTTTGTCGGAGACAAGAGAGAATCCTTTCGACTCCACTTGCACCTTAATTGTTCGAAAGGCTGGAAGATAATTATCGGAGCTCAAATATCAGCGAAAGTACGCCCTAATGTATTTGCAATGTCTGTAGGAGTATCAAGGATACGTTATTGTACCTTGAGACCAGGTATAGGCGAAAACCCAGGTTTACCTGCAACGCGGTGTAGCTTATCCCAGACGAAAGACGAAGGCATTGAGCGGTTAAAAGAGGCCAAAGCAATCCAAGACCCCTTTTTGCTATCCTTTAGTACCCGACATTTGGCGCGCAGCTGTTTATAACTAATCATATTTTCTAACATAGGGTGGCGCCGAAAAACCCTCAAAGCACCTCGGCGTGTACACAATGCGTCTCGGCAGTCATCGGTTCACCAAGGAACGGAAAAGCGTCTAGATCAGCCGAAGCGATAGTAGCAGATGGAGGTACGTAAATATTACAGGTAGTAAATCTAATGGCAGAAAAAGAAATGGTAGCAATACGAGACGGTGGAGAACTATATACCTCATCTCTGATTAAGAGTAAAACTCCGCCATGCGCGGGAGTGCCATCTTCCGATGGAAGGTCATATAATACCGAAGAAAATTCGCGGAGTGAAAGGAATCTTGTGGTCGAAGCTTTGTCTCTTGGAGACATACAATTGGAGAGTCAGTCGACCGTAAAAGCAGCTCCAGTTCAGGTCGGCTACGTACATTCCACGATAGGATAGCTATTGTAAATATAAAAGGAAAAGCTTATTATGAGAGAATGTAGGCTTTCACGACCGGAGTCATAGATTTAACTACAATTTTCTTCCGGGTTGTTGTGCCGTGGTCTGCTGGAGAAGAGAATTCCAGACATTTCGTCCGCAACTACGTCGGACATCTTCGATGGCGTGGACTTAAAAGTCTGGAATTCTCTTCTCCAGCAAACCACGGCACAACACCCTGGAAGAAAATTGTAGTTACATCGATAAGCCTATCCCTTCACGAGTCCTACTTTTTCACCGGTGCAGAATGAATCAGCCATACTTGCTTTAGAAGCGAAGGACTAGGTGGTTTAACAGGAGCATGACATCCTGCTCCATAACATACCCAGAGGGAGGGGTCTCCTGCTGAGAAGAGTCAACCGATTGCACCGCCTGGAAACGGTTGGAAGTGGAGAGAGGCGGTGATGATTTTCTGCGGCAACTCAACCCTATTAAAGGTGAGGAATAGAATACGTGTGGGTACCTCCGTATCTTTCCTCGCCTGCACTTGATAAACTGATGTAACATTTTGTTCCGCCAAATAGTCCTGAATTTCTGAATCTGTCATGCTGTCGAGCACAGAGGTGATAATGACTCCTTGGGATGAATTCAGGGTGCGATGCTGTTCGACATGGATCGGGTATCCGTGGAGTATGATGGCCTTAAGTAGTGCATGATTTTACAGAGCCAGAGATACTACCCAAACCATTCTGGATTATAAAAGGGTTTTAATGGATAAAGAACCAACCTTCCTCAGTTCTATTAAAAACTAGGAAACAGGGGAATGGTACCTCAGTTACCTCTTTTACGTCCGTCCATTCTTTTGTTTGGTATTTTGATGAAAATTTTCTTGCATCATAGCGAGTTTATCCTCCACCATTGCAACTATCCCCAATGGCAGGTTTAGGTGAGTTTTGCTAGCCTGAACAAAAGTTATCTCAGGGTCACACCTCCCAGAGTATAGACAGAGGGACTCTACTGCCTTCAGGAAGGTAACAGCACATGCAATGGCCCCTCCTTGGGCCTGGAGCGCTTCTGCCTTACCTAGTGCTGGGAGTTACACCACCTTTTACCATGTCAAACATGGGGACATTCATCAGACTAAGAACAGGGAGGTAAGAACAATAAAAAGTAAAACAATAAAAAGTAAAGTAAAAGTAGGCAAAATTAAAATGGTCAACCATGCTAAGTATAGATCTGTGGGAGCAGCTCTCCTGCCTTGAGGTTGCTATATCAGGTACCCAAAAAGTGGGCTCCTAAGAGATGGGCTGCACTTCAAACATTTATATTTGAATTAATGCTAAAGTTTATGAGCAAATTTTAAGCTAGTACAATTTGTGTACACCTTCCTGGACTCACTGTAATGCGACTATGGCTTAAAATTATAGGAGCACTCCATCTATCACCTTAATACAATATGATGCATATTTTTCTTACAAATTTTTTCTTTGAATTTGGGACCAAAAGGCAGGAAGATTATGCAACTAATGGCCCTAGTAAATTAACGAGTACATTTCAATAACTATTTATAACCTTATCTCACAAGAGAAGTATCTTGTATTCATGCCAAAATCTATTTTAAAATGTTGGTCATTGAATGGATGTGATATAAAGAAGTCATATACAAAAATTTAACTACCAATATGAAATGCAAGTAACAAATTAAAGTTCAAATCTAGAGAAGAATAAAATAATATGTGGTACAGCTGAACACCTCAACTTTTATTTATTCTAAAAAATAAATACTGCGAATTGCTCATGTTTCCAACTCAGTTAGGAAGATCAAGATGATCCTACCCAAACACAGATTACTATTGGTGTCTTCCTGAAGGAGAGAGCTCAGTTTCAAGACAATGGAACTGAAACTGGCAACTAATTTTTTGCATATGACCTTAAAGCACATACGTTTTGATTTTTTTTTATTCTAGGTTTCAGTATAATCATATTTATATCTTTCCTATCAGTTTCATTTTAAAAACTCCTGAATATATGAAACAACTTCTATTATTTTAAATTAAGTATTTAGCCTGTGCCTCTTTTATTGTCATTTGTCTTAATTACCAAACGTGTCAAAAATTTCTTCTTTCTCTATTCTCGTTGAGAAGAGACAGTCTGGAGTGATGTTGCAACCAGCATGGCCTGTCCATGGTGGTTGTTTTTCTGAATGTCGTTCTTCATCTGCCACGAAAATATTGAGGATGATGGTAAATCTCTCTTGATAATGTTCTGGTTCTCCTAAATCATCCAGCTCTGATCTGAAACATAAGGTGCTTTCACTTAGAAAGCTCTTCAATTTACTAGCATGAAAACTAAATTGAATATGAAGACTACTCTATTTGAATGTATATTTTCATTTTTATACTTAAATAGGTTGTTGAGAATGTTAAGACATAGACTAATGAATGGGAGGTCTGCAGTTTGATTTCTAGCACGACCATCCTCTCTGATTGAGGTTTTATTATTCCCCAGATTTTCCTCAGTTGTCATCAATGACAAAAACTGGGGTGCATTCTAAACTTATGCCTGGAATACTTCCTTCTCAAAATTCCTTTCCCAGTTTTTCATTTCATCTTATACACCTTGTGTGTTGAGGGCCTGTGAAGCCAGGGTATTAAAAATGGGCATTAAACATCAATCCAAACAAATCAAACAAAAAGCTGTTAATTTTTAATTTTTCTAACTATTAACCAAACAATAATTGTTTATCTATAATGCATTTTCTTTTAAATAAAGAGTTCAAACAAAGTTAAGATTTTTTGTGGGCTAGCCAATTTATGTTTGCTGAAACAGACTTTCATTCTCTTCAATAAAGCACTAAAAATGTAAGGCAAAATAAAACATATTGAAGGTATTATGGGAAACAGTATACAAAGTATCCTGTAACACTAGATTAGCTAAAAATGAACTTTGACTATGACACAAATCCACTGTACCTTATTGTTAGTATCTCATTTATTCACACATACGAACTCTCATATATCATACTCCCTTGACTTGTGATCTTGTATTTTAAAATTATTTCTTATTAAATGTGTGGTTTTCCAATGACACCAGAAAGTGGTCATTAAACCAAGCATTTCAATATTATGTTTTTAATGTCTCTGTAATCATTTTGTTGTAATGCAACACATTGACTTAAATGTGCCTTATCCTTTAGATAGTTTGAACATAACATAATTGTTTGAATCTAATATAGTAAATAGTTAAATGTTTTGCCAGCAATTCATGTTCTGTGTTCAACCTAAAAGTTGTTATAGCCTGTTTTCTTGATTTCTTCCAAGTATTATTCCATAATACATCACGTTTTGCTTAATTTCTAATTACTCTTTTCTCATTGATTCACTCAATTTTCTTTTAATTAACATTTTTAGAGAGTCTCAGAGCATTTTAGAGTTAGTGCATCTTGGTTCCCTTTTTAGTAAATTCCAAAGGAATGAAGCTATTGTGGTCAGCACTGTGAGAAATTTGCTTATTTTTTTGGCTATTCTATTTTCTTTAGCAATCTGAAGGAATGTAATCTACTGAGGTTGTACCAATGGAAAGTTTTTTTTTTACTAATCTATCCAAATCTGCATCAATTGTATCTAACTAGGTACCTACAATTAAAAAAAATAATAAAATATTTCGAAAATATGCATATGCACACGCATACATACATACATAGTAAATGTTGACTTTTCAAGCTTTTATCCCTTTTCTTCTTATCCGGTTATTGTTATTTTGGTTATATACTATATATGTATGTCTGTTCTCTCTCTAGCAGTCGCAAATTTTGTTTTTCCTCAATGAAACTCAGCACATAACCATCAACTAACAAATGATTCGTCAAGTTTGTTATACCACTAAAATTGGGCCATTGGGAGTGGGACTAAACTAAACTAATCCCCGTGGGGTTAAACTAAAGCAAAAATGTTTAAAACAAATTGAAAAATCGCTTTAGCAGCCGCATTTAGCAGCCGCATTCTCAACAAAACTCAGTAAATTTCTTTAAAATAAATTGATAAAAACATTTTCCAAAAATCAGGGCAATCAGTGATTAGAAGTAGGGGCATACATGAAAAATTACAAATCGCTCTAGTGGCTACAATTTTAAATGTGGGGAACTCGGTATATGTCATGGGAATAAAACAAGAACAATGGTTTCGAACAATCATTGCATCAGATTATTAGAAAGGGGGAGTTAACTAAAACCCAAAATTTAAAACTCACTCTAGCGCCATTAATACTTGTTTTTTCACAATGACTCTATATATAGCATTTAAATAAAATAAAAAATATAAATTAAAAAAAAAAAACACAAACACACACATCCAAAATCAAACTCGGCATACACCATTTAAATCAAATAAAATATTTTCTGAAAATCAGTGAAATTAGATTATTAGGAACTACCTGAAAAAAATATGGGGCTTAAAGCAAAATTTAAATTTTTTTAAAGGAAACTTGATGTATACATTGAAATAAAATAAGAAAAATAGTTTCCAAAAATCAGTGAAATCAGACTTTTAATGAGGGGGGTTGCCTGAAACCCCAAAATTTAAATATTACTCTTAACTCCATTAATATTTGTTTGGTTTTTTTTTTTTTTTTTTTTTTTTTGCAATGAAATGTTTGCATGTACCATTTAAATAAAATAAAAAATATAGTTTCTGAAAATCAGGGTAATCAGGCCATTAGAAGTGGAGGTTACTTGAAACCTAACATTTAAAAATCACTCTAGCAGCATCAATATTTGTTTTTTCACAACTCAGCATATGTCATTTAAACCAAATAATACAAAATATTTTCTGAAAATCAGTGAAATCAGATTATTAGGATTGGGGGTTTACCTGAAAAATGAGTAGAGAGAGAGAGTAAAGAGAAATTTAAAAATTGCATTAGCAGCCACTTTTTTTAAAGGAAACTCAGTATATGCCTAACTATTCAGAGGGGGGGGGGGGTTATTACCTGAAACCAAAAATTTAAAAATCACTCTAGTGGCATTATAATTTGTTTCTCTGCAACAAAAATTTGTATATAGCATTTAAATAAAATAAGAAAAATAGTTTCTGAACATTTAAAATTGCTCTGGTAGTACCAATATTTTTCTTCACAACAAAACATTTCACACACTATGTAAATAGAATAAGTAAAACAGTTCCTGAAAATCAAGGAAATTGGGCCATTGGGGGAGGGGGGGGGGTATACCTGAAAGTCAAAATTTAAAAATTGCTCTAACTGCAGCAATATTTGTTTCTTCACAACAAAATTCGGGATACACGATTTAAGTAAATAAGAAAAATAGTTTCTGAAAACTAGAGAAATTGAACTATTAGGAGTAAATGTATATTTAAAAAGTTTTTTTGCATTTAATTTTCTCTATATTGTTTTAAAATAAAATGAGAAATTAATTCAGCATGTAAACTGTATTTATACATTTTTAATACTATAACATTTAAATTAAATTTCAAAGTCAGCGAAAATCAATGAAACTTTCAATTGTTCTTTGCTGTATATTTGCTTTTAAATAGTAACATGTTTTTGTTTTATTGAAACATATGAACATCATGTTCTTAAATACACAATGTAACTGGAAACTTTCTGTTATTTTTCTCTATTTTAGTGAATGTAAAGATATCAAGGGGTTCATAAACATGGTTACATTTAAATATATTTAAAAGTACCCATATAATATAATTTTGCCTATCAGTAGTCACAAATTTCATTTAATTAATAGTAAAGCATTAATTCTTGTGATCAAATTTAAATTATTATTATTATTATTATTATTATTATTATTATTATTATTATTATTATTATTAAAAATGTGATCTCTCTTTAATAATTGCCAGAATTCTTATTTTGTTTCCCTAATATCACACAATAAGGCCTTATTTTGGATTTTATATTAATTTTTATTAAGTTATTCAACTCAATGAGGAATTCGCTTAGTTTATGGACTGCATGAGACTTTTTCTACATATGCTACTTCATTCCTGCAGAGTCCTACATGTGACAAATTCAGGAATTTTGTTAATTTTTTTTTTATTTTTTATATTGCCACTGTAGAGGTCAATTTATTTTTTGTGTTGCAAGTTTCAAATTTACCAAAATGCCAGTTATAACGCTAAGGGGAACTCGAATGTTTCCTCCATTTTTTTTCCCTGCCTTTTTATTTCATTTTATGGAGGCTCTTTAACATCTCAGGCCATCAGTGTCCCATTCAATTCAGGGCATGAAATGGCCAACAGAGACCTCTTTTTTCAGGCTTGAGTTTTTTTTTCATGTCGTAAATGTACAACATGGGACCCACGGGTATACTTCCCTTCCAAAGAAAGCCATACTTAGGATTTTACACCCGAAAAAATCCATTGATTCTGACTGGGTTTGAGCCTGCGATCTTGGGTTTAGGAGACAAGTATGGTTACTACTACACCACCTGGATCGGCTAGTTGCTCCTAATTCAATATCATTTTATTGCTTCCTAATTATTTCCATGAGTACATAGCTTACATTATGTTCAGCCCCTGCACTTTCTCTATAAATACTGTAACTATCAGTACAGATATGTAACTATTAATTTTGTGGGTGTCTATAATCAACTATTCAATGCTAATATTTTAGTATTTAAACTGGAGAACCAGTTTATATATTTATATATATAGTGCTACACTTTAAATACTAAAATGCTAATATATATATTATTCCTATAAGATCTAGATTTTGGTAATAGGTCAGATATTCAAGGGCATTTTGCAATATTAGATCTTGAAGTTGTAATTCAATTTAGATTCTCATAATTCATTATTTGAACAGGATCTAATTGCATTTTCCTAGTTCCTAAAATGGTACTTTATTTAGCCATTGGTATTTGGATTAGATTGCATATTATTCTTAAAATAAATTTTAAGAATGGAATGTTAAAAGTGTTAACATGATTTTAACTATTTTTTACTTTTAATCTAACTAAGATCTGGTAAGCAGTTTATAATGTTCAGAAGGGTGATTTGGGTATCTCAATATCTTTTCAAAAGTATCCAGGTTTGTCTCACAGTGGAGAGCAGGTACTTCAAGATTTATGATGATAATTAGTACAATACTAATTACTTTTTACTTATAATAAATAAAAAGGGGAGCAGCACTATGAGTACAGAGTGCATAACATGATTTCCCTCAGCAGGTGGTGAAGTCATTACACAGTCATGGCGGAATGAGATATCTGTACTTTATATACAATTTTTATTGGATATTGGACCATCTCTTATATTTAATGTTGAAAGAGAGAACAATAATTTTGTTTTCTCCTGATAAATTCTTGAAAAATTCTAATCACCACATCAAAGCATTCTAACAGTGGCAATAGTGCCATTATCATAACCAGTTTATGAAATATGCAATTATTAGATTCTGTACAATCTTGTGAGAAAATTAAAACAAAAAGGAGGGGATATTATCAAAAACTCTCATAAACAGTTTAAATTGATAAAAAGTTAGATCAACAATCACTTGAAATGGGTCACCTTTATCTACAGAGTTACAGAAGACCAACTGTTTTAATATTTTGACAATTATTTTCAAAATTAATTAGCACTTATTAACAGATGGATCAAGCTAATGGTTTTGCATGAAGTTTTGACAGCTTCTTAAAACAATTCCATGTTAAAACTAAACAAGTAAGCATTTATATTCAAATGTAAATTGGAACTTGCACAATGGCACAATTTACATTTAAGTAATAAATAGGCCTTCGAGCCGTAGGAACACTGACCCGCATTAATTCGTTTTGCGACGACAATAAGATGGAATACACAAACAATAACCTAAATAACTTCAATTGCAATTTTAATAACTTAAAAAAGGACATTAAAGAGTATATAAAATTAAAAGAAAAAAGCCGACTACTTTCTGCAGATATTCATTTTTTAAACCGCTGCCTTAAACAAAAAGTGTATCCAAAGTTCGTCCGAAAAATCGTTAAACGTAACCACAACAGTCGCGAGCAGTTAGCTGCCGAGAAAAAAGTTATTCAAATAGAAAAGTCAAAACATTATACTAAAATGGCAAATATTGATCTTAAACTACACGGAAAACACTTACAGATTTCAAAGAGGTTAGGTTACATAATATGGGATAATTTAATTAGAACAGCCTTAGAACATATACAATTTCGAGTAAACAAAAAAGTCAGCAATCAAAAAAGAAAATTTAGTAAGCTTTATCATGAACCAAAGAAAACTCCAAACCCTAAGCAGAATTATGTAGAAAATCTATCTAATGAAAATTTCAAAAAAGAAGAATTAGCATTTCTAAATAAAGGCTTAAAAACTTGTGTACAATACTCCACTAAACTAGAGGATTATTTGGTAGATTTTGGCCATTGAAGGTTTGAAGAACAAAGAAAAAGAAATAGTTAGAATTAAATCAGAAAAAGTTTTTAACTGTTTTATACATAATAATTTACTTACGAATGTAAATTTTTGTAATCTATTTTCTTGCAATGCAATACAATTACTTATTGCTTATGGGGATATACTAGCTCCTTGTGCTTGTTAAAAAAACCTCCTAAATCGAATACAAAAGACAAAATTCTGCTAGGAGAACAATCAGGCATTTTTATAAAATCAGTTGCTAAGACTGCAATTTGAAATACATAGGCAAAACTAAAAGAAACATTAACCTAAGTTTAAGGCATACATGAGAAATGTAAAATATAAACATATGGAAAAATCAGTAATAGCATACCTGACAAAAAAAACAAAAAACAAAAAAAAAAAAAACCAGAAATTCCAAAATGAACCTAAACTCTTAAAAGATCTTCAAAAACCCATAGAATTAACAGTGTGGTAAAATATATTCATGAACAAAAACCGAGATCTATATCTATGGTAGTTGTAATGAAAAGATAAATGCTTGTAAAAAAAAAAAATAATAATACACTGATTGAAAAAATACATAGAATAATTAAGTAAACCCCTAGTATGTGAATAAATCATTATATGATACCAAAATATATTAACCCATAGCCAACAATCATCATGCATCCTAAACTTAGGTATTCGTTTTTTACACTAAACTCCACTGCATTTGTTTATTCAATTCTAAATAATATTTGCATCTTTAAAAATCTTCTGGAATTTTTGTGTGCCCATTGGTGGAATGTGAATTTCTTACATATACATGATCTCCTTTGTAGCCTTTTAGTGTGGTGATGTCTTATTTGTTTTTGCTTTTTGAATTATTTATTTTGTTGTTAGTGAAATTTGAGTAATTTCCTCATAAAGAGTAAGTGAGCTGTAAGGCATGTAACCTTGTAAGGACAAAATTTTGGCAATTTTGTAGCAGAATGTGCTGATGTATGACTGACCCTTGCTTGTTGTGGTAACTGCATGAGATTATTTGTTCTAATCAAGCAGCAATATTATTCAGTTTTCTTCTGTTAACACATGATATTTGTTTCTTATTTTCTTGTCCAACACTGATTCTCTTATGGTGAATTAAAGCACTATTTTACACACTGTAGAGCTGGCAAATGGATGAACCCAGGAAAATGTCCTTGAAATTTTGCACAAGACTGAGCAGCTCATTCATTTCTTAAAAAGTTACAGCTAATGAAAATGCATTGTTATGTGTTATAACTTTGAACCATGGCAAACAAAGAAATGAAATGCAATAACATAGTAACTCCTCACGTTCCAAATCTAAACATACACTAACTCCTTATCAACAGCAATACGCACCCTTGACTGTTGATGGTGCAGTTATATGTGCATAAACATATTGTACATTTTTGAAGAAAATCTGACAAATAGTTCAGCAATATTTCAAAATGTACTACTTTATGTGAAATATAGTATAACATCAGTATCATATCCACTTGAGGAAATGTGGCCAAGAGCTCTTCTTCAGAATTCTATTTCTGCCTTCTTAGTGATATTAATAACCAGAGGTTGCCAAAGCCAAGCCAAATTAGATTTGCAACCTGCATCACCTCATTTCTAAGTGGTGGACTGCAATCCAGAGTTGTCATAATCTCTGCCAAAATAGTATATAGTAATAATATTTATACTTATTAAAATTAAATTGGAACTTACACGGTGAAGCCCATCATATAATTGACATTATTATATGATTTAGTGGAACTACACACTCTTAAAGTAAGTGAAGCATTAAGAGTGTGTAGTGCAACTAATAATATCGATATTTATACTAATTAAAATGTAAATTGGAACTTGCACAGTGAAGCTAATCATATAAATTGAATTTTAGCCTGACTGCTGATGATGAGAACTAAATGTTCTTGAAACCGGTTCCGTACATTATGACAAGTAAGTGAAGCATTAAGAGTGTATAGTTCAACTAAATCATACAATGATATGAATTAAATATTTATACTGTTTACAAATATAACAGAAATAATACAATAAATAATTTAAAATCAAAGGAACACAATATATTCCATTGATTAACCCACAACTTCATTGCTGTGATGCCATCTTAGTACAACTTGGATATGACTCGGCAAAGCAATTTTTTATATAAATGTTTGTTTTCTAGCATGCTGTTCTTAATTTAAGCTTCATTACAATGATGTAATTCTATGTTAATCATTGTTTTCATCAAATTTTACATGACCAATAATTAGCATATTATTACAAGTATACTTTATGAATTAGGATTTATGCATCCAATGTTGTATTGAACAACAATAACAACTATAAATGACTGGCCTGGCTGCAATCACTGTTAAGGAAAAGTTACTGTCAATGCCAGATAATTTAATTGCCAGCAGACTACAACTTCATTTGCACCATCATTATTTTATTGCATTTCTCATACTGAAGATCTATATCTATGGTAGTTGTAATGAAAAGATAAATGCTTGTAAAATAAAAAAAATAAAAAAAAAATACATTGATTGAAAAAATACATAGAATAATTAAGTAAACCCCTAGTATGTGAATAAATCATTATATGATACCAAATTTTTTAACCCATAGCCAACAATCATCATGCATCCTAAACTTAGGTATTCATTTTTTACACTAAACTCCACTTACTTACATTAAAGTAAGATGCATTTTGGGAGAATTTCTCCCATCTTCAGTCATTGAAGTGAGCAATTGAAGATAGGAGAGATTATTTTGAAACGCATCTTACTTTTATGTAAGTATGTGGAGTTTAGTGTAAAAAATGAATACCTAAGTGGTAATGAATATATTACCACATTGTCAACAGCTTTGTACGTATAATATTTAACTATCATGCAGCTTATCACCATAATCATTAACTTACAAGGCTTTAAGGCCCAGGCTGGACCCTGACAGATCATAAGAACCATTTGAATTAACTTACACTTACCATCTACAGTAGTCAGAAGGAAAGGTTGTTAGAGAATCACTTTAAGTCACAATATTATAAATGTAATATTCTAATACACATAGAGGTAACCTCAAATAACTTACTTGACAAATTTTAAAGTGGTTTCCTCTTCTGCAATAAAACCTGTATGGAACTGCAGCTGAGCAATCTTAATTCCAGTTGGTCGTCCTGATGACATTACCCCACCCAATGTGTTTCTTGCATGATAAGCTACTAGAGTTACATCTCCTAGCACAGTAACATTGATGGGAAGAGTTACCTGAAACATACCCTGAAACTCATCATTATCTGTTAGTTTAAATGCTTACATCAGGCATATAACAGAACAATGCATTTATAAGATTTTGGTTCATGCCATAACATAATATAACAGTAGCTTACTTCACTTTTTTTTCTCTTATCTTACCTTAAGCCCAGCTGCAAATCTTTCAGGTATTCAATAATTCTTTATACATTTAAATTGTCTTAAATTCTCTTCAAATTACAAGTCATTACTTCCAACCCTGTTGCAAATGTTCTCTTCAGAGCGATTGAAAATTGTTCTTTCACAGTTAACTGTGTGATTAAACCTTCTAAAGCTATCTAGAGTTTTGCTTTATATTTCTAAATAATGAAGCTTACCTTCCCTTCAGTAATATTAAAAAGTCTCATTCTCTCATAATCCTGAAGTGTTGATAGAACTTGATCTTCACCCTGATATACCTCTATGTAGGGACGACATCCATCCCTGCAATATGTTAATGAGGTACAGTAAATGAAACAAAAACCCAGAAACAGTTTTGATAAGGAATCAATGAAATTTCACTAAAGTTAGTAAAAATGTGTGAAATTTAGGGTACTCCTTATAGAAATTGTTTAACTATTTTCACATTTCAATGCAAAAATTCCCACCATTCAAATCCATGCAGGCCCAAAAATGTATACTGTATATAATATAAAAATAATCAGACTGCACATCAGATACCTTTAAAATTTGGTCTTAAATTATTTAACTATTTCTCATTGAATATTGGACCATTGCATATCTAATTTAAAAAAAAAAATCTACTTTCTTATCAAGAACAATTTTCTCTAGCAAAATTTCAGAAAAGTCTGGTTGTTGCATATGGGCACATAAAAAGGCTTTAGGGTGTGCTATGTTTTCCCATCACACTAGATGTGAGTGTTATGAATTACTATTGTAGTCAATAACTTGGAAGCACCTGATATGGAAGAGTGTGGCAATGTTGAACACTAGGTCATTAAAATGTAAAATTTCAATGACAAACCATTTTAAATTAAAAGTTCTTGTGTATACTGGAAACTTAGATGTGAAAGTGACATTCTTACAAGATTTATGTCTGCCCAAACAATGTTTGATACTGGAGAATTACATCTTCAGCAAAACTGTTGTTTTTATCAAAATAGGTGCATTAGTTTTTCATTATCTTAAATTATTGTAGTATGTCAGAATGTTTTATGTAAATATATCATAAATTTAACTTAATGTAATAAGTTTAAACAAATGACTAATCATGAATGTACCTAGCATACTACTAAACCAACTGCCAAGGGTGGCTGAGGTCGTTAAGGTGCAGACTTGTGAGCAGGAGGTCTGGGGTTTGAATTCCATCAGAACTGTCCTCCCTGACTGAGGTTTTTTCAAGTTTTCCTCAGTCCTTATAAATGGCATATGCTGGGGGGGGTTACCATAAACTTAGGCCTGGAATGTTTCCTTCCTTTAAAAAAAATCCTTTCCCAATATACCATTTCATCTCATGTATCATCAATGTCCATTGCCTGTGGTGCCTCAGTAGTAAAAATGGGTGTTATACACTATTAAAAAAAAATAATAATAATACTAACTCCATTACATTTTTATGATACAGGCGTTTATTAACTGTAACTACTTTGATGAGAAAATAAATGTTAAAAAACTATTTGTAAGTGAATGTAAATCAAATGTGCATTAATTAGCTTGATAGGAATTTTTACAAAGTTTCTCGAATGGACTAATGACTTTTTAGTTTAACTTGCATTTAATAGTTGTAACTAAATATATATGCACTGTTTTGATTACATTTTCACCAATGCGACACTATAATACATCTGGCTTTGCATTAGAAATTTTGTTTTGAAAGGCTTATGCAGAGGAAGCAAAAATTACCATTTCTGAAATTAAGGTGAATAATTTCACCCAAAAGTAAGTAAATAACTGCTATAGTTATTTTTTAAACAATCACAAACTGAGCTTATAACATTAACCAAGAGCAGTAAAGCAGTAGTATCTTACACTGAATGAAAATTTTCCTAAAAGTTTTAAATGTAATTTTTCTTTAAAAGAAAGGTAAAAACTTTGGAATGGTGAATTTCAGTAATTGCTTGGCCACAGGGCATTTTTTATTTTATACTTGATTAAACCTCTCTTATCTTCAGTCATTTTCAAAATAGAAACTTCTTGTTTAAATTAATCCATAAATATTTACTTACAATTAGATGCTTTTTTCAAGCCTATTTTACAACCAAAATGCAGTGGGGTCTAATGAGCACACATTTTATAAAATGGTTGGGGAATAGGAGAAATAATGTTGAGCTGCAAGCTTTCTTCAGTTAACAGTTAAACACAAAACAAAGGAAAGGAATAGTCAGTTTCTGTCAAGTGTTGATCTGTTACACTGACAGGCTCTTCAGTTTTGTCAGTGCAATGTGTACATACAGAGGTGTTAGTCAAAAGTCAATGAGCATCCAGAGAGCATTATACTATACAGTTTAAACAAAAGCATAATGCCACTTTAAGCTGCACCAAAAATATATCAGCCTTTACTGATGATGTGAATGTACACACTACTCAAATGTGGTACATGAAGTTCCAGAAAGGTGATGAACATATCGAGGATGCCCTACAGTCAGTAAGACAACAACTTGGAGATGAGGTTCTGCTCCTGCCTATAGATTGGTGTATGGATAATTGGTATAATTGCATCACAAAGTTCCTCATGCACTGATATTGGTTAAGAATATGGTTTAAGCTGATGCCTATTATTCCTTGCTGTTTCATCTGCAAAAGAACAATTTCTTGATAGATTTCTAGCATGTGATGAGAAGTTAATTCATAAAATAATCTGAAATGGTAACCTGTCTTGGATAATATCTTATGAACCAGACCCAAAAAGACAAAACTACAACTCATATCAAAGAAGGATAAGCATGTGTTTAGTGGACTTTATGGAATATTGTGCATTGTTAACTGATACCAGATGGCCAAATAATCAATGCAGTTCTATGTTCTGAGCAGGTGCAACAAATTCAAAATTATGAGATTTAACTTGTGAATTAAATAAAAATGTATATTAATCTGTTGCACATAACAAAAACTAAATTCACTAAGCTGTCTCATGATATCATCTGGCTTGGTGCAAACGGTGCACCTACCATATTCCTCACATTACATCAACAGATTTCATCATTTGTTCCTTTCACTGGACAACTATAGCATAATGCACAAAATGTTACATCATTTAATTATCTTATTAAAGCTATACTATTTCAGTATCAGTTTTGAAATTTTGTGTATAAATTCTTAAGTTATGGAAATCATGCTAGATACACATTAGTTTGAACAATGGCCAAAGGAAGATTGACTGCTGTGCAGAAGTTGAAGGTCATATGACCTCCCCCCCTTTTTTTTTTGCAAAAACAGAGAATTGCAGTGACTCCGGGACATTTTCATGCATTGTTGGTTCCCTGCAAATAGACAATATATACAATGTTCCATCAATTTGAAAGTGATGGTTCTATGTTGGAGAATAAGTGGCCATGTGCTAGCATTGCTCTCACTCTAGATACCAATGCAGCTATGTGAGCGGTTTTGACTTGAAGTTCAAGAAAATGAAAACTTTAATCAGACCTTGACTTGCTTTTTATAAGATGACTTGACACATAAGTTTACAGCAAGAGATAAGGAGCAGAGACTACAGTTTGCATTTGAAAAATAAAATCAAGTTTTATTTAAGGATGCTCTTTAGCATCTTTGGTTATTAACATTCCATTTAATTCAGGGCATTAAATAGTCAATAAATTTTGGTCAGAGGGCTCTTCTTTCTGGCTTGATGTTCTTTAAAGTGCTGTAAATCTGCAAAATGCAACCAACAGTGGAAGCTATACTTAGTTTACTTCAAATCATGTATACACATTCTTACACTACCTCCATTTTTTTCACTTACTCTTAAGTAAGATGCATTTCGGGAGAATCTCTCCCATCTTCAGTTGCTGACTGAACCTCTGCTATTTGAAAATATGGCTGGACAAACTGCTGTTCCTGTGGTGGTCTCTGTTGGTTGAAGTAGGAAGTCGCTGAGCTCGTCTATGGGAGGAAACTTGAAATTCATTAGGCTTTGTTTATTTTTCAATATGAAAATTCTTTCCCAAGTGGACAACTCCAAAGGGCTATGAAGATGTTTTAACAGCTTTATTCCCGGTTTTATTTCATGATTTTTGGTCCAAAAGTGAGCTGCCACTGCTGATTTATCTACCTGTTTAAATCGAATGTTTCTAAAATGTTCTTTCTTTCTAATTTCCAAATTTCTTTTTGTTTTTCCTATGTAGCTCTGTTCACAATCTGCACATTTTATTTCATAAATTTCTGATTTTTGTTCTGGTGGTATGGGGTCTTTTAGAGTGCAACCTAACAAATTCTTGATGTTGTATCTGTTCCTTGGGGCTAAAATTATTCCATGTTCTTTGAAGATTTTTTTTGAACTTGTTGTGGTAAATTGGATGGTATGTGAAACTTTTGAATTTGAATTCTTCTTTTATATTTTTCAATGTGGAAACTTCCCTTATCTCTTTTTGTCTTTTTGATTTTTTGATAATTTTTATCACCGTGTCCTTGTTGAAACCATTCTTTATAGCTGTCTGTATTATTTGTTTATATTCCATTTTGTATTCTGCTTTTGTGAGTGGAACTACAGAAGGACATTAAAGAACTAAAAGAAAAACCAGTAATGTACATAAAAGCAGATAAAGGTAACAAAATGGCCATTTTAGACAAAAATGAATACATAAATAGGGTTGAAAATATGCTAAAAGGAAAAGATTACAAACCAATTGAAAAGAATCCTCTCAGAAAATGCAATAAAATGTTATACAAAACATTAAAAGATGTAAAAACACTATCCACTACTGTAAAACAGAATATCACACAGAGTAATCCAGTACTACCCAGGCTATATGCACTACCGAAGTTACATAAAAATGATAACAGTATGAGACCAATAATAAACAATATCAATTCACCCACATACCAGGTAGCAAAGAAATTGACCAAAATCTTCAATTCTTTTAAGAGATTCCAAACTTTGAGCATTAAAAATTCAGTTGACCTAGTTAAAAAACTTGAAAATAGCAGAATTGCACCTGGAGATATAATGGTTTCATTTGATGTAAAAGCCTTATTCCCAAGCATACCTACAGAGAAACTCATGTTTATACTAAAGAAATGGTTAACAACAATAAATTTAAAAACAAAAGAAATAGAAGACTTAGTAAAACTTACTAATATTTGCATTCAACAAAACTACTTTAGCTTCAACAACAAATATTACCAACAAGTTTCAGGCCTGGCTATGGGAAACCCTTTGTCACCTTTTCTAGCAGAATTATTCATGAGCTCATTTGAAATACACATCACAAAAGCCTTCCCTTTAATTTTCAAGTCATGGTATAGGTATGTGGATGACATTTTTGCAATAGTACCAAAGAAACTGTCAACAGATGCCCTGAAACTTCTTAATTTGCAACATAAATCCATACAATTTACTATAGAAGAAGAAAGAAATGGGTGGTTACCATTTTTAGATTTGAAAATTATAAGAAATGGAGATGGTTTAAATTTTGGAATTCACAGAAAAGAAACACATACAGAAAACTACATTAAAAATAAGAGTTACAACCCCATCCCACATAAATATGCAATTTTTTACAGTTTGGCACACAGATTGATGAATATTCCACTCACAAAAGCAGAATACAAAATGGAATATAAACAAATAATACAGACAGCTATAAAGAATGGTTTCAACAAGGACACGGTGATAAAAATTATCAAAAAATCAAAAAGACAAAAAGAGATAAGGAAAGTTTCCACATTGAAAAATATAAAAGAAGAATTCAAATTCAAAAGTTTCACATACCATCCAATTTACCACAACAAGTTCAAAAAAATCTTCAAAGAACATGGAATAATTTTAGCCCCAAGGAACAGATACAACATCAAGAATTTGTTAGGTTGCACTCTAAAAGACCCCATACCACCAGAACAAAAATCAGGAATTTATGAAATAAAATGTGCAGATTGTGAACAGAGCTACATAGGAAAAACAAAAAGAAATTTGGAAATTAGAAGGAAAGAACATTTTAGAAACATTCGATTTAAACAGGTGGATAAATCAGCAGTGGCAGCTCACTTTTGGACCAAAAATCATGAAATAAAACCGGGAATAAAGCTGTTAAAACATCTTCATAGCCCTTTGGAGTTGTCCACTTGGGAAAGAATTTTCATATTGAAAAATAAACAAAGCCTAATGAATTTCGAGTTTCCTCCCATAGGCGAGCTCAGCGACTTCCTACTTCAACCAACAGAGGCCACCACAGGAACAGCAGTTTGTCCAGCCATATTTTCAAATAGCAGAGGTTCAGTCAGCAACTGAAGATGGGAGAGATTCTCCCGAAACGCGTCTTACTTAAGAGTAAGTGAAAAAAATGGAGTTAGTGTAAGAATGTGTATACATGATTTGAAGTAGATTGCCACTCCATTGTCAACAGCTTCGTAAGTACAAGACTTAGCTATACTTAGTGTTTTTATACCCTAAAATTTATTGATCCTGGCCAGGTTTGAGTCTGCGACCTTTGGTTTATGAGGCAAGTATGGTTATTACTTGATCACCAGGACTGACAACAATCATGGAAGAGACTATGCTACACAACACTTGATTTTCAGATAAAGCCTTTCTCATGAAAATAGCACCATAAACAAACAGAATGTTTGATTCTGGTGACACAATGTCCTGTAATAATGTTCATGAAAGAAACTTAAGAGAGAAAAAATAATGTGTGGGTAGCAATGTCTAGTGGTTCATTCCTCTTTGATGCCAACATTAACCTGCATGCTACTTAACCTGTTATAAAACAATTTTCTTTTTGGATTCATGGCACCTAGGGAAATATACTGGATGCAAGATGGAGGCATATCTACATGCTGCCAATATTGTGCTTGATTTCATACAGGAGATATTTGGCTTATGTAATGTAAAACAGATTTTCTGAGTGTCATGAAGGTCAGACTCAATTCATGTGACTTATTTCTGTGGGAATTTCTCAAAGAAAGACTGTAACAAAAGCAATCAACAACTATGGTGGAACTCAGTGCCATCATTATTCAGTAAAGTGCTGTGGTATTAGAAGATTTGCATCAAAGATTCATCATCAATGTAAAGATGTGTCTTCAACAAGGCTTGAAGTAAAATGGTGGATAATTGAACATGTTATCTATTAGAGACCCTTTCCATGCTTTGGTGGTTCATTCCATTCAACTTCTGTACTGATCTTGTGGAGCATTACAGTTAAAACAAACTTCTTCACTGTGTTGGTTCAGACACGAAATTAAATGTTATATTTAATAATTTGACCATCAAGTCTACAGGAACAAAGTTGGCAAACATCGACCTGGAAAGATAAACAAAATGGATGACAATAACTTCAATGTATTGGTTCCGACATGAAATTAAATGTTATAGTCATATGCCACTCTGTTATCTTCAAGCATGACAATTTTGAAACTATGGCAATGTGGAAACCATAATAAATGGACTCTTTGCTTCTCATCCAAAGGAGTTCTACCACAATAGAATTCATGGTATTGGCAACTATATTTAAAGCCACATATATCATTTTCATGAATGTATGGCATTTTGAAGAGTCCACTATAACTTTGACAGAGATTTTTTCTGGTTATCTGTATACCATATAAAAACTCATGAACTACCATGTTTTCAATAACAAAAACCTGATGTAGTCATTTTAAAGATGTTTGTGTGGAAGATATAATTCAATATAATATTTTTTTCTTATCAAAGAAATGCATCTCTTATTCATTTTAAATGGCTTAATGTGTTCACTGTTGCCATTAATTCCGTGTGAGGGGCTTGCAAGCTACAGACCATGCTACTCACATATCACATACATGATTGATGGAAGCAGGGATGAGATAACTCTTAACCCTTTGCTAGAACTTTGAGAATTTAGTAAGAGGAAGTTGCTCTTGAAAACACAATAAAATATATTTTTAAATGTTAAATATGAATTATTAAATACTTAATGAAAAAAGTCTTAAAATTTATATTAATAAATATAAGGGCACATACAGGTGAAGTTGTTTTCTTTGCAAGCAAATTTTCTTCTTCCTTTAACAGCATTTGTACTTAACTAACTGTTCAATGAAATTTCTAAATGCTACATGCAGAAAACTGGAATAGAATACAAACTCTTAACACAATTTACACTGAGGATATTTTACATCTGCTCACCTGATTTTTGTGAACAGAGGTATCGGTTGTAGAGTTATTGAGATCAATGTGACTGGCTTGAAGTGAGGTTCTAATGGTGGAATCTGTAAAACATAGTTCATGTACGAGAGGTACCTGCAACAGAAGTATTGGGAATCTTGATTAACTAACCAACTGTTGAAAACAGTTACATTTCTACTGTTGCTGATCTAGCAATTACTCACCTCAACTCAGAAGAGCTTAGTCCTGGAGGCACGCGTTTCACAGCAAACATTTGGGCTGCATCTTCATGTTTACTGAACATATTTACAAACATTAAGAATGCACACACCAGTGTTGCTGAAGTAGCCTTCCCATCCTGTACAAACAATATACACTGTCAAACTAACAGCTATCAAATGCTGTATGTGCAGATCATCAAAGGCAAGGAGCAATACTCACTGTGCAATGTACAATAACTACATTCTTTGGATCTTGTTGCAAAAAATTATACATGTCCCCGCAAAGTGTGTAGAGAGCATGAAGAGGTGGGGCATGGCGTGTTACATTACCAGTAGAAACACCTTGTACCATTCCCCAACCACAGTCTACCACACGCCCTGCACCCAGGCGTCCAGAAGAATAAGAGCGACCAGATACATTATAAATGGCATATCTACCTCCTTGAACAAAAACAAAACTAGGTAATATTATTCAGTTCTTCACCATACAAGCCCAACATGAGCAATATTGAAGTTATTGAAATGTTACCTGGATGTCTGGACTCTAGGAGAGCTCTAACATCATCTGCATGATTACTGCGATATGCAGACTCAAGGCCTTCTGCTGGAAATGGCATGACTGCAAGCCGTGAAGTGATATAGCTGATGTCCAAATCTGACCTTGCAATGCTTCTGCAAAAATTAACAGGCAAGCCGTATACAAATTTTGAAGCTTAATTTTGCATTTTTTACTCTACATGATATTCTGGAAAGAAGAAGAGGGAGATGCCAACAAGAAGCTGTTATGAATTTAACAATGCTTGTGAAATGTATTATGGTCATTTTTCAGTACGCAGACAGTAAGGTTACTTGAGTTAAGGCTTACAGCAGTCACCACAGCTTTAAAAGAGAGATAGGAGTCAAAACATGAAGTATTTTTTATTCTCATATTTATATTTTTACTGAAAGCATGAAATGATACTGTATTTAAAGGTGGTGACAATTATAAGCACTAACCTATGTTATAAGAGATGTGGAAAATGATGTCCCTCAGCAGCAATATATTGCCTCACCATCTGTGTAGGAAATTCCTATATTTCATCTAACTTTTTCTTCTATAACAACACAGTGATTCAAAACATGTTTCTTGATTAAAACTTTATAACAAGTTGGAGAACAGTTTCTTTACCTGGAACACAATTGTCAACATATTTTCTTGTGAACTGCCTTACCACTTCTACACAAAAATCTGTTTTCATATATGTATCATACATAAAAAACTGTTTTTCAAAGCAATACTTATATAGTAATAATGAAGAACAATTGGCACGCAACTTACAAAGAAAGCACCAAGTAATACATGAACATACAACCACTCACTGATAAAACCTCCATGAGTCTAACTACAAGCTGCTATGCATTATATGGCCTTGACGACTGGTTTCTTCCAATTCCTAGCCATGCTATGCTCGCCTATAACTAAAATAACCTTTTGTATTTGTTTAAATACGTTTATATTTCTTCTTTTTTACCAGTGTAAAGTTACATGGGTAGGATTTAAGACTGATTAATTAATCTAGTCACAACATATTTTATAATTACAATATATGATTGGATTTTTGACAGTTGGACTTCATTAACTTTAAATTTAAAATTAATTTCTAGTCGGAACTAATACAGTGAAGCAATTAATTATTGTTTATTACCACTTGAGTTGATTTAATACTCTTATGCTTCATTTACCATTGAATTATACAGAACATGTTTCACAGGTAGATAAGGTTATGAACTTCAAGATCCCAACTGAAGACAAATTAATTCAAAAGTTCATAAAATGTCCAAGAGAGCTACACCAACTTCATCCAACCAACAATGAATCCGGCAGTCAACTAACAGATGATACAAATCCGGCAGTCGACTAACAGCTGATGATGCGGAAAAAAGCCTATGAAACATATTCTGCATCATTCAATAAAGGAGCACAAGAACATTAAATTGACTCAAGTGCTAATAAAGAATTCAATAACTTTATTATATTCCGGATGTGTTTTGAATACATTTGCAGTCATCCTCAGCTCCTTTCTATAACTGTTGCAGCCTCAGCACTATCTCCCTCTCCTTTTCATGGTTGCCTGATGGACTTCCTGATTAGGCAATTAATTTTCAGGTGGGATTTCAAAATTCACCTAATATTGTTTGTACTTTTATGTATAATTTTTCTTTTCCAAATAGTTAGTTACATAAGGTTCCTTGCTGTTTTTAATATGTGTTTTGAATACATTTGCAGTCATCCTCAGCTCCTTTCTATAACTGTTGCAGCCTCAGCACTATCTCCCTCTCCTTTTCATGGTTGCCTGATGGACTTCCTGAGTAGGCAATTAATTCTCAGGTGGGATTTCAAAATTCACTTAATATTGTTTGTATTTTTATGTATAATTTTTCTTTTCCAAATAGTTAGTTACATAAGGTTCCTTGCTGTTTTTAATATTTTTTTTTACATATTTCATGGTATTTTTACCAATAGTGTGCAGCAATTGCAGAATTTTGTTTTTCTTTTATCTGCCGTTTCTGAATTTCTCTCATCCTTATGCCTAAATTTCATTTTGTCCAGCGCATATACACCTGGTTACATTTTTCAATTTATTTTATATAATCTGAAAAATTGTTTCTTTCAATTAAATTTTTTGTAATGTTTTGAACAACTTAGTTGGACTAAATTTGTTCTGGGGAGCATACACAATGTTGTATTGCTTGAATTTTTTTCTGAATTTATTGTCTGCCAAAGAACGGTGTGTGAATTTTTTAAAAACTTGTTTCTCGCTTTTTCCTTTGAGTCTATGTATGTCTTTCTGCCTTTGGTATATTTTAGTTTGTCTATTAATTCTTTTTTGAAAAAGAATTAACAGACAAATCTAAGGATTAATTATTTAGCTTTAATTAGGAACTTAAGTTTCTGTCAGTCTGAAATTCTATCAACTTTAAAGCTTTCTCCTGTTTATTATTTTCTCTTATGTTTTTAACATATCTTTTATATATTTAACATAACCATTGAGTTCTCGCACATTCCAATGCCAAAAAAATGTTTCAGCCATGTCTGATTGTCCAATGGAATGCAAATGATTAAGCACTTACTGCTGTACAGTTTGCATCACTTTCCCTGTGGTATCCTTAAGGTTCTTTAAGAAGCTTCCAGCTCCACCTCTTAGAGATGACAATAAACCACCACTTCCCATAACTGGTGGTGCTACCTGCATAGCATGTTGGGATCTGTGTACTGGAGAAGGTCTGGGTGGCACTGGTGTTGGTCGCTGTGATGGTGGTGCAGGCCTGGTAGGAGGCTCTGGCGGTCGTTGTGGTGGAGCATGTGCTGCATTTACATTATTTGCCACCTTGGTGACATGCACTGAAAATTAAAAAAGTATTATCATTTCAAATTCCTTGTTGTTACACTTTGCAAGTGGCATTATAAGATCTGATTGAGCTCTTATAAAAACGATAGCCGGTCAAAAAATTAAAGAAATAATATAACATTCAAAGATGAGGTCACAAGTAGCTCACAAATATGAATAAATGAATGACTTATTAACAGTGACTTAATTATCAATATTAAACACATGAAATTCAAGCAAACAACAATTAAAATATCCAATGAGGAGGAGGAGCCAATGCCTACAGCAAATTCTGAAGGCAATAGCTCCAACCTTGAATATCCTTTAATAAAGTTGAGTCTCCTCTCTTCAGAATTTTTGATACAGAAATGTCCCTCTATTCTCATCCCTACCAAATATCTAACTGTACTTTGATTTTTCTCAAAAAACCTTTCTCTTTTAACACTCTAACTCACAAGTAAAACATTGTAATGATATAGGGTAACTAATAATCTGAACCCACAATACTCATAATATACTGTTGACAGGATGTTAGATCATATTGGAATGCAAGCAGCTTAGTTTCATTTAATTAGGTTATTTTGTATGTGAGTTGTGAAATTTTATAACTGTATTAAAGCAGTTAATTAGGTTATAAAGTGATTAAATTTCTCTAAGAATCTAAGAGGAAATTATTCAGGAGGGCACTATTTTTTGAAATTCAAAGAATGGTATCCATTGTTTTAATCAATTTATTTTAGACTGAGCTGATGCTTTCAGGATTAGCCCCCAGATTTTATTATTATTAATTAATAAAGAATTAATTCATGTTGATTGATTTTGGTAAGTTATGCAATCAATTTATGAATTGTTAGAATGGAATTTATGTAAATTTGAACTGTATTGCCTTTTGTTTTTGGTAATAATAATTCATTCATTCAAGTAAAGCATTGTATTAAACTACAGCTTATATGTTCTTGTTTGCATTTTAGAAGGTGTAAAAACTGTGAAAAAATAGTGTTCAATACAATAGCAATAAAATTAGATAGTACACAGCTATTCATTAGTATTATTGAATCGATCATTGTAGAATTGAAATATCATTGACCTATGAGGATTTCAGTTAGGAAAGAAAAGACATAACGATAAACAAGGCATTGTATATAAACTCTTATACTGTCTGTTATCATAATTTCCTTCAGCTTTAAAACAGTTAAAATCTTATGGTCTGTTTTGCAGTGGTCCATGGTTTCATATGCTACCATAGCTTTCTCCGATTGCTGCAGTTGGCATCATCAGTAGACGATGAACAACATCTGACGGCTAAAAGATGACAGTATTGAACTGCCTCTGTTTCATTTTAGAAAGTCTATCAATATTACATGTGTGGCTGAAATGGGGAGGAGCGAGGGGGAGGGTTAAAGTTGTTTGGATGCTGTTGTATTTCCAATGCATCCCTCCTGGCTAGATTGAAAAAGCCTTGTGTTTTCGCAACCACTCTTGTTTTATTAAAGTGTATGCCATGGCATTCATTTATGGCATGTTCTGCTATTGCAGATCATTCAGGTTGATTACAGCAAAGATGCCGCTGATGTTCCTTCAATTGTTTTTTAACCAATTTTTCAGTCATGCCTATGTAAATTTTGCCACATTTTATAAATTGCCTTAGTGTCAAGAGGATGCCTAGGGTATTTTGCATTATCAAGCATATCACCTAATTTAACATTTAGTATAAAGATAGATTATATGTCTTTTTTCTTTAATATCATGTTGATATCTACAGTAACTTCCTCTATGTATATTAGGAAAGCCTTGCATTATTTGTTTGAGTATTGTCGTTTGCTTAGGACAGATGGCTCTGTCAATATCTTTGTTGCTATATCCATTGGCCTTGAAAACATCTAGAAGACGGTTTAGCTTATGTTTAAGATGTTCTGGTTCTGTGATGGTTTTAGCTCTGTGTATTAAAGTCTTAATGATGGTTCTTTTTTATGCAGGGTGGTGATTCTATCTGCCATTGAGATATCTTTCCATATGTGCATATTTTCTATAAACTTGATAACCAAGGGCGGCTCCTGATGATTTCTTCCAAATTAAGACATCTAGAAAGAGAAGTATGTCATTGCTTTCTCTTTCCATTGTGAACTTGATATTTTGATGGAGATTATTTAGGTGTTCTAAAATAATTGTAGTTTGTGATGTCCATGTAGCCATATAACAAAAATATTGTCCACATATCTAAACCAGAGTGAAAATTTATATTCAGCAGTGTCTAGAACCTTTTCCTCAAAGTGTTGCATGAAGAAATTTGCTACTATAGGGCTTAGTGAATTTCCCATTTCTAATTCTTCTTTCTGTTCATAGAATTTAGTTTCCCATTGAAAGTAGCTGGAGGTTAGGATGTGTTTAAATAATGTAATTTTTTCTGCTTTGAAGTGGAGTTGTAGGAATTCTGAGATGTTTGTGATGGGTATATAATGTAGAGAGACCTTCCTATAAATGAAATAACAAATGCCATCCAGAGAATGTGAAGATTGTAAATTAATTGATTAGATGTTTTCAGGGAAAGAAAGCCTTTAAATAAGCTGAAGACTGAACTGAACTAGCTTGAAGAAAACCATACCAGAGGAAGAATCATAAGAAGAGATAATTATTTTAAACCTGCAACCTTAATCTTGAGAGAACTAGAACTAGAAATTGCATCTTTGTTACTGTAATGTGTCTACATAATAGTGGCACCACAGAAGATTCTGCATATGCATTTATAATGAAATTGATATTTTTCTATTACTACAACATCAAAAGTAAAAGGCTCTATGTACTGATTATAATAATTGCAATCTATGGGTAATAAAGAAGTGGTACAATATAAACTGCAATTTTACTATTTTAGTGTAGTACTTTTTATTAATGTTATAGTGTATGAATAATTTAAAATTAATTAAAAAAAAATAAAAATTGTTTTTACATGTATTTAAAAGAATTTTTCTCAGAAGAAAAGCTATACAAGCTGCCAAGTTTCCTAAAGTCCTTGGGAAATATCATATCATATAGGTAAAACTAATGAATGGCAGTGTACAAGCAGATGCACAAGCAAAGGCATTCATAAAGGAACTCATTAAAGATATATTTAATTTTGGCTAATATAATGCATGTCCAATGACTGGAATGAATATGGTCCTTAAAATTGAACTAAAGGAAATAGGGGAAGATTCAAAGAAAAAGAATAGAACATTGAAATGGAATTGAAATTTATTGAAATGCTAAGAAAAATACAAAATACAAACTACAAAGGGGCCACCACCTACCTGGCTCAGGTCATTTTAGATATAACCCCTCACAATTATTAATTTTTTAATACAATAATTGATTTTATACTAACACCTTTATCTAAATTCTAGATAATTAAACAAATTACAAAATTTCCACCTTGAATGCATCAGTCCCCAGTTCATCAGCAGCATCCTGCTGGAATTCCAAGGGACCATTCTCCAACCCAACCCAAAGTACCAAAATAAAACATTTAAATTATTTTAATTGATATCATTGTATGATTCAGTTGAACTACACACTCTTAAAGCTTCACTTACTTTTCATAAATGTATGGAACCGGTTTCGAGAACATTTTGTTCCCATCTTCAGCCATGCTAAAGTTCAACTGTCGGATCATTCGTTGAGCTGTGGGAATGTATATTCTGCTCTGGTGGCGGTGTGATAAACTTGTAGTTTATGTTTTCATCCCCGACAATGTCGAAGTTCATTATGCTGTCTTTGTATTTGTAGATGTAGATTTTCTCCCAGGTTGCTAATTCCGTAAGTCCTTGTACTGATTTTAATAATTTTGTTTACTTAAATGTAAATGGGAACTTGCACAGTGAAGCCAATCAATTTAAATTATTTAAATATTTAAATTATTCTCTCTCTCCCTCTCACGCATGCACACGCACACACACACACAAAATTTACCCTGTGGGTGGCCAAGGTCGTTAAGGTGTGAACTCATGAGCAGGAGGTCTGGGTTTGAATCCCACCAGGACCGTTTTTTCTGACTGAGGTTTTTTTTTTCCAGGTTTTCCTCAGTTCTCATAATTGGCAAATGCCAGGGAGGTACCCTAAACTTAGGCCTGGAAAGTTTCCTTCCTTAAAAAAATCCTTTCCCAATATATCATTTCACCTCATATATCATCAGTGTCCACCGCCTGTTGTGCCTCAGTAATAAAAATGGGCATTAAACAAACAAACAAAAAAATACCCACATACACCGTTCAGTTAGCTACAAACTCTTCAAATTACTAACTAATTCCTTTATTTTTGTAATACGTTACTATATTGCTATATTTATTCACTTTCTTGAACAAATTTTATATCAAATATTGAACAAAAGTTCAATAATTTAAATCACTTTAATATAATATAATTCCACTCCAATATCAATCGTTCCCTTCTTAAGACTTATTTATTTATTAAATTATTTGTGTTAATCTATACAAGATAATTTGATTAAAGATCCAATTCAGGCTCTTTGCTTGCAATTGATCATATACAAAATTTCCTTATTATCTAAATATACAACTATTAACTACCATTTAAGTTATTTGATTTACTTCTGTTTTTAGTACCCAATTCCATTTATTTTGAACTATACTAAAAACTCCCCAAAATTTCTGCTACCTTTACTGATGATCTTCATCAAGGTTATGTTTCTATATAATTTAAACCATTTCTCATTTATAAACTTTTACCTCCAGGCCCCATCCCTTTGTACTCAAACACTGAAAGATCCATATCTTCCTTTCCCTCACATATTGGACACTGAAACTGATGAAAACCTTTCCTTATTCCTTTTAATCTCCACACATCTGCTTGCTCTAATCCATGCAATGCTCTCTTTGTTCTTTGCTTGATTTATTTTTTATCAGTATATGAAATAGTAAGGATCTTTTACCTGCTATCTTGCTAAAAAATTTTGATACAATTTTAATAATGTCTTGTAAGGCAATGTTTAATATTCCTTTTAATAAGCCAATATATGGGTTTTCATTAAAAATATGGAAAGTAAGTATGAGAGAATTAGTAATGTACAGAATCAAGTTTCATAGGCTTTCATTCCACTCCTGAGATTATAGACTGTGATATAATGGGCTCCTTCTTCCCACACATTTGTCTACTCCTGCAGTACATACATATCTTCATGGCAGAGTAAACATCATCAAAGCTTTACATAGAAATAACATTTGATTTTGAAAGAAAAAGGTATATTAATGTGTGATAAAATGAAAGAGAAGAGATTGCCTGGTTTTGTTTAGGAATGTGGGGTTTGAGAAGCAGTAAGGGAATACTTCCCCATATCTGTCCATTTGTAGAGGCAGGGAATTTGCAATACATATCCTGTTTGATTGCAAAGTAACTAATGGTTCACCGGAGAGAAATGATTGAAGTGGAGAAAACAGTGATGTGAAAGATTTTTAATGATAAGAACCAAATAAATCATTTTGAAAAGTTTCTAGAAAATTAAGTTAAAGTGGATGTGGACTTGTGGCATCTTTGTGTGGGATTCATCAGTTGCTATGTGCCAAATCCCTGTCTCTCTTCCTTCCATTTGATTTTTGTAACTGATTCCATGTTCTTTCTTTCATTCATCTAGATTGGTGTTGAACTATCAAGTATGAAGATATCATAGCCCTGTTACTGATAGCATGTCTTGAATGACACAGAGAGAAGAAGAAGTAGCAGCTTTAAAGGGTGAACACATTTTTCAGCAACACTTTCCAAATTGTTTGGGTCATTACTCTTTCTCCATGCCTCACCCACTGACAAAGGTATATCTCATAATATATATAAAAGGGATATTAAATATCTTAAATTTTAAGGGATTTTCTTTGTTCTATCATATTGCATTTTTGTAATTGGAAGGCAAGCATATTTTATATTAATCTTTTATGTTACCTTTTACTGTGCTATGCCAGTAAATTTTGTGATATTCAATTTGAAGGCAAGCACATAGTGTTACTAATATTAATTCACTTTTCTACAGCGCTGTGCCAGTAACATTTTGTGATGTTCAAATTGGAGGCAAGCACAGGGTAATATTAATGTATTATTGTATTTAATTGTGTTTTGCCATTAAACTTTTGCATTCCTTATGCTTACAGTAATGTTTATACACTCTTGTTAAGTATGATTTATTTCAATACTTCTTTATTATAAACACACAAATATTTGTAATGACTGTTTTCTGCCACACTCAGGTTCTCTTTTTAAGCATAATTCCTAAATCACACTTGATGTGCAAGCATCAAAAAGTATAAAAGTTCAAGATTAAAGAAAAATATATGCACATGATACGGGCTGTTGAAAAGATTCATTCAGATTAGAATTCCAATATCAAGCTTATGATTGTAAAAAATATAGTGAACTTTTGTAACAGTGGTGTAAATTATTAACATTTAAGAGAAATTGAGTCGAAATAGTAACATACACACCACTAAAATTGAATTAAATGGAAGACTAGTTTCGGGAGCCATCGCTCCTATCATCAGTTCCTGGTCGACTCCTGGTCGAATTTTAGTGGTGTGTATGTTACTATTTCGACTCAATTTCTCTTAAATGTTTATGATTGTAAACCTGAAAATGGGATATCTCTAAGCCTATAAGATTCCCATAACTATTAATGTATCAGAGACTTGAACTTGTTGAAATTTTTTTAGATTTATTATATCTTATTTATAATAAGTTGAAATAGAAGATCATTAAGGTAGATTAAGTTCTTTGTATCCCTTTTCTTTTAGTATTGATATGTTGGGATATGCTATAAAGATAATGGCCTGGGTCAGAACCAATACTCATCTATTACTTTGTAATTTACTTAGTATTTAATAAAGCATTCATTCATAATTTAAGACTCTGTAATGTTTATAATTGTTTCTTAGTATGTAAAATTCAATTCCATTTAATTCAAAACTGTGGCATACTGTAACGATAAAACACAAAGCATCTTTGTCATAGTCCCAAGATGTGTAATTCCAATGTACACCTCCAACCTAAGTACAAATAAATTTCAACTATATAATAAATATCTTTAAGACTTACAGTTTCATACCTGGGCTACTAGAGGAATCAATTCGCTTTCCCTCTAAAACTAAAGGCTCCTTTAAATTAATATTTTTTGTTTCTGCAATAGCAGCAAGTCTTTCGAGTATATCTGCAACTGTCATACGCTGTTGTGGGTTAACCTGCAGGCAACCACCTGAAAAAATTGTTGTTAATCAAGCAATTTGCTGAATGTAATAGAAATTATCTTAGATGTGCATACAAAACAGGGCAATGTACTTACGAATAATGTCATGAAAGCAAGAATATTTTGCATCACCAGAAGGTATTGTATAGTTGCCATTCAAGATTCTTAATTTTGCAGAGTCCTCAAATGGATGTTTCATATAACACAGAGTATAAAGAATACAGCCTAGAGCCCAGACATCTGATGCGGTAGTAATTGCATGATTGCTCCATGTGTCTACCATTTCTGGAGCTCTGTACATTGGAGTGGTAAATCGTGCCATCTGCAGATCATAAACACACCACACACATCATGTTCACCACTGTTCACACTTGTGCTTTCTAAGAGTGTTAAAGGTAACACATAATCAACAGGTCATATTTAACAATCACTGTTTCTTTAAATATTTTTAACACTACTACTAGTTATAAATATATGAAACAGAATTAAATGGTTCCTTTAGGGTTTCTTAAAAACATAATTGATCCTCCAATTTTAAAAGTTTTTTATATATGCAAAAACTATGCTTCTCCAGCTAAGAAATATATCTATTTTCTAATACCAAAACATTTTTTAAAACCACTTTAGCATAGGAGCAGATGTAATTTTAAATTTAGTGACAAAGGTACAAATATAAGTTGGGTATGGTCATCTGGATGATTTTTTTTTTTTTTGAGTAGTGTTTAATGCCCGTTTTTACTACTGAGGCACCACAGGCGGTGGACACTGATGATACATGAGATGAAATGATAAATTAGGAAAGGATTTTTTTTTTAAGGAAGGAAGCGTTCCAGGCCTAAGTTTAGGGTACCTCGTCAGCATTTGCCAGTTATGAGGACTGAGGAAAACCTGGAAAAAATCCGCCAGGGAGGATGGTCCTGGTGGGATTCGAACCCCAGACCTTCCACTCACGAGTCCGCTCCTTAACGACCTCGGTCACCTGTGGCGGTGTCATAGGCAATGAACATATGTACATTTGTAAGGTTTGAGTTTTAAAATGTTGTTCTAAAACTTCAATTTGTGCTAATTTTGGTAGTGATTTTGTTGGCAAACATTCAAGATTGCAACAATTTACTCTAATTTGCCTCCTGTTAAAACTGTATTTCTTCGCATGTGTTTCTTCTTTTGCACTAAACAGCAATATCCAATTTATTCACAAAATTGTGAATTGCAGTTCTGGAAGGAGGCAATTGCCCAGGGAACTTCCAAACATATTCCTCATGAATGCAGGAGCTGATTCATATTTATAACATTTACATTTGCCATCTTCTCAAATGAATGTAGACTGGAGACTGCTTGGAAGTTCAAGTACAAACAGCCTTGGATGGGGAAGGGAGCCAGTCTTGATTGAGACACACAAAACCTTGTACAAGTGAGGAGGAGAGATGGCCTTGATTGTGCCCAGTACATATATATGCCCACTGATTCATATTTTATTTCCTTAAGAGGCTACAAATACATCAATAAGTAATCACTTCATTTTCTGCACAAAAGTTTAAAATTCTGTTTGATTTAAGAGTTAAGAATATGCAAATGTCTTTAACAAACAACATATTAAAGTAAGCTCATTGTAATTCATTTTCTTTGAGTAGAATATCAGCCTGCTGAAATTCACTGAAGCAATTTTGCCATGTTTTATGTTCCATGATCAACATCTCTAAAATGTTTCTGTGAAAAATAAAACATTTCAAGTAAAGATGAGAACCTAAACAGGTTTTGCTCACATGGGACCTCTGAAAGCACTTACCAATCAATGATTTAAAATGGCCATCAAATAGATTTTAAAAATCTATAATTGGGACTGTTCACTTTATCCTTTTCAAGTTGAAGGCAAAGGTCAAGCCTGCAAATGGTGCATTGCATTAAAAACAGTCAGACTGCATTAAATATAGTCACATTCAAAACTTTTAAAGAATGGGAAAAGCTAACAGTTTTAAACTATTAAGGCCCCCCTCTTGTTGAATTGTTAAGTCAAGCAGAAAACATCATGAACAAAGACTATGAAATGTTATAATGATTATCAAGAACAAAACATCAGAAAAGTTTCCAAAAGGCACTATCATTTGCACAGTTATATATTGCATACATTGAACATAATTTCTTATTCCAATTCAGGAATCAATACCATATAATTAAGATTATTGTATGACTGAGTCAAACTACACACTCTTATTGCTCCACTAACTTGTTTTGTTTATAATAAATAGAACTAGTTTCATGAACCCTTTGTTTGCATCATCAGCTAACTGTTAACTGTGGGAATGTGCATGTATTCCCAACATATGTTCAACTAATTCATACCATGATCTTAATTATATGATTAGCTTCACTCTGCAATTCATTTAAACTTTTGGAAAAATTATAAGAAATTTTTAAAAAATTCTGTTGGAACAACACAGTGAAGCTTGTTAAATGTAAATTCTATCTAATCTGTCATCTAACACACTCTTATGATTCACTTACTTTTAAATATGGTGGGATCGGTTTTGAAGAGACATCCTCTCCATCTTCAACCAACTTGTTGACTGGTAGGAGAAACTAACTTTTATAAGGACCTGCGGCTCAGCCCTGGTGGAGTTTTTTTATAAACTGGAAATTTGTATTACATTCTCCTGTAATGTCAAAATTCATAAGATGATCCCTATGTTAATGAATGTAAATCTTCTACAACTAAAAGGAACATAGGAACATGGTTAAAGGAACATCTCAGAAACGTTAAGTACAAACAGATAGATAGGTCAGCGGTAGCACACCATTTTTGGATAATCATGACATAAAAAAAGAAATAAATTTACTTAAAAAAGCACACACACATACAGAATTGGACACATGGGAGAAGATTTATATTCATAAACATTGGGATCATCTTATGAATTTCAACATTACAGGAGAATGTAATATAAATTTCCAGCTTATAAAAAAATACCACCAGGGCTGAGCCACGGGTCCTCATAAATGTTACTTTCTCCTACCAGTCGAAAAGTTGGTTGAAGATGGAGAGGATGTCTCTTCGAAACCGGTTCCACAGTATTTAAAAGTAAATGAAGCATAAGAGTGTGTTAGATGACAGATTAGATAGAATTTACATTGACCCTACAAGTTCCAATAAACATTTCTAGTTAACATCAAATAAAATAAAATGTAATTGAAATTAAAATAGTCTCTATTTAATCTCTACAAACCATACTAACTCCATTTTCAGTTCATTAATAGTCACATTCTGGAATTGTTGTAAAGAAATATAATGTATGTAATTGTAGAATTAGATAGAAAGAATAGTGGGTAAATGTTATACAAAGTGTATCTGTTTTGGAGTTACAAATAAATAAATATATAGTATATTTGTTAATTAATTAATGATGAATTCATAAAGAATTGAAACACAGATGGTAAATAATTACTTGAAGTATTGGTTGAATCGTCATTATTTATCAACTTACATTAATTACTGACCCATAGGTCATCGTCAAATAGAAATCTTAATATTATTAACTGCTGAAATATTCCTGCCAAGTTTAGTAATTGCTTCTAAACTATCATCATTAAACAAATTAAATAGTACACAATAGTAATACCCCATTGTGTTCGGATTATTAGCAATCAACTTATCTGTCTAACCTTAATATAATATTCATTATTAAAGTATAAATTTTCAAATGCTTTTATAAACTTATTACTTACTCCTTTTCTGCTCAATTTAATGCACAAAGCATTATAATTAACTGCATCAAACGCTTTTTTTAAATCCGCAAAAATCATGACTCTTTTATGACCTAAATATTTATCTATAATTGTAGAAGAATGGTGGATAATATTTTTATAATTGTATTTATTCTTCTATTTTTCCTAAAACTTGCTTGAAATTTTGTTAGCTTATTTTCATGTTTTGTGCATTTTTGTAACCCTACTGTATAACTTCCCTAGCACAGATAGTAGACTAATTCCTCTATAGTTTGCTGAACTATTTATATAACCTTTTCCCTTAAATAGTCACTATAATCACTGTCCTCCATCCTTTGGGATCTTTAGCCTCTTCAAATATTGAGTTGAATATCTGTAACAATAACATCCCTCTATTTCCCTCCAGACCCCAAACTCTCCAGAATACCCCTGGTATATCATCAATATCTTATGTTTTATTTCTTTTTAACCTTATGAATTGTTCCTTTATTCCATTTAACTCAAATATTTAAAACAAATCTTCATTAGATACCTTCTAAGACTCTAAAAGACATCTAAAGTATTTAAACTATTCCTCAGGACCAATATTATATTTGGCTACTCACCCATTACACAAACTCTTAACAGTTGGCTATATTGTTTTGCTGTCATTTAACCTGTTACCTACTAAATTTTCCTATTAATTTTCCCCCAATTTTTTTATTTTTTGTTCCATGAGAGATTTAAACCCCAATCTATCATAAAATTAACTCCTTGTTATTCTCCTGTTTGTTTCATTTTTGTAACTGTCTTTCTACTCTTCGTTTAACTGTTCTACGTTTCTTATAATGCCAACCCTCAAATATCTTATTACTATTTCCTCTCATCCTACATTCTGCTAGTTTAGGTAGATAACAGGGGGGGGGGGTTAATGGAGTTTATCCATTAAACCCCCTCCAGCTCATCAGCCTATAAGGCTTATTGTGCTACCCCCATTGGAAGAGATGCCTTCATTGTTTCCCAAAATCTGTTCCTTGAACAAGTTGCAGTATTTTGGTTCCAATGTTGGCATTCATTCAAGGTATTTCCTGATTATAGAAAGAGTAAGTCTCTTTCTTACCAGGAATGGGCACTTAAACAGGATATGTAAGGCATATTCCTCATGCTGTTTATACATTCTACAAATGGGTTCATCTTTATAGAGTCCCACTTTTTGTAGATGTTTCCTGAAGTGACCATGTTCAGTAATTAATGCAACTACAAATTTGAATAGTTTGGGATTTTCACAATGAAATATAGTATCATATAACAAATTATTTTTGAAGAAGTCACTCGAATTTCACTAGTTTTATTCTACTTACTTGGACATGTTTCAAAGGCAAATTTCCTTCATCTTCAGCATGGTTCCAATGTCAGTATTCCAACGTGGTATAAAGATGTCGCTCTTTGGATTTTATAAACTTTTTGATGAGGTTGCTGTTGTTTGGAAGATCAAAATTAACTAAATTTTCTTTTCTAAACTGTTTTCCAGTTTTAAAACTTATAAAACTGGAAAACAGAGACTTACTAGTGTCTTATGATGTGGTTTCTATGTTCCCTAACATAGAAGATATATACATAAAAGAAGGGTTTAGCAATGGGTAATTCGCTCTCACCATTCTTAGCAGACATATACATGAGTTTCCTGGAAACAAAATTAGTACAGGCTTTCCCACACATATATAAATGTTGGTACCATTATGTTGATGATGTCTTTGCAATAGTAGATGAAAAATGGAAAGATGACGCAATAAAACTACTAAACCTGCAAGACAGCAACATAAAATTCACAATGGAAATGGAGAACAAGGAGGTTCTTCCTTTCCTGGATATAAAAATTACAAAAAATGATAATATACTGGAATTTGGCATATTCAGGAAAGATACCCACACGGATAATTATATAAAAAGCAACAGCCACAAACCAAAACAACATAAACTAGCTATAATCAATAGCCTCATATTCAGATTAACAAACCTACCATTAAATGAGACAGAATACAAATTGGAGTACTAAAAAATCATGGATATAGCACAGAAAAATGGCTACACAACAGATCTGGTCAAGAAAAAGATAGAAAAATTAAAAAAAACAAAAACAAATAAAAGAAATCACCACACTGAAAGGTTACAAAAGAGAGCAGATATATAAAAAATTTACTTTCCATCCATGGGCACACCAAAAATTTCAAAAGATTTTTAAAGAGGCCAACATTATTTTGGCTCCACTGATTAAATGTAATTTGAAAAACCTCCTAAAAACTAACACATAGGACCAAATCCCGCCAGCAAAACAATCAGGCATTTATGAAATCAGTTACAAAGACCGCAATAATAAATATATAGGTAAAACAAAAATGAACATTACCATACGGTTTAAGGAACACATGAGAAGTGTAAAATATAAACATACGGAAAAATCAGCAGTAGCGTACCATTTCTGGCAAGAAAACCATGAGTTCCAAAATGAACCAAAACTCTTAAAATCTCTTCAAAAACCGATAGAATTATCGGTATGGGAAAATATATTCTTGAACGAAAACAGAGAAAATTTAGTTAATTTTGATCTCCCAAACAACAGCAACTTCATCAAAAAGTTTATAAAATCCAAAGAGCAACATCTTAATACCATGCTGGAAAACTGGCAGTGGAACTGTGCTGATGATGAAGGAAATTTGCCTTTGAAACATGTCCTAGTAAGTGGAATTTGATTTTTTCAAAAATAATTTGTTATAAAATGCAACTACATTCCTTATTTCTCTTCTGTTCTATTTCAGGAGAGATGTGGAAAGAGTGTTGCTTGGACCTAGAACCTATTTACTAGCTTGCTTTGTCCAGGATGGATCTGCCACCTCAGTAAGTACTTTTCCCTAATCCCATGTTTTAACCATGGTCTTAGCAACATGTATATCGATTCCAACCAAGGTTCAGGGCCAAAAAGGGTGTATCAGCACCCTTTTTGCCAACTGACCTGCTTTTTCATTTCCATAGATGTCCAGATACTCAGCAGCCACTGCAGTTCAAGCCTGTTGTGAGATGTCAGGCAGACAGGGCATTTAGGCATTCACAAACCAGTTTAGATTTTACTGGTCAAAGAAAAGTGCTTTTCAGGCACTTTGACTGTATGAGAGGATGAGATTTCATTTGTCATTGTAACCTTTCTCAAGTCCTCTAAAAGCAAAGATCAGGATAGCAAATACTTCCATCTGAAAAATTGTGCAATGTTTACCAAGGCTTATATTAATGTTTGTCCTTGGAGGTAGGCCATATATGCATGCACCCTTCTATATCCCTATGCAGAATCCAACGGTAAACTACACAAGTTGGTCACATTCTTTTGTATGCATAATTCCTTCTATTCAGTCTTCTTGACATATGAGAGTTACCTTAAATGAACAGTATTCAGTGTTCAACAGGTCAGACCTCATCTTCAGTAATGCAATATCCAAGAAATTTAAAATGGAGGTATGTCCAGTTGCAGCCAAACTGCTCCTCCAATTCCCTGTATGCACCATATGATATTCAGTAAGCCTAGCCTCAGCTTGTGAATAGATGTCATGGAACAGAAACCCAACAGTCTCCAATGCAATGGTTGGAGTACTTCTGAAGGACCCTGTAACACACAGACATGCTAGTCTGTGTAGTTTGGTAAACTTACCTGCTATAGTAATTGATGGTTACAAGAGACCAACTGGCTCTATGGAGAATGTTGTTAATATGGTTGTTCCAGGTCAGTTTCTTATTCAGTTCAAGACTTAGATATTTAAGTGACTAAAAATATTCCAGGATTGAGCTGCTTAGATTAAAATTTCATAGGCCTTATAGATTTCTCCTGTTGGTAAATGGGACAGCAACTGTTTTACTAGGATTGACAGACCCTCATGCATGCACCATTGCAAATTTTCCTCAGCCCACAATTCATCATGTCTGCAACTATATTGGGAAATTTCCCAAAAATTATCAGTCCTGTCATCCGCATAGCCTTGTATATAATATCCTTCCTGGGTCATGTCTTGGAGTAAGCTATTCATCTTGAGATCCTAAAGAAGAGGGGAAAGAATACACTCTGTGGGCAGCCCCTCATGGCAACATTTATTTTCATTTACCCAAAAAAGTTAGCTTAATATTTCTATTCCTGAGCATGGAGTTTATACAAAGGATGTCATTGACTGCATACTTCTGAGCAGCCAAAACAATACACTTATGAGTGGTGTAATCAAAAACAAAGGATGTCTAAGAAGGCCTCTAGGGCTATTTCCACAGAGTCCTACAGACTGCTAATAAGATAATATAGTGCCATTATGCAAGATCTGGATGACTGGTAGGCATGTTGATTTCAATGGTGGGGAGTGTTTGACAACACTTCCTATTGGATACTGTTAGTTGAACTAACTCCTCTAGTTTCTGAATTGTTTCTAAATTTTCTTTCCTTCATTAATACTTCTATGTTATCCTCAAATGCTCTTCTAAGATCTGATCCCTAGTAAAATCTTCTGTGCTTCACTTACTTAAATTTTTTTTGCTCATCAACTCTCATCTCTTTTCTATACTTGTTTTGAAATTTCACTTTTAATGGAAAAATGGCAGCTAGTACTTACTAAATCCACTACTCAAAATTTGGAAAATATATATCTAAATCCATATAATCAATAATACTTTGGCCATTAATATTTACAAAGGTAAATTTACCACAAGTATCTCTCCCTTTAAAACCATTGCAAAATATCTGATTACATACCACACAAAAATCTAATAGGTCCTTCCCTTCCTTATTACAGATTTTATCTTTACTAGCCCTTTCCAGCCTACATTCTTACTCCATATTATTTTCTAAACCAATTCCTACTCTAGGATTAAAATCAACCATTATTGTAGAGCTATTATATCCCTATCTATTTTGTAGGAACACCATTATCTTTAATCTTATTTTGATTTAAAGTAAAACACTAAAAATCATGTCGTCACATTAAAACTCTCTTTAAGTTTCACAAACACACTTATAAAAGTAATTTTGGTACATGTTTCGTGAGGTACATTCCTCACATTGTCAACCAAAACAATGACTGAGGAGCCAATTTCAGCAAAGTATGTATGTTACTATGCTTGCTCTGGTGGTCTGTTAATGAACTTAAACAATATGTTCTCTGCTTCCGGTATATCAAAATTCATAAGTTTGTATTCATATTTTTTATGTAAATTTTTTCCCATATATTAAGTTCTTTCGGATGTTGAATTGTTTTTAGTAATGTTATGTCCTTCTCTATTTCATGATTCTCATTCCAAAAATGTGCAGCCACTGCTGATTTTTCTACTTGTTTGTGTCTAATATTTCTCCAGTGTTCCTTTAATCTTATCCCCAGATTTCTCTTTGTTTTTCCTATGTATATTTTGTCACAATCCTTGCAATTAATTCTATATATACCTGAATGTTCTTCTTTCTTCTTTTTTTGTTTAATTTTATTTAGATTTAATAGTTTACCAACACTATATCTGTTTATTGGTGCTAGAGTAATGTTGTACTTTTTGAAAATTTTTTGGAATTTATGGTTAACATAAGGATGATATGTGAATTTTTGATAAGTATTTTCTTTAAGTGAAGAACTGAGTGTGGTGATTAGTTTAATTTCCTTTTTATTTTTAAATCTTTTTATTTTTTTATCTACCATTTGTTTGTTAAATCCATTTATTTCTGCTGTGTGTATTATATGTGCGTATTCTTCTTTACTGAGTGGTGTATTAACTAGCCTATATGTCATACTATTGAATGCTGCTTCCTTGTGGGGTCTGGGGTTGAAACCTTTTGTAAAGCATTACATAAAAGCAAAAGGTTTGAATAAATATGCTTGATCCTTTTAACTTTTTACCTTTTAACAAAATTGTCAATTTAAAATCAATTTGCCAACCTGACTTTTCAATACTTAATTCATCCAAAATAATTTCTTGTTATCATACCCATTTATCTTTTGCTTCCTGTTTCCTCTGCTTTTCTTGTACAATTTCCAAATCAAACACCAATTGTTTGCATTCTAGTTCTTCATTATGCATTAGTCCTATAAAATATTCTGTAATAACTTTAATCCATCCATTCTTTTAAGCATTTCCTAATCCATTCTCTTTTCCATTGCTTTTAAGCCTGTCAAAATGTCTGTAATAGCTTTCAACATCCCTAGAATCTAGTCCATTTCTGGCCCAGGATTTATATAAACTCCTGCTATTACAGCAGCATTACCAAAATAAATGAGCGCCATCATATACTATTAAGCATTATGTCCTCCATCTTCTAAGCAGATGCTTGTCGCATTAAATAAGCCAATTTTGGCCTGATATATCTCAATGTCTGCACCTACTGGTCCTGTGGTCTAGTGGTAACAATACTTGCCTCATAGATCCAAGATCACAGGTTCAATACCAGTCAGAGTACAAGGATTTTTTGGGGGGATAAAAATATTAAGTATTGCTTCCTTTGGAAGGTAAGTAAAATTGTGTGTCCCATGTTTCAGATTTATGGCAAGTAAAAAACCTGAAAGAAGAGGCCTCTAAGCAAAATTTATTGACTGTTATTATTTTAAAACTTTAAAAATGAAAGAGTTCATACACTACTTGACATAACAGATGGAAAATATATATAAAACGCAAATAGGGAAGTTATAACAAATTTAGTGCCTGATATTCACATATTACAAATTAAATTCACATGATTTTTTTCATTTCTAAATATATCAAAAATCATATTTTAAGGGGAGGCTGAGTAATATATGGAATTCATTTAAGAACTTTCGAAAAATATAACATTTTTAAAAAGTTCTGTTGGAACTCACACAGTGAAGCTTGTTAAATGTAAATTATATCTAATCTGTCGTCTAACACACTCTTACGCTTCACTTACTTTTAAATACCGTAGGACCGGTTTCGAAGAGACATCCTCTCCATTTTCAACCAACTTGACAACTGGTACGAGAAATTAACATCTATGAGGAGCTGTGGCTCCATCCTAGTGGTGTTTTTTCCTTTATAAACTGGAAATTTGTACTACTTTCTCCTGTAATGTGGAAATTCATAAGATGATCCCTATGTTTATGAATGTAAATCTTCTCCCATGTGTCCAATTCTGTATGTCTGTGTGCTTCTTTAAGTAAACTTTATTTCTCTTTTTATGTCATGATTATCTTTCCAAAAATGGTAGGTAAGCAGTGGACAAAATGGTGTCCACTGCTAACCTATCAATACTTAACAATCCTGAGATATTCCTTTAACCGTGTTTCTATGTTCCTTTTAGTTTTTTCAATGTATATCTTATCACATTCTTTATATGTTATTTTGTAGATGTCTGACTTATTTTTCTGTGGAATGTTATTAAAACTGTTGTCCACTAAAGCATTTTTCAGAGTGTATCTGTTAACAGGTGCCAATTTAATGTTAATACCTTTAAAATTTTTTTTGGAATTTATTCATAGCTATTGAATGGTAGGTGAATTTTTTAAAAACAGGTCTCTCTTTTTCAATTAATAGTATGGTGGTATTCTTGATCAATTTCTTCTTTAGGAATCTATTAAGTTTTTTGTTTACTAAATTTTTGTTAAAACCATTTATAATGGCAATCTCCTGTATCTTCTCAAATTCTTTTTTGTACTCCTCTTTACTGATTGGTAAATTCACCAGTCTATATGTTAAGCTGTTGAAAATTGAGTGCTTGTGAACTATGGGGTTAAACCCATTTGATTTTATATAGTTATCTGTGTGAGTATCCTTTCTATAAATTCCAAATTCTAAATTTCCATGATTCTTATTAATTTTTATATCTAAAAATGGCAACAATTCCTTTGTTTCTGTTTCCAGTGTGAAGGAATATTCCTATCTTGTATATTTAAAAGCTTCAAAGCATCTTCGACAAATTTTTTTCCCCTATACTAAAAATGTCATCCACATATCTGTACCAACATTTAAAATAATGTGGGAAGGCGGAAATTGTGAGAGTTTCAAATGTACTCATAAGTAAATCTGCCAGAAAGGGGGACAAAGGATTTCCCATTGTGAGTACTGTTTTCTGTTTATAGAATTCTCCTGCAAATGCAAAATAGGACTGGTTTATGCAAATGTTAGTAAGGTGGACATATTCTTTCCTGTGAGTTTCATTAGTTCCTATCTCCTTTAACCAATTGTTCAGAAACGATAAAAACTTGTCAGTTGGAATACATCAACAAAATAACATGTAAAGAATGTGATAAGATATACGTTGGAAAAACTAAAAGGAACATCTCAGGAATGTTAAGTACAAACAGACTGATAGGTCAGCAGTAGCACTCCATTTTTGGAAAGATAATCATGACATAAAAAGAGAAATAAAGTTACTTAAAGAAGCACATAGATATACAGAACTGGACACATGGGAGAAGATTTACATTCATAAACATAGGTATCATCTTATGAATTTCCACATTATAGAAGAAAGTAATACAAATATCCAGTTTATAAAGAAAAAAAAAAACCACCAGGGCGGACCCACAGGTCCTCATAGATGTTAGTTTCTCGTACCAGTCGTCAAGTTGGTTGAAGATGAAGAGCATGTCTCTCCGAAACCGGTCCCACCATATTTAAAAGTAAGTGAAACATAAGAGTGTGTTAAACGGCAGATCAAATTTAATTTACATAAAAATATATGGAATGTTTTAGCAATTAATAGATTAGGATATATATGGATGGATATGGATTTTGGAAAGAAGCAAGAATACATTTCAAAGATATAGAGACACAAAAAATTATTTAGTAATTTAACTGGGAAGACATCACTGGAATTTTATGTCAGGATGAAATAAGCATGGGAAAGGGGAAATTATATTGACAAAGCAAATAAAAAGAAAGAGATGGGCAAGAACAGGTTTGTGGAAGTTAAAAGATGAAAGAGTAGGCGTTACTTAGGGGCAATGTCCATTATGTGGGAGGAAAGAAGTCCTGGAACATATAGTGTCTGATTGTATGGAAACTGAAAAATGCAGAAATGAATTTCATTAAGTTTAAGCTTAAATGGGATAAAAGAATAAGGTTAAACAAAATATTTATAAAGTTGAGCAAGAGTGTGGAATGGTATTCATTTAGAGAAAAAAATGGAAATGGACAGTGAATACAGAAATTGGTAGTTTGTAAAAATTGTATTTATTAAAGATTATATTAAAATTTTGTAAATGTGAGGGGTCACATTTAAAATGGTTAGGGTCAAAGAGATGGAGGCCCCTTTTTACTTTTTACTTTGTACCTTGTATTTAGTTAACATCATCATCAGCATCATCATCATCATAATTATAAGAACTACTTGTTTATATCCAGTGAATTACACTTATTTATTCAGATAATGTTTCAACTATTGCAGCAGTATTTAATGGGACATCTCTTACTTTCTGCTCACTACTAATTGCATGCTATCACTGTCTAGCCTATACCTGTCTGTGATGAAGATTCTACACTGCAACGTACCTCTTCTTCCAGCATTGCTCTCTGATTTGCAGACCATGCTGCATCAGGTTGATAGAACTGTGTTGTAGCACTGCCAAAATCACAAAGTTTGATACTTCCATCAGCACCTATTAGAAGATTTTCAATCTGAAATGTAATTAAAAATTATATGTTAATATACACTTTATTAAAAAGTTGTGAAGTACATAACTGAAGAGTGTTTTCTATATTTCCTTATTAATAAAGTGAATTTACAGAACCATTACTGCAACACAGCATTTAAGAATAATTAAGATTTTTTCATCTGTCTGTATATAGAGCGCAATATAGCAAGACCATAGTTTATAACACTACCAAGGTAAGCACACTGAGGGCAGGAATGACAACACATTGTCTTCTCTGATGAGTTCCATTTCACTTGGTGCACATGATCAAAACATCACAGTTTGGCACTGTAGAGAATAACATAATAATCTAACACTGATTTGTAAATTCCATACTTTCTAGAAATCTGGTGTTACTGTTTGGGGTGCAATCATACAACTCTTGATTGCCTATCATGGTTGTTGAAGGCATACAGACATTACAGTGATATGTGAAAGAAATTCAGCAGCCAAGGGGTATTGACACCATTCCTTGGCCTGAGAGATTACCAGATTTGTTTCAAATAAAGAAACTTGGGTAAAGTGGGACAATGTTTTATTTGCCATCAATCACCGACACTACATATGGTTATTTTTCTTGTTTAGACAAAGTAACTAGTGCCTTCTTATTGGCACATAAAGGCCTGCAAGCAGTCAGATCTAATTCATGGCCAGCAGACACAGCAATAGATGTACAAATAAAATTAAATATTCTAAAAAATTAAATCATGTTTTTTTTATTGATTTATTTATGGACGCTTTTAACATCTCAGGTCATCAGCGTCCCATTCAAACTCAGGGCGTGGAACGGCAGACTAATTTTGCTCCGAGGCCTCTCTTTCAGACTTGATGTTCTTTATCATGCTGTAAATGTACGACACGGGACCCACGGCTTTACTTCCCTTCCAAAGGAAGCCATACTTAGGATTATTACACCTGAAAAAATCCATTGGTCCTAGCCAGGTTTGAACCTGCAATCTTGGGTTTAGGAGGCAAGTATGGTAACCACTACACCACCAGGACCGGCTTAAATCATGGTGAATTGAATAAAATGACAAGGCTGAACAGTTTGAAATCACAAAATCAACCTTATCTACAATAATTATTGACTGTAAAAATAATCATCTCCTGCTACAAAAATGTTCTGTAACGCTAAGAACAGAGATACCAAATGCTGCTTTTGAAATTGTTCAAGCATATACGTTATTTTGAATGTATCTTAAAGCAAGTATATAATTTAGTCAAAAAGAAGATTATGTATTCAAGATAACCAAAAGAAAGTGAAGAAGATATCCATGTGTGTGTGTGTGTGTGTAGACATACAGCACAGTACTTATGAATAAAATAGTTGAAATCATAGTATGATTTGAGTCGAACTAAACACTCTTATTGCTCCACTTACTTGTTTATAAATGAACAGGTTTCAAGAACCTTTGTTCGCATCGTTGGCTGGAAAGTCAACTGCTGGGTACTTCGTTAAGGGGGGAATGTGTATTCTGCTCTGGAGGAGGTGTGATGAACTTAAAGTTTATATTTTCATCCCCAGAAGTGTCAAAGTTCATTAAAGAGTCTTTGTATTTGTATATGTAGATTTTTCCTCAAGTTGCTTATTTTGTAGGTCCTTGTATTGATTTCAATAATTTTGCTTTATTCAATATGTTATGGTTTTCTTACAGAAATGAAATGTTACTGCTGATTTCTCCATTTGCTTGTATTTTATGTTCCTTAAATGTTCTTTTAACCATGTGCCTATGTTTCTCTTTGTTTTTCTAATGTAGATTTTCTTCACATTCTGCATAACTTATTTTGTAAATACCTGCTTTTTTTCTCCTTAGAATACTGCCATTAACATTGTCTATCAGAGGTTTTTGACATTAAATCTGTTTACGGGGCTAACCTGATATTAAAACCTTTAAAAATATTCTGAAAGTTTTTTCTAGCTCATGGGTGATGTGCAAATTTTTTAAAAATTAGCTAATCTTTTCTTGCTGAAAGTGTTGTGGTTTCTTTAATAAGTTTTTGCCTCTTGAATTATTGTTCCTTTTTTGAACTAGTTCTTTCATAAAACCATTTTTAGCCGCTGTACTTTCTATTTGTTTGTATATTTTGAAGAATTCTTCTTTGCTAATTTGTTGGTTAACTAGCAGGTGTTTTTAAACTTTTAATAACTGCATGTTTATGCATCGTGGCGTTAAAACTGTCAGATTTGATGTGATTGTCTGCATGTATATTCTTTCTATTTATTCCTAATTCTAGATTTCCTCGATGCTTCATAATTTTGATGTCCAAGAATGGTAACATGTTATGTTTCCATTTTGTATGTGAATTATATGTTTCTATATTATATATTCAGAAGTGATTCTCCAAGATCGCGTGTTCGAACCCGGCCAGGACCGATGGATTTTTTTCGGGCGTAAAAATCCTAAGTATGGCTTCCTTCGGAAGGGAAGTAAAGCCGTGGGTCCCATGTCGTACATTTATGGCACGATAAAGAACCTCAAGCCTGAAAGAGAGGCCTTTAAGCAAAATTTGTTAGCCATTTCATGCCCTGAGTTGAATGGGACGCTGATGACCTGAGATGTTAAAGAGCGTCCATAAGCAAATCAATCAAAAAAAGAAGAAGAAGAAGAAGTGATTCTGTTATTCTGAATAAATAAAATGCATGCATAATTTATTTTATTTACTGTTCTAGTACTATTATGGCTTATAATAACACCAGCATTTGTGATGTAATGAACAACGTGTTTTCTAGCAGTCTATGTGTTGAAAGTTCAACTTTATGGGCAAAAAAGACGAATGGCAGGTAGCTTTAAGCATTGTGGACTATAGAGCTGATTTACATGTTCATTTCATTGAACATTAATTCATCATTTGTTATGAGTAACATTAAACTGTAACAGAAAAAGGGGGGCTATCTGAATTAGTGATAAGTAGAACAACAAATACAATCATGCAAAAAAAAGCATTTTAGTAATATTTTTAATCCAGTAGGTTTTATGATCCAAATTATCCTCACTGTTCATTAATTAGGATAATAGGCAATTTTATTAAAAACATATATAAGAAAATTTATAATATTATAGAGAGCAGCAAACTAATGAACGGCCTGTAAATACCTACTTGGTGGCTGATAAGTCTCTCCATGTAAAATTAATAAATCACACACTTCATTCCTTGAGGTTTTGTTTGGCATACCTTTATCTTTGACAACACATGTTTAAATGCGGAAGAGAAAGACAAGATAACAGCTGTTTTGAGTTTAAGGATCTGTGATAATGAGTACAATTGTGTTGGAGGCCTGAACATGGAATCTATGAGACCAGGACACACAGAAGAAAGTACAAATTTCAAGTTATCAGATGTCCACCAGAGCCATATAATATGTCCTCCAAAGATTACAGAAATTCTTTAAAGAGTTGATAAATAGCTGATGAAAGACATAGGTTTGCAAAACATGTTCTAGTGAAATAATATATTGGTGAAGTTACAAGAGTGTTCAACTCACTACAACATATCAATAATTTCACACAGTAATTTTAGATCAAAGATTTAAAATTGGATAAGTGCTTGATAAATTTACTGAAATCAG